>VZSZ01009500.1:124318-268332 GCA_013398815.1 Ibidorhyncha struthersii | reverse complement strand
CTCTGGGCACGGCCATCCAGCCAGTTTTTTACCCAGCAAAGAGTACACCTGTCCAGGCCATGAGCAGCCAGTTTCTCCAGGAGAATGCTGTGGGAAACTGCGTCAAAAGCTTTGCTAAAATCCAGGTAGATGACATCCACAGCTCTTCCCTCATCCACTAAGTGGGTCACCTTATCGTAGAAGGAGATCAGGTTTGTCAGGCATGACCTGCCTTTCACAAACCCATGACTGGGCCTGATCACCCTGTTCTCCTGCATGTGCCGTGTAGTGGCACTGAGGATGATCTGTTCCATGACCTTCCCAGGCACTGAGGTCAGACTGACCGGCCTATAGTTCCCTGGGTCCTCCTTCCGTCCCTTCTTGTGGATGGGTGTCACATTTGCCAACCTCCAGTCAGCTGGGACCTCCCTGGTCAGCCAGGACTGCTCATAAAAGATGCAAAGTGGCCTGGTGAGCACTTCCGCCAGCTCCCTCAGTACCCTCAGGTGGATCCCATCTGGCCCCATAGATTAGTTTTGGGTTGTTTTTTTCGGCTCTGCTTCTAAAACAGACCATGTCTTCCACGATTTATTTCCCTCGTCAATGTGAAATGAAAAGAGAGCATTTGCAAAGATGGAGAGTTTGCTCCTGAGTTCACAAAAGATACTTCTGGCACAGCAGTTTGCACAAGGATGCTATTTACACAGCACTCAAGAATATTGTTTATTTGAGTATTGAGTATTGATTTTTCTGCTCATAGCTAGCTTTTAATTAATTGACTTCCTGCAATGTTAAGATAACAGCAGTGTGAACAGGCAGAAGTGAACCCTGGTCACAGTACACGGGCTATGCTTTTCACTATACTGCTCACTACTCTTGAGCTATTTCTCCATATTAGCTTAATAGCTAATAACCTGTCCTGAAATGACAATTAGGTCCTCAAGCCTAAAGTTTACTAGCAAACAGGGAGAGAACAAAACCAAAGGCTTCATCTTAAGTAGGAGCAGAGATGGGCTTCCAAAAGATCTGTGAAATGACCAAAAACCATCTTTTTTTTGACCTTTGTCAACAGGATTCCCTAGGAACATCTGGAGGAAATAAAAACTGTCTATGTCTACTGAAGGCTCTGAGGCAAGGTATTTGGTCTTTCCACGGCATGCTTTCTGCCAGAATTAATCTTCTCAGGAGGATTAGATGGTGCAGAGAGATATAAATTATATATAACTGTACCACTTTGTGGAAATTTGGTCTCTGCTGTCAACTCAGACCACTCTGGAAATTTCCTGCTCAGTTTTATTACCTACTAAACTGCTTTACTGTAAGGCTGGAAGCGATAAGTTTTTTGATGTCAGAACTCGTGGGATAATACTTTCTTGAATGGCTCACAGCTGTGTGAATGATGATATTGTCTGCTACTAAAGAAAAATCAGAGATATGGTCAGTGTTTGTTATCATGTCATTTTATACATCATTTTATCACTTGCACTATCTCCAGCACCTAGAATTGTCTGCTCAAAGCTTTTACCCCTTTACTGGTAGTCGCTGAGTTATTGCTAGCAAAAATTGCATTTCCTCTTGAAAATGTGTAGTGATGTAGTTAATCAAAGTAAACAGCAAAGGGATGCTGAACTCCACAGAAGCTAAGGGTCTGATTCTGCCACCCGTGCTTCCATTGAATAGCTTTTACTGAAGTGAGTACCCTCACAGAGGATAATGGAACTATTCAGATGAAAAAACGTTACCCACTGTGTACAGGCATTGGAGAGTTCGTCTCTGTATGCTAGATGCTGGGAGAGAATTCACAAAGAATTATGAATTACAGTAAACAAAATTGATAAGTGAGATTATTTTTAATTTCAAAGAATGACAGTAAAACATTTCATCTGTTAGTTTTCTTAAACTTCTTACATCCGTCATGTAATTGTTGGCAAACAGCAATTGTACTTGACTGGTGGTGCTGAACTGTCAGTCCAGCTCAGCTATTTAATAGTAGTAAGGTACTTTTTAATAGCCAATAATAGCTGCTACTGAACTTCACCTGTCCTGTAGAGCAGGTGGAGAGATGATTTAATGAGAGGCACTGACACCTTTGAGTCTGTTTTTGTGATAGCTTCTTCTAGTCAGTACTGACGAATGACTTTGCTGCCTGCATATATTTGCTAGGCAAACCAGATTTGCAGCACATATAAATACACATTTCAATATTTGAAATCTAGCAGATGAGGTCCCTTGATTGTTAAAAGAAAATTTGGATTTCAGGTGGCATATGTTATAGCTTCCAGAAACTAGCTCTTAAATTAACGAGTCACTGAGTTCTTCAAAACTTTTTCAAGTGCTGATTAACAAGGCAATGCAAACCCTTTACAACTTTTTGCCCTTTCCCTTTATTAAATGCCTGACATTTAACAAAATTAGTTGATGGAATATGATGAGTCTTACTACGTGTGCTGTGTGATGGAACATGATGCAAAACCTAACACAAAATCTGAACTGAAATATTGCCATTAGTTTGGACACCCGCTGTTTAATGTGATTTTTTTTTTTTTTTTCTGAAGGAAATTACTCACAGGAGCAAAGTGTTCCAAGTGGATGTGGTATTGCAGGAGGGTGGCACAGCCCCACATTAATCTTTTTCCAATTAGAACTTGGGAACAGTTCTGGTGCCTGGAGGGCTTCAAGATTTCTTCAAATGTTACCTCTCCATTAGTGGCTTCAAAGTATTTACTAACAAAAAAAAATAATTTTTCTCCAAAGGAGTGAAAGTGGAGGTGGAAACAAGAAACAATTCCAATGTCTGAAATATAATGCAAAGAGCCAAGGCAACCAAACAAAGCAGACAGAATTACTGGCATGCTGGGTAGATAATAAGCAATAACAGTTGTTAGAAATACAATGCAATAATTATCCTGAGTAAAATGAAGGCATGTGTTTTAGGGGGAAAAACAGAGGTAAGGAGGGAATTCGTATAATAATATTGTGCATTGATGATGTGTAAAGACAGGGAAGTGGAAAGAGTTGAGAAAACATAAACTGCTAAGGTATCAAAATGTGACCTGGACAAATATCAAAACAAGTTCTATTGAGGTAGTGTTATAAATAAAATACGTATGGCTATGGTCCGATTGGACAAGCAGACAAATAAACTAAAATTCATATAATGATATAAATTTGCGTTTCAAATCATAAACACATTTGGAGAGAGTTAGCTATAGAAAATAAATTTTGATCTAAAGCAGACCCAGTTCACATCAAATAGACACTAAGCAAAAGTGGACTGTTTCTGTTCCAAAGAACCAACTTTGGCAAAGTGAGGAAAATGTTTAGTGAAGTCAGCTAGACTGAAACACACCTGACCTTAGAAAAAGCTTGACTCTTTTTGAAATGTCAATGGTCCAAAAATGATTTGAAATTGTAATTGCTCTTCAACTGTTTTTTTAATATTGCACGAGTTCCAGACATAAATAGACAAACAAGCACTACAGACAGGGCTTTTGTGATTAGCTAAGAGTTAAGAAAGATCAGAAAAAGAATATAATCAGTAAATAAAGCTACAGCTTAGAAATCCAGAAATATAAGATTTGCCAAAATTCAAGTTTCTTTAGCACTTATGAAGGAAATTGAAAGGGACATTGACCAGTTTAAAAAAAGGTGGCGGGGGGGGGGGAGAGGTGGGATTTTTATATTGGGTGGACACCTCATAGCTAATATTCAAACCACCTGTAACCTTATTTGCCTGAGTATTAGCACATATGATAAAACATGAGGGTCAACCCGGGATGGCCTGTGAAAATGAAGTATGGAAATAGAAATGAAAACATTTAATTCAAATAAATTAATACAGTCAATGGGATGATCTTAGTAACAGATTAACTGTGAAAACTAGCACATAAAATTAGATAATGAGAATTCAGATAATTAGTCTATTCAGTGAGGAAAGGTACTGTTCTCCACAATATGCCAAAACAAGTTGTGAAGGATAAGAAAAATTGAGGAAATGAGAAAGCCAAGCAAACCTAAAACACTTTTTCATAAGGTAATATATGTTCCCAGTAGGGGAAAAAAACAAAGCAATCTCTTTGATCTTCTGAAAGAAACAGATATGCCACATGGGAAACTATTAATTCATATGGAGAAGATGGCTGTAATTATGTGAAAATTAACAAATTGGCCAAAAGTTAAACAACATGGGATTATGCTAAGAAGTAAAACTCCTGGCCTGAAAGGAAATTGTCAACAGAGATCCACAAAGGGATTTGAGGAGCGATGTAAATATTACTTTCTTTTCTTAAAAAAATGTGGGGAAGAATGTGAAGATGCAAAGCTGGGAGCCACTGTAATTCGAAAGGCTGGTCTGTTAACACAGGAAGAAGTAGATGTATTTGAGGATAGAATTACAAACTGGGACAAAATTTAATTGTATAACATGCAAGCTCATGCACGTAGATACTATCGGGTGCAAAATTACCACCTGGAAATGGTAACTTAGTGGATTTATTGCTATAAAGATGCCTCAGAGCCATGAATGAGATGTACTTGTGAAAAGGGTAAATATGATAGTAGAATGTTAAAGATGATGGAGAAAGCAGAGAAATACTAATTATATAATACAATAGAAAAAACCCAACATATTTCCACAATGTGAGAATATTATTCTGAACAGGATCATCCATAAAGAAGGCTACCAAAATAATGAAGATAACTTTGAGTTAACTTTTTTCATCTGGCTTGCAAAAGGAGAAGCTGGATGACTTACCAAACAGGACCAGTTAATGCCATATAGCTAGCCACTATTCAATTATTTCAAAAGTGTAAGGACAGTGGGGATACAAAAGTGTTTCCAGTTGACATTATGTCCCTGGAAGACCTAAGTCTCACATCTGATTTGATAGTATTACAGATCTAGTAGAATTATACAGATTCTTCTTCCATTACTGGCAGAGAGATATCATTGCCACAGAGCTCCACAGCCAGCTGAGATGTTGACCAAGATGTATGTACACCAACTGACACAGATCATGTTTTAATTATGAAGCAACGGCTCATATAATTGAAAACTCAGTGGTTACAATAGCTGTGGGAAGGAAACTGTCCTCATTTATTTTATTTTTTAGATTTTTTTTCTAGAAAGATCCATATCAGCTAAATTAGACAGCTGCAGGCTTTCTCAGATGTACGGGTTCCATAGCATTAAGTGTGACTACAGCCAGAGTTGGAGCTTTCATGAGTTCAGAGGCAGCACAGTTTTTATGGGATCTGTGATGTCTTTAACTCTAGGAGTCCTGCTAATACTGATGGGTAAAAGCACAACAACCACTTTAGTCAGAGTAAGCATCTGTGTATAATATGACTGCTTGTGCTCAGTCCTGGGAATAGTATTAATCCTTTGAAACTCCTTCCAGAAACTCCTTCTTCTGCAAAACCAAGAAAGCATTAGGATGCTGAAGAGCTCTTTTCTCTGGCACCAACATAGGTCTTTAAATTGAAAAGACTCTTAATCTCTTCTGACCTCCTGCTAAATCTGGTCTGCAGGACGTCAATCATTTTATTCAAATAAAAGCACAATGAAACCTTTCTGGATATCATGACTGAAAATTACTTTTCTGACCTAGGACCTGTCAGATGAGCTAAGGCAAAGTCACTAAGGTAGATGTTGAACCAGCACCTGTCCATGTCCTTAAAGTATCAGAGTATGCATTGCAGATGAACACTTCTTTGTTTTCTAAACCTAGAAGAGAGCCCACACAGAATATCTTTGTGAGGTGCTATTCTCCCAGATGTGCTCATCCACAGAAACCTTTATTATATTCAGCCAAGGTTTTTCGTCTCTGATCTAGGTGGTAGGGAGGTCACCTATTGTAAACTTCTGTGCCCAGATTGGTTACATGGTCTGAGAAGAGCAGAGAGCCAACCGTAAATTGTAAAGCTTGTAGGATTTCATGGCTGAATTGCTTGCTTGATTTGCTTTTATTGAAGATCAAGAATTTTAACAGTAACATAAACAGGATTGAAATATTAGACAATTCACTGATGACATTTTCCCAATTAAATGATGTACAAGAGGTATGATTTAATCTGCTTTTAGTTGTTGGCAATGTGTTTTCCTATCTTAGTTCTGTTTATCTTAGACTTTCTCTATAGATGGTACAAAAATGCAGTCACTTTTAGGGGTGTAATTGAACCAGAAGCTTTGAGAGGAAACATACTCCAATTTTCAGTTTTGAGTTAGACTTGTTATTCTATTGTGTTTTCATTTAATTTGCTTGACATTCTACTCTGTATTCACCAGAACAGCTATTTGCTTCAGATGAATTTCAATTACCTTCTCATCAGTTGTTTCTTAAATATTATATTTCTTCCTCTTCTTCAGGAGATTTCTCATACATTATAGAATTCCAATCAACATTCCTCAGAGCATTCAGCTTTCTTTCACCGTCCTCTTTCTCAAAGTCAAAACACTTTTAGTACACAGCATTCTCTCATGAGTATTTCAAACTCAATGATAAGCTGATAAGTAGATTTAGGATGCTCTGTACCTTAAATGTGATTTCTTATATTTAGCTCTTTTTTTTAGGATGAGGCATGGAATAGCCTTGGACTATAAAACCTGTTCCAGGAATTACTGGAAACAAAACAAAGCTGTGCTAAGAATATGTAACTTTTAAGAATGTGTTCTTCTTCATAATTGCATTCCTGTTATCCTAATCAATATCAGAGTAATTAAAATGCCTCATGATCAATGTTTCTGCCTTGTTCAGGAGGTGTCTCTTATCTCTAAAAGGTTGCCATGATCTACTTTTTCTAACCTCACTAAAGGTTCCTTGCCAAAAGTCATTTGTCTCCCTATTTGGCTATAAATTACATTTAAACTGCCTCTATTGTCAGATAAAATTGTACAGTTTTTCCTTTCATGCTACATATAATTGCCGTGTAACTTCATTTTTCTATGAGCTGCATGGTATTTTCACTGCATGAATATTTTAACTTTTTATCAGGTAGTTTTATTATCCTCAATCTAATATTCTTTCTCCAACCCCAAGGAGACTATTACTTTTTGCATGTGTTTTTAATCACTCCCTCCATACTTACTGTCCCTATCAGCAAGCATTTGGCTTGTTGCATGCTGTGAGTTCTGCCAGGAGACAAAGATTTCTGACACTATAAAAACCGAATGATCCTAGCTTGATTTGGGTGTCTTTACCAAGTTGTGTACTTGGGCAAAAGCCCTGCATGGAGCTCATCTGACTTAACTTGGAAATCTAAAAGTTAGACACAAAAAGGTGAGCCAGCTACCTGAAGCTCCCTTTCTAGTCAGTGCAGGGAGATATCTACTTCCAGAGAAACACTGACCTTATCCTCATAGCAGAATGCGGGAAGGTCAGATGATTCATCCTCTGGAAATGCCTGACATAGACAGCACTCAACTATGTGAGATGGATGCCACCCATGGACCCTCTGTAGCTGCACAGAATCAACTGGATGACATGTTGTCAAACTAATGTCTTTAAGGTCTTGATCTTACTCATTTTGTCTGCTTGCTCATCTAAATCCTTCTCTGCATCCTGGTAACTATGGTGAATAACAAATGACACCTGGAGTCCAGCCACCAAATCTTTTCAGTGCTCTAACCACAGTTGCAACCATTACGGTATTCTTTGGTGGCATCCCATCAAGTAAAAACCACACCAGTATTTCTGTTTCTTGGAAACATTTCTAACCTCTGTTGATTGCAGTACCTTTTTCCCCTGTATCACCAGCAGAACATGCAGAATAGGCACATCAGGTGATTCCCAATTTTCTAGCCTATTACAAAATTCTTAGTAATAACCTCAGCTTTTGTAGACTTACTATTCTTTATCTCAGCTCATCTGACAGAAATGGCTATCTATAAAGTGCTCCATTGACCCTTCTATTATCAATACATCTCTATTTTTGTGTTCAACAACTTCCTCACAAGTTAAGTAACCACCGTCACCGACCTTTCTCATGCTTACTGATAATTCAGTGCCTCATTTCTCAGGCTATTATTCCACTCGCCTCTTGTGAGTACTCCCCTCACCCTTGCTTCTTTTCTGTGCATTTACTTAGTCATTGCCTTTTCTGTGGCTTTACTTTTTTTTTCACCATGCCTCAGAAGTAATCTTTTTGCTGCGCATTCATGGCTTGCACACCTTTCCTGACGTCATTGCTCCCTTTGCACTTAATACTAACTACATGTCATCTGTTATTCTGTCATATTCATTGATCTTCACAAGAAAATCAACCAATTCCTCTAATTTAGCTGCCTGATCTTCTAGTACCACAGCTAACTGACAACACTCACACACAAAAAGTATTTTTGAATGTCCTCAGCTTGATAGCCGGGAACATTTCACAGGCAATATGTTCCATTATATATATCCTGAAGTTCACAGGTACTTTCAAATAAAATAATTCACAAATTATGTTGGCTTAAGCTCTGAAGGGATAAAATAAAGGTAACCAAATGATAAAGATCAAGATACTTTCCAGGCAAGTTTCAACCCCTTTATGTAAATGCGATGTCTTCAATTTAGAAGAAAACAGAGAAGAGCGTTCTTTATTCTTCAACTTTGAAATGACTGAGCATAAACTGTTTGCCAGTCTCTTATTCTCAAAGAACAGTGAAGAACATGGTTCTGTGCATTCAAAATCTGCAGATTATCATGTTAGAAAAAGTAGGTAGCAGAGGTACTCGTCTGCTGCATCAAGTGAGCTGAAGCTGGCTGCCCGGGCGTGGAAACCCATGCAAACATGCTGACACATGGCTAGACCGAAGCTAAAACCCCTGCCTTAATGTTACCGTGACTACTGCTTCTCATTGCAGGACTGCATCAGGCTGCTTTCCCCATCTTGTGCTACGCTAAGCTGTTTTGAGAGACCTTTCAATATTTACTCCAGCCTTTCAGTTTTTGTCAGGCAGGTTTAGAGGAGGATAACAGCCCCCTCCCTTCTGCATAAACTTGGGATAATAGCTTCATTATAAAAAGTAGAACCAGGTAAAACAAAGAACTGGGGGCTACAGTTGTTGCACATCAGAATTATTGATGCTTGAATGCCTGTCTATTCCTCATCTTAAAATAACAGTCTGTGTTTTATAGCTTCATACACAGTTTCATACATTTATTGGTATAAGTTTTAAAACCTTTTAAAAAAACTTCCCAAAACTTATTTTCCCATTTTTTACACTGCCAAGAGACCAAATATATATCTTAGGAAATATATAGTAAATAATATAATAAAAAATCTGGCCAACAGTTTTGCTTTGTTTTTAATTCAGGTCATCTACCTGTACAAGAAAATTTAAATAAAATTAGTGTCTCAAAAGAAGAACTTTTCTGTTAAAAAAACCCCAAACATATATGACATCTAATTTAAAACCCTTACAAGACATGTAAAGCTAAGTAATTAATCAATGTTTTCAATTCTCAGAAATTAGTTTTTTTTCTTATCAATTTAAAGGGAAAACAATTAGAAAAAAGAAACTAACTTCCTGTGGTTTTAAAATTTTAATAATAATATTAATTAATTTTCATTGCCTTTTTTAAAAATGACCTTCAGGAATCTGTGGACTAAACCTAAAAGGTAAAAAAAAAGCACATATCAATGAGCAGTATTTTTGGATAGACAACCTACCAGAGTCTAAGTCACTGTCAGATAGAGGGCTCTTAGAAAGATAAGCATAACTCTCCTGTCCAGATCTAAACCATCTTCTTCAGTGCCCCTTTCTATCTACCTTCATTTCTGAAAATCTTTTCAACCTGTTGACAGATTAAACAGTGACAAGATTTTGTCATTATACACAAAACATATCTCCCTCGTACTCCTCTGCAAACACCCTCAGACTTCCTTGGTGTGGAAATCTAATTTTCATACCTGTTAGTTTAATGCTGAATCTTTTATATATTATTAATAATTAAAAAAACCCCAACATTGATATGGTTCCAGTATGATGCATCATAAAAACATGCTCTTTTGGGGCAGATTTGTGGATTTTAAAGATAAAGTTTGTAAATTTGAGGAAATTACTGTGACAAAGTTGAGAAATAGAAAGTGTGTGGTGATTGTCTAAATAAAGTAAGTTATTGTTATTATGATAATATCTGGAGATGTACCTTAGCAAATAGAGCTTCTATGAATGACCTCTTTTAGCCACAAACTGTTAGTTTCAGGTAGTGTGTGATACCTCAGGTGTGAAAAGGTCCCTGGTGACCTCAGCAGGACCAGAATGGCAAAAGATTTTGCAGTCAATACAAAAAGCAGATGCAATATTTAGTTTTAGCAGCATTCTGTACTTACATTGTATCATATACATGTTGTATTTATCATGTAATTTATCATATTTATTTTTTTCTTCCTAAAAGATTTCCTCTATTGTAGTAATCGCTGCCGCTCATTTAGTTAAGTTTGCTTCAAAGAGAAGTAAGGGAGATTCAAGTTAGGTGTTAAGAATAACTTATAAATTGTAATTCTGGAAAAAAATTGCCTATGGAAAGTCCGTTGCTGGAAGCCTAGAGATAGATTAGATAAATCACTGCCTGATATAGGCTTAATTGATCCAGCCTTGGGTAACAGAGATGAACTGGATAACCTCCTGAGATCCCGTTCAACCTTATTTTTCTGTGACGTTATGCTAAGAAGCATTTCAGAAGGGTGCTAGAAATTTAATCTTTGAAACTTGCAAAACACCTGAAAACACTGTGAAGTAGATTCATACCTGATTCTTTTTAGAGACACTGGATCCGCTTGAGTGCTTTTTAAGGCTGCTTGGTCCTACATGCCTCCTTTGTTTTACGTAGTACCCAAATATAACCAACACTTAAATAGAGAAGCTACGTTTTCTGATATTAAGGTTTTCACTTGTTGAACTTTATTTGTGAGTTTATTTTATGCAATGATGTACATTGGCAAAAATATTCTTCCTGACCTATATGGCAATCAGCCTACACTCTGAAGCATGACATTTGATTACTTTGTCTTAGCATGCAGAACTGCAAATGTTATTAATGGTCATAAAATTATCCAACCCTTTTAAAAATCAGACACAGTATTTGACTTGATGACCTTCTGCAGTCATGAAATTCACATTTTGATTGAAATTGTATCAGTCTGGAGGATCTGATAGAGCTCTGGTGCAAGTGTCACAGCTCTGCCGCTGAGGTGGAAAAGAATCTTAATGAGCTGTTATGTAGGCAATGTAAGTATCTTTGAGTTTCACTGTTTTCTGATTTATTCACACAATATAGACCATAAAATGTAAGTTTGGGATACCTTACATTTTCACTGGTAGTAAACAGGTACTGGGTTCACTAGCTTGCCTGCCCTTTAGCAGCACATTGCATCCACTGGAGCAGATGCCATGTGAAAACCAGTATGGTGAGCAGTATAGATGTATCAAGGGGAAGCATATTTATGCATGTCTTGTAATTGTGGTCATCTGAGACACGAAGAGTTTCTCCACTTCTTTTTTTTTTGGGTGTGAAGAGCAGAAGGGCACATTGTTTTGTATTAAGTGTTCCAAAACAGAAGTTGCCACTAGAGTGGCTAGTATTGCTTAAGTAAGGAAAATAACTCTTCTTAATTTGGAAACCTGATGGCAATATGTCAACATTATAAATTATTTAATTGCCAATTATCTGAAGCATCTGCTTTATCCCTCAGAGTTAAACCATTTCTCGTATGGCCAACACCAAATCTTGCCCACATGCTAGCAAAACTAAAAGCCATCCATAACATAATAAAATTATTTGCTTGTAATATCAGAGTCAGCAGCAACGTATCAACTTAAGCATTTGTGATGGAAAATGGTTTTCCAGCATGATTATTATGCAGAGGGTTCGTCAGGGTGTTTAGGCTGAAACAGCCACAAAATTATCTCACTTTGTAAGTGTTCAAGCTTCTGCATAGCTGGAAACAGTCACTCTTTCTGTAATGCAACCCTGTTCAGAGGAGGCTTAGCTTTATGAATCCAGTGAACACAGGATGTTGAAAGAAACCTGACAATGTTTTCTGCTGGTTGTCTCTAGGTTAGTCCTGCACTGGGGAGTAATTCTGCAGACACACGCGGATACAGTGGGGAGTGGTAAACTGCCATTACCTATGCAAGAGCACAGGAGCATACATTAAACCCACAAAATTGCTCAGTTCGTAGCACGTTACCATTTCCTAGGGGTCCAGGCCCAGCTATGCAGGGGCTCCATGTCCAGGGCTGCTGATCTGTGTCTGCAGTGCCAGATCCTGAACATGAGAGCCTCCAGGTATTGAGACCGAGGTGTGTCTGCCCTTACTGCTGGCTGGCAGGGAGACTTTATGTCGGATGTGCGGAGAGTTTGGTCTCATGCAAAATCTGGCAACTATTGTGCAGATGTGCGCACACATGACAGCTGTGTCCAAGACTCTCACATGCCTGTGGGAACGTTTGCTGGGCATAGGGACCTTCTTTTAAACTCTAGATGACTTGAATTAGGTGATTGAGATGGGCGGTTGGTATAAGGCCTCAGATGAACAACAGCAAGAATGTCACAGTGTTTTTACTTCTTTCAGTTTCTCTAACTTATTTGAAATAGTTGCAACTTGCTCACCTTCTAGTCAAGTGTTTTCTGCAGAACTTGACTCCAGCTTAAGGCAGAGTTCACAGAAGGAACGTGCTGCGTGTGCTTTCCCTTCCTTCATCCTGCTTCCTTCTCCTTAGGAAGGCTGGGAAACTCCAGTCTAGCTACTACTACTTTTTTTCTCTAGATAACCTCAGCTCACTGGAAGGAGTGGATACTTCAGATGAATTTGACATTTTAATCTGAGCAGTTTGCTTTTTATATTGAATCACTATGGAAGATCAAATAGAAATTGCAAGAGGGCTATTCTTACCGGGCTACTGCTCATGGTAGCGTGCAATGGTAAACACTTCTAGATTGGGGATTTGAGAAATGATTAAATGATACGGAGAACTGAAGCTGAAGAAGAAGGATTATGTTTTTACCAAATACAGCTGTTAGGTCCCTGCCTCAGAGAAAAAGTTGCCAACAACAACAACTATGTATGGCATCTTTGGGTACACAGATCCCTCTGTGCAGGTGAGGCTGTTGGTGACTCTTTGGTTATGTTACATATGAAATGGCCCCTTATACTCAATCTTTTGATACTCATATTTGCTAAAAAATCCTAATTTGGCAAGGACTAAGTGTTGTGGGCTCTTTCATTGGGAACTGAATCTCTCAGACACCAATTAACATTTCATTGCTAAGACTAGTCGATTTGTTATTTGTAGCTCTGGCCAAATTTCTGCATTTGAACTTTAAAGGCTTTGTTTGTATGGTCTGTAGCACAGCAGAAAATGACAAAAACTGCTAAATCCTCTGTAAATAACATAAGCTAGAAAGGGCCAGCCTGCTGCTGAACTAATATGATCCCCTTTCTGTATTATTGCAAGCTTTACTCATTGGCTGTTGTTTATAAATATCTGCAAAGTACAGTCCTGCTGAAAGCCACTTATATACATTGGAAAAGCCTGGAGACACTAATGGGCTTGATTTGCTTGTCAACAAATAGGTATTGAGTGCTATTTGAGTTGCCTAAGTGTCCCAGAGGGTACTTAGGGGCTGCTCCAGGAGGTCACAGATCTCCCTCAAGTCCCGTGTTATGTCATTCAGTACTGCATCTCTGGTACCCTAAGATATCCCAAATGGCACATAATGGCATGTACACGCAACTGAATTGAACTCCTACAGGTAGGATTCATGTTGGGATTGTGGGTACCTACATTTAGATGTCCAGCTGTCGGACGGAGGCGTGGAATGGGATTTTGTTGCCTAATATGTATACTTAGGGTCACTGTGTACATTCTAGAGTATCTGACACGTCCACTTGGGGCACTGAGATGTGTCACAGGACTTAAAGGAGATTCATGTGCTTCTGGAGAAGCAATAGAAGTGAAGGGGGATATCTTAGGATGGCACCAGGCACTTCTGGCAGCTGCATGAAGTCCAAGCTATCTAATGGGAAGTTTATTCAAGAAACAATGGCATAGCTAAACAGCTAAATATGTTATGTATTAAAGTTTTGATAGTGGAAAAAAAATTCTATAGTTCTATTTCTGTTCTGTCTGTGAATTTGCTCATCTCTGCTTTTTAGTTGTTTATTTTACCTGTGCTTATAACCTTTCCCACTAAAATATAAATGAGATTACGCTTTTTGTTTGAAACATGTATTCTCTTTAAGCATGAAGTTTCTTCAGGCATATTGCTATATTTGTGCCACATCAAATGTTGATATGACGCAGGACAAAATTTGTTGCGACTGCTTATTTATTTGTGGATTAGTACAGCATGTCAAGGCACACCAAAATATTCCATTCCCATTTGTATCAGTGAAAAGCACTTGTGATCTTTGGAAATGGGAAAACTAACACATAGATGTCCATGCTGGATGGCAAAAAGGGCCTGTTGGAAAGGTTCTCATACAAGAAAAGAATAATCAGCTTTTTAATACACTATTTCAAAACTCAGTATTCCAGAAAGGTTTGTTCTTTGTTCCCTGTGGTGATCCGCTTAGTCGGCAATAAACCAATTTTCACAAAAGCACTATATCAAATATTGCCAGTGTACCCCTCTTCACACATCTGATGCTGTGCATCTTTATGAAAAAGTTTTTTTATTTTTGTTTGTATAATTGCTGAACACGTATGGATAACTTGGCAGCTGTATATCAGCCATGCAGTGTCCTTTTCATAGTTCATCAGTCAGCCAAGAAAACCCTGCCATCAACGTCAAAAAACGGAATTTTTAACAGTGAAATGTATTTGTACTCCCTTTGACCCAATATATTATTTGTCAGCTTGCCCCTAGTTACAGACAGCTGTTGCATGCCATGGATACTCTAACAACAATTAAAAAGTATAAAAAATGTTAGGACATAAGTAAAAAAAGAAAGAAAAAAACCCCAAAATACAAACATTAAAATATATTGTTAATCTTCAGAAACTAGCCCTCAATACTTTTAGGGGAAATAAAGTACTTAAATCTCATGAGATTCCTAGACAATACCTTGACAATAACTCATTCATAGGCAGTGTTGCTAGTTTGAATGCTTCCTGTGATACATCACAAGTGTGACAGTTTGAGCCTGGGACATATTTAGTCTGTGGTACAGTGTCCTTATAGTTGCCAGGGATGAAGTCTTTGAATAGATCCTTTCCAGAAAATTAGCATTTTCTCAAGAAACCACCAATTTTTACTTGGTTATGCTAAGACAATCTAAAAGTGTGGCAACAGCAGCCAAAAATTGTAATACATGACTCAGATTTTTAAATCTGTGTGTATGAAGTCCCACATCAGTGACTGTCAGTCACAACATATGCCCACAAAGACTGCACTGCTCAATGTATTCTACTATCATAAGCATAATTGCTTTCTGAAATGTATGGTTGACAGGAATAGTAGGAATAGACAAAGGGAAGAGGAACAGAAGATCGATTTTCCACGTGTTAGTGTAGTCCATCTCTCTTCAGAAGAGAAGCACAGGTGTTTTTAAAACGCTGTGACCAAGGGCTGTAAATACCTTTTAGCATGTCCATGACATACTTTAATAAAAAAGCAGTGTGTTTTGCCCTCAGGGTGATGGACTTTCATGCTGTCAGCCTCCCAGTTCTCTTGGTTCATTGTCTGTTTTCTTTTAAACTAGGACACCTATTGTATAGCTGGGTAAAAAGAAGAGGATATGTTTCATCTTTTATAAGGAAGTCCAAGAGGTAGAATCAAGGACAAGAATAACTAAAACATGTTTTGTCTTACGATGAATAAGAATTAGATCCCAGTATCATATTGTCAAGCTGCACCACAACTATCCCTTTATTTAGGTTTTGTTCTATAGCACAAGGACTTCAAATCCTATTCATCCTTAACTTCAAGGGTAAGTGCTTTCTTTATCAGCAGAAAGAACAAACTTAAACCAAATGTCACATGCATTTGGAAATTCACAACAAATTTCATAATGAGTATTAACCCTCAAGAGGGAGATATTTGAACTCATAGCAAGAAAAGAAAGAGGCAACTTACATGTGACACCTAGGTGGAAATGTTTTCCCCTTCTCCCTTCATGTTTCCTTTACTTGCATTGTCCAAGATATGAGCAAACTGTGTGACACAAAATTTGCAAGTACAGTTTTTGAATGCATTAGGTGGGTTAATTCCCTGGAGCAGTCGCTATTCTTTAGTGAGGAAAGCTATTGAAAAGGCTATTTTTTGCTTCAATGCATGGGTAGGATGAGAGCATTCAAAGGTTCAACTTTTATAGCAATGTAAACCTATTTTTTTTGTGCTGAAACTGAAACAAAACAATATTGTGTGTTTTACACTTGCAGTAATATGCTAGTGCAAGGTTAAGCTGTGCTCATGCACTGGAACTGGGAATTTCACCCAAATGTGAGTCAATAAGTACCTGGATATTTTTTAGTTAGTGTGCATTTTCTAACAGAAAGGCATATATGCTGCAGTTCAGTACACAACAACACTAGCTGTAAAGAAAGTAGAACACTTTAATTATCGTGGAAGAGTGGTTGTCACATAAAGTTACAGTTTGCTAGGAAAATTTAATGATAACTCAAAGTTGGGAGGGATTTTCAGTACAACAGAGGACTAGGATATTATGCAATGAAAAATTACAATGTCTTGAGAACAGGAATAATAGAAATGAGATTAAATTTAATAGAACAAAGTGTGAACTCCTGATTTTAGGGAATAATAATGTGGGGAGGGTCATAAGTTAGAAGTAGGAGCAGCTGAGAAAAATCTTTGTGTACTAGCTGAACAATATAAATATGAGCTGTTGGTTTGGTGTATTTGTTAAAAAAGTTAAATCAGTTCTAGGGTAAGTAAGGGAAACAGAGACCAGAGAGACCTAATGCTGTGATGCTGTGCACTTATGGGACCTCCTTTGGAAACCATCGTTCAATTCTGGCCACCTTCCTCCAAGAAAGGTGCATTTAGAGTGGCATGGGAGCGTAGAAGTCCTAGAAATTTGTTAAAAGAAGTGGAGGTTTTGTTTTAAGGGAGGACATGAATAGAGCTAGGTTTGTTTAGCCTGCTGACCATACTGAACTGAAAGCAAAGCAAGGACATGTTGCTGTCCATAAATATATCACAAGGTAAAACTCCAGACTATGAGCATTATTTTACTCGTGAGATGGTGTCAGCAGAAGAACAGATGGATATAAACTAACCATGAATACATTTAGCCTGTCAGATAGAGAAAAGTTAAAGAAGATTAACACATGAAGTTCAAAACCAGGTTTTTAATAGCAGTTATAGGGACAGCAGTATTTTAATTTGAAATTTCATAACATTATGAGCACATGAAGTAATGTCCTGTTTTCAACAATAGAAAATCGGACATACAGACCCAGCATGTCCCTCTCAGTCCTATGTGGGTGGAAGGTAGTGGGTCTCTATGCCCAAGATCAGAAGACACATAAAGAGCTTTTTACTGCAGACAAGAGGGCAAGGCAGATGAGAACTTACAAAGAAATGTGAAGAGAGGCAATATACTGCTTTTGTGTGTGTGTGTGTGCATGAGAGAGAGGCATACTGTTGAAAATAGTTGAGTTCTCTGTAATTCAACATGATCTAGTGCATCACAAATGAATGGTTAATGGTAATAATAGAAGGATGCGTAGTGCTATACACTGATGTGGTTCTGAAGACTGTTCCATTAATGATTCGCGAACTACCTGTGTTTCTTTTACATGGTGACATAATTCTGTTATGGAAATGCGTCTTTTGGGAGGACTAAAGAAACATAAATACACCCACACCCACAGTGAAGAATTAAGTTAACTTAATGATAGCACGAGCATTCTGACATGTTGAACCTCCAATTTTACACATGGTTGAGAACTGCAAAATCCCAGATGATAAATTTACTTTTTGTTAATCAACTTGACAGTGTAATATTATGTGTTCCCTTTCTTTGGGTCTCTTTTTCCTCATACAACTCTCGTTCTTGAGCTAACCAAAATGCAAAGACAAATAGCAACAAAGCCGTACGGATACAGAATCACTGGAGGTAAGGAAAATGAAGATTTAAATATTTGTAATAAATTATGTAATGAATAAAAAAATCTAATTATGCAAACTTGTAATAAATTAGGGATTTGGGACAGATTCACTTCACTACAGATGAAGGTCTTAACCTCTGTATCACTGGCTGTGCTGGAAATGTTGGGTTGCTGCACAGCTGCACATCAGCCTCCTCTTCCGCTGTCTCTCTTCTCCCGGCATCCTTCCTCTCCCTGACCTTTACGGAGTTTCCATAGGGAGGACATGTATATGAACAAAATCCAGTGGGAATCCAGTGCGTGTTCTAACTTGTACCGATTCTGGATGGTGGAGGGACAAGAACTGAAATAAATTGACCATTTAATTGTGGATGCAGCCTTTCTCCCCCTCCCAATATTTGTCGTGGGAGATTTGGGCTACATATGCATAAAAAGTAAATATACTTTTAGCTATTGCTCTACGAATATTCCAAAGTCAACTGACTACAAACCTAGTCTTATGCACAGCAAATGCTTTCAGGAACAGCCTCATATGCCTTCAGTACAGCCTGCCTTGTTCATTGCCAGATAAAAATATCCTTGCTAAATTTACCAAGCAGTTTAGAACTGATTTGCTTGAGTGATCTTTCCCTTTATTATTTATTAGTGCCTCAGCATTTTTCATGCGTACAATTAGTTTTTGATTTAATTTTTTTCTTGATTGTTGTCAAAAAATATTAGCTAACAAAGAATCTGAAACTTAACCTTGGAAAAACATCAAATAAAATACACATACTCCTAGTGTGTGTGTGTGTATATATATAGTTCCCAGTTTAAAATTACGTTTGAGACTTGTCTATTAGCTAATTTTTAATTAATTTAATGTATGACATCCTGATTTTGTGTTGTCTAAGTTCTTAATGTCAGTGGTATGTTGAACCAAATCAAATTCTCTACTGAAATCTAGCAGCTTCTGACTAAACTTATACCTCTGTTATAAAAAATGGATACCTCGTTAATTTGACAAATTCTTTTGTCCATAAACCATGTTAGATGACATTAAATATGCTACCCTCTATTTCTTATTAATCAATTTCCTTATCTGATGTTCCATTATTTTTTCCAAGATTCATGTCAGGCAGACAGGCTTATATTTACCTAGACTACCCCATTTACTTTGAAAGAAAAGTACTGACATAACTCTTATTTCCATCCAATGCTCAGGATCTACCTCAGCAATCCAAGATTTATTATAAATAATAATAAATGGTCTAATAAAGCTTATTATGCTTTTCTTCTGACATTCCTAGGTGCATTTTAAAATAAAAGACACGGCCTTAATAGCTGCTATTTAACATAGTGTCTTTGTTGTTTTAAGTGTAACACTTCATCACTATCTTCGTATGATATGACTACGTCTGGGTTTTTGCCAGTCCCAGAGCTGAAATTCAACATTTCAGTCTCTTCTGCATTATTTTTGACAACTGCATCCTTTCTATTTAATAATGGACAAACACTACTGTAAGGTTGCTTTTGCTCCTTAGTGTTCTTTCCAGTGGACTAAACTCAGATAGCCATAGAATTCCTCCTAGAACCCTCTATCTCCAGTAGCAATTTTCTGTTCTTTCCATTGGTATCCTAAATTAAAGTGATCTAATTTATTCAGTTTTTCCCTTGTCTCCCTACCCAATCTGTTTATATCTGAAATTTTATGTTTTCTTTATTTTTATTTTAAGCTTGAGCGGTCTAGAATAGACTTTGTCTTGATCGCAGTTCTTAGATAATCTCCAAAAATGTTTTTAAATATCTTTATTATTGTTTTCATATTTTTCCTCTTTTAAATACTTCCTTTTGTTGATTAGGCACAAACTTGTATTTATCTGTTTGAAAGTGGCCATTTTAAATTAGTGAGTGTAAGAATTACTGGTTGTGTTATATTCTATTTGCATGTAATGAATGTAATCAAGTTCTCACTTTCACTTAAGGAACCACTAACTTTTAGTCCTGGAATCAAGTTTGATTTAGCTGTCAGGATGACATCTAGTACCAAATTCTCTAAGGAGACACATAAAACTTTTTGATTTAAGAAATTTTTATCAATCACTGTTCAGAATTTCAAAGGTATTTTATTACTGGAAATGTCAAACCTGTAGAGCTATGTCTTACACCCTGATATTCACCTGTGAAAAAGCTTTTTTTTAAAGCTCATACAGAACAGAAACTCTTTTCTTTTCTTCCTCTCCATAGACATTGTAAGTAGGGGTTGAAGGGACTGGTAATCCTGCTCCGTAGCATAGTTTGATGGTACGTAGCTGCTGGCAACTAATTGCTCGTCACACACTCTGTGTTGGGAGATTGATCTGTAAACACTGAAAGCATTTACTACATAGTTGTCAGTGCGTTGAAATCAGTTATTGCCACATACTGCTTCTTCTCTTCTTCTATTGCCCCTGTGTTTTTCCTAAATTGCTTATAGCAAGCAAGTTTAACATTCTTATGACAGAACTCTTCCTTTAAGTTCTAGTAATATCATGCAGGTCAAATTTGTTCTCATAGTACAAGCAGTTCCTATTCTTCCTCTTTACCATACAAGCTCCTGCCATTCATGAATAGGCAATTAAAGAATTTATTTTTCTTCATGTCATTCAGTGTCTTGATTAATTTTGTTCTTGACAACTTGACTGTGTTAAATGAGTGTTTATTTGCTGCCCCTTCTTAATCTCCCCTTTTATTGCAAGTTTAATGCCATTATGACTAGTCTAGTCAGCTTGTCCCCTGTAAAATTGATTTCCCCTTTAATGAGCTGGAGGCAGTGCAAACCACATAACTCCTCAGTTAGAAAATGGCTCTACAGTCCACCAGACTGAAATCCCCTCTCCCTCTTACACCTCTCTTAATTGGCAGTTTGTTCTTAAAAACTCCTGATTTGTGTGTTCATTTCTGGGACAGGAGCAATCTCCAAAAAGCTCATTTGGGTATTTTAATACTTCATCAGCTTTCTGAACTTTCTAAAATAGTTTGTAACCTGTGAGGAAACACATTGCTAGTATCAATACATACCACTATGAAATTAAATCTCCCCCACTCAGTTGGGTAAGGTGGTTTGTTTTTTTTTTTCCTTTGAAGAAGAGTTGAGACTCTATAAGAAGGAATACCCTAGAAGCCTTATCCTACAGGGAAAACTTGTAGTTTTGACTGTAATTAACCTGTCCAGTACTTTCTATTATATAAGTTTATTGAAAAATTCCTTGAGAAGTTTCCCTTGTTTGCAACTAACTTTGATATTTTGCAGGAGCATTGCTTTAGAGCAACAGAAATATCTTTTATGTGTTGCAAGAAATTCCGTTCAGCTTTTGCTCTTTACAAGTACCTTTTGGTCTGAGCACATCAACTTAGAAGAGTACTTCTGTTGCCGACTAAAGGTAAAGCGCACTGTTCCCATAATAGCCAAGCTCTCTAGGTTTGTGAAATACCAAAGGAGAGAGAGCTGGACTGACTTCTTCCTCATGACTACTCCTTTTATCCAGTGCATGAACCATCTCTCCATCACCCTTTTGGGAGAACACAGTTCCGTAGCTGCCATCTAGCAAGTTAACATGAGAATGGTCTGTGCTGCTGTGCTGAAAGCCCAGAGGTAAAACCGTGATGTTTAATGTGGGTTGTTGAAGTTGTGCATTATCAAGTTTACTCTACATTTGCCTTTAAAGAACACCAGAAAAGAATGTTCATTCATTGGTTAATATTTTAATATAGATTCTGCATAAGATTTTAATGTAATGTTAAATACTCCAAAGTTAGAAAATAGTCTTAGGTTGCCCATGTAAGTACACTCAAGAAATCCTGCTACAAATTGCTAGCAAAGGATTTTGTACTTCATTTGTAAATGTTGTATCCTAATTACTACAGGGAATGGAATCACATTAAAGCTCCATGAGAACATAATTTCCTGACTTTTATGTAATACCACTTCAGTAACCTTATTTGTCATAGTTTTGGTATGACGTTGGTATGTCTTTGAATGTAGATAAAGCTATGGTGCCCCTTGTAGTAAAACCACTTGTCACTAAAGCTGAACATGTTGTTGAGGCTAGTTGTTTCCTCTTTAAACCAGGGCAAAGGATGGGAAGTCATTGTACAGAATAAAGGGGAGAAGTGATACCCAGAAAATTTGAACTTTCTACCAAGAAACTCTGCGTTACTTCATGTACTGGATTTTAACACTTCAACTTCTCAAAAATGGACACAGCCTAAAAGCCCTATCCAACCCATAAATAGCCTGCTGAACAAATCATAGTTTGGTACTGCCAGCCAGCACCTGGACTTCCCAGCTTGGCTGTGATACTAGAGTGCCCTGAATGTGACACTTGTACCATTTTGTATTCTTTATCTTCATGCATTTTTAGGACATCAGCCTCTCTAGGCTGTAATCAGCCATGCACATAGCCAGTAGAGGAAAGAAGAGCTGGAGGAAAACCTTCTATTTTTTCTCAGTTGAGAACAGGAAAGTGGACAAGTGACAATTTTACCCTTAGTAAGCAATTTACCCACCACAATTGTGTGTGATTGTATGCACTTTAGCACTGAAAGGCTCCTTTCAAAACATGATTCCAGTTTCACTATGCCTCAGTTTCCTTATGTCTAAACCAGAGATGACTCCCACTTCAACAAAATATTGTCAGCAATGTTTGTGATGTTGTGAACTGTTCTGTAATCTTCACATGCCAGCTGTTCTATCATTACAGTTTATTTGTTATGAATTGCCTTGTTTTGTCTTCCACAGGCTAGGAGGCTTAGAAGTTATTATAAAAAAGATGCTGGTGAGGTTTCAAGTTATACTTATTTGTTTCAAAATAGAATTGTGGTTAAACCTCATCAAATCCCCTCTATTGCCTTTCCTGCTATTGCTGATTAGTTAAGAAGCAGAAGGGAACATTGCACGGTAAAACATCCATTTATCTGCCAGTGTCAGGTTCTCCTGACATGATGTGTTAATGCAAAGCACATTAAGCATTAGCAGCAGGTGCTCCAGACCTAGCAGTTCCTAGAGAGGCATTAAGAGACCTCGAATGAGTCAGTGTCACTCTATGGTTTAACCTAATACCAACCCCTTAGGGCACCCCTATCAAATGTAAAAGAAATGAAAGGTTTTAAAGGCTATTAATCCCAGTGACTCTACATTAGAAGAGCACAAAATTATTTGTCACAGGTCTTTTTGTCATCATGGTATTGAGGTAAAATGTGAAGTATTCACTATTCCTGAAATTCTTTCTTCCACCTACTTAAGCATGGAGGTCTTTTGACGATGCACTTATAATGCTTAGCTGTGATAACTACTAGCTACTGGTGCTGTCTGAACTCCTTTCCTCCTTTTTTTTTTTTTTTCCTCAGTGAGTTTTTCTCGTATGCATGAGAACTAGCAAAAACATCTTTAGAAAACAAGCTTTGAACTGAAAGGTATCCTAAGCAAACAAGCAAGCGAACTCTGCCCCCAGACAGGCACCATTACAACACGCCTAAGAGGCATTAAATCAGAGTTGAATCTAATGCAAGATGTTAGCTTCTTTTGCCATACTTGTTATCTGGAGCTGCTTTATTTCTAATGTGATAGATGTTTTGTTCTGTGTTTCTTACCTTGAAGTTGCTGAGACTCAGGAATAATCCTGTTGTTTTCAAAATCTCTGATCCAGTCTTTGCATGGAGAAGCGTCTCAGATAGCTGGTGTCTGGTAGCGGCTGCTTCAAAGGGTCTGGCAGCCAAATGTGAGCAGCTCAGGTTTTACTGGAAGTGGTGACAGTTACGCGAATTCACACACTTGCCAGGGTCTGAATTTTTACATTTTAAATTCACTTCACACACGTTCAGTTGACAAAAATTGTCCAACCATCAGATTGCCACACTGGCAGACGCTCTGGCTTCAAGCCCTACCTCTGATAAAAACACAATCCCTTGAGCTAAACACCCCTGCTTTGATATTTGTAAAAAGGTTCATGGGATACTTAAACCAGTAAAGTGTTTTGAAACCTACTGATGAGAAGTCTATGCAAGTATTTGGATATTTTATTAGTTGACCCGCATAGTAGTAAAGATACACAGCTTACAGTGTGTTCGTTTGTGCATGCATATGTATATCTGTGTGTATGTGTAAGGTAAGTGTGTACAATTGCTTGGGTCCAAGGAGTTAGTCAATATTTTAAGCTTTGTCAGGATGCTCTGAAATCAATTGTAAACATCAGTCTTCAGTGTTTATACAAATGCAGTCCTATTTATTTCAAAAGAGTCTGGGAAAATCCCGTACCTCTGGACACAGTAGGAAAAAACAGTCAGAGCACAGGAACATAGTGATGGTTGTTTCAGTCCAGACCAGAGGTCCATCTGCCACAGTCTCTGATGGTAGCCAAAACTGGAGGCCTGCAAAAGAGATAAAGAACATAACAAGTGTATTTGATACTTCCCTGTGTCCTCTCCTGCTGGCCAGTAATTTGTGGCTCAGAGCCAAGATTTACTTTAGAGATTTCTCTTCTGTGAAGTCACCCAGCTGATCCCTGAACCCGTCTACAGTGAGGGTTGTGGAGCAAAGGTTTTGGCAGTTTAAAACCACAGTGTGTGTAGAATCACTTTGTTTCATTTGTTTTGAAATTACCAACTGATAATTTCATGTGATGACCTGTAGATTTGGTGCTAGAAGAGCTAGCTGTACCTATCCTCTACATCCTCCTGTGTCACTTGTGGTTTTACAGACTTACGTCATATCATACTCCCTTTTCCAGCCCTGCACAGAAGCTGTTCCATACCTTTGAATGTGCTTTTCATGCTGCTATGAGCCTTTCTAATAATTCCTAATTTTCACTTTTTTTTTTCCTCCTCTCAACTACAACTGAACACTAAGGTGAGTTTGTCCTGAGTGTATAAGACCAGGATATCATACCTCTGTAATTATTAGTCAGCTCAAAGCTCATTCTTACGCACATAAAGTGAGGACCTTTTCCCCTTCCCATGATCCTCCTTTTAAATTTGCCTATATTGAATTTCACTATTTCCCTGCCTAGTCACTTAGTCCTTCTGGATTTATCCTAGTAAATGAATCAGGGCCACAAAATGCTTTCAAGCGCTGTGCCCCTGGGACAAGCATCATAGGAAACATAATAGATCAAATGTGATCGCTTGTCCTTGAAGGCAAATGGTGTTGCTTATGAAAATATGACTAAGCTCTTTCTATCAAAAAAAAAAACAACCCAAACCCCACAACAAAAAAGGGTGGTCTTCTTGCTACTGTCTTCAGAGTGTGTGTTTGTTGGTTTATACAAGAAAGCATACTTCGTTTATTGCTTTCCCTCCCAAGCTGTACTATCTGGGAGAGTGTCAGGGAGCACTACGCTGACAAATGACAAAATGGGCAATCATGTGCCAGACCCTGGGACCATGAAAGCCCTGAGTTAAGCCACTGCTTAATTGCTAGCATGTCATCTGACATGCTTTTGGACCCTGCCAACTAGTACAACTAGTATTCTCCAAACCAATGCCCATTCATGGTTTGGAGACAACATGTGCTTGGTGAGAATGCTCTAGTTTTTTGCTCCCTCCAACCCACAGAGTTTTGCAGCAGTATGTCACGCAGACTTTTTACTCTGCAACATCCATATCTACCTTCAAGGCAGATGCAGAGTGTACAATAAGTATCCAGTTTCTTGCTAGAGAAATGACACTGACAGAGAGTAACACTGCCCTCACATATTTGTATTCACTTTGAACATAAATTAGAAAAAGAAACAAAACCAGTTCATAATTTTAGGGTAACTATATGAAGATCCGATGAGATCCGATGCAAAGTACTGTATAATGTGCATACTCCCAGTCTTTACCACTTGGGTCAGGGCTGGAAAACAGCGCTTGATTCTGTTTTATTTAGTAGTATGAATACACCCATATCACCCTTCTGCTATTGTCCTCAGTCAGTCTGGAATTCCTAATATTGTGAACAATCTTGGTTCTTTTGTCCTTTTTTCCACATTGCTATGAATATTTTAAGCAGTCCAAGCGCCTGTGCAGATTCCCGTGGGACACAACTCACGGCTTCTCCTTATTGGGAAAGGTGACCATTTACTCCTACACTGTTTCCTACCATTTTACTGGTTGTATATATATGTGAGGACCTTCCCTGCTATGCTATGACAGCCTGGGCCCCTTAACAGCTTTTGGTGAAGGACTCTGTTAAATGTCTCTTGGGAATCGTGATAGGCTGTTGTCTACTTGCTTTAGGACCCCCTCAGAGAATTCCTGTAATGGTCATGAAAAGTGCTTTCTCTTTATAAAAGAGACTCATGGTTTTCAACATGTGTTATTTATCCATAAGCCATCTTTTATCATAGTTACTCATTCACTCCGTGCGTATGCTAGATCTATTGATCTGTAGTTTCCCAGTATTCCCTGTAACTTCTTAAGGCTGACGCCACATTAGCCACCTTCCCAGACTTCTGATTACAAGGCAGCTATAAATGATGATTGGCATACGGTGGTGTAATTCAGCTATTTCAACTTTAAATTCCTTTAGAACTGATGATATGTGACTATTCGATTGATCATTTTCTTCATAACCTCTTTTTCTAATACATTCAGCAAATTGCTTAATCTGAGACTGATCTTCTGAGAAAACAAGAACTTCCTCAGATTCCTTCATGCTACAATGCAGATACGAAAAATTCCTGAACTGTTTTCTGCTCTGGACTTTTCTTCTTCGTGCACTCCTTGATTTTGTTGGCATTCCAGCCTCTGCCTTCTTTTGTTAATTTACTTAGGAAGCTTAGAGGGTGAATCCTTGTTCCAAGGCCAAGTGGTACCAGCTGGCTTACATCCACTGTGATTAGGGCCCTAGGGCAAACTGGTCCCAGAGGTGGGAGTTTGAGTCAAATCAAAACAGAGTCAAAGAAGGAGCCAGGAATTAAACAGTAAAAACTACATCAGTCCAGTGTTTGAGTTTGTTCCCTCCTCTCTCTCATTTTATCAAAATAGATGTAGGCACAGACTCTCCAGCAATCTTCCTTTCTGATGTGTTAGAAAAGGGATTTAGACAATGCCTTTTTTTCAAGTTCAACCTCAAAGTCTTTTCAAGGTGATGGGAGATGTTGTTTTTGCTTCCCATGTTTCACAGAGTCCTGTTCTCCCAGAAGTTCATCTTCTGCCTTCTTTCATGGCCGTGCTTCGAAATGCTTATCTCAGTGTCTCCTGACATTGTCTTCCTGGCTTTGCTGCCCAAAGCTTGAGGGAAGCAACTGGCCAGCCTTTGGTTTTACAATCAAGGGGAAAAGGAAGCCATCTCATGTTTTCTGAGTTAGTTCACTCCCAGGTTTCTGTCTGGCCCTGGACAGTCACTTCTACTGTTTCAGTACTTTTAGTACATGAAGGAGATTTGTGGTTTCTTCCACTTAGCCTAAATGGCTAGCACTCTCTACAGCTTTAATTATGTCTGTGATTGTCTGCAGTTCAAAGACAGGCTTGTTAGCAGCCATTAACACCTTGCAGCACCAAGAAGAATAGTTCAGTAATAATTGTAAAAATGTTGAAAATAGAAACTGCTACAGAAACAGTTGTACTTATTTGTCAGCTGTACCTGTTTACTATTCTTTCTGCTGGCACAGTGGGCTTTCTTCTGTGTCACTATAGCCCTAGTGGCTTGGCTCGTGTTTATGTGTGTTCTGGTTTCAGGTTCATATAGCTTTAAAATTATTTTATTACAAAATTATTTTAAAAATATATTAGAGAGAGAAAGAAATCTTATTATTCTAACTCCCCAAATTTTCTAAGGTTTCTTCTCAGTGATAAGATTGCCACAAGAGTGTCCATGATGTCCAAGTCTGGGCAGCATGAGCTTGTCACCCTTATCGTGAAGCAGACAGCAGTGTAGCACCTTTTGTATTTGCACATGTTGGGATGAAGTGAGATTCAAGATGCAGCTAATTGGCAGCCATCACAATTCTACACTGTTCTCCAGGGCACCAAAATTTAATATAGACTTGATCTTGACTTTTATCATTGGTCACAACATCTACTTTCAACTTCATCTTAATGTGCATTGGTTGAAAAGACTTAAGGGACAAAGCACACACTTGTTTTACATGCAGACTAAATACCTCCATAAAAACACCTCCTCTATCAAAGTGCTCATTAGCTGCATCTTATATTGAACTTAATGGAGGCAACTGAGACCATAGGGGTGTTTAGGTTTAGATTTAACTGACTAACTTTTGGGACCTGCAGTTGAACATGACTTAGATACAGTGTAAGACCTTGAATTACAAAGACCACCCTGCTACTAAAGATATTCATAAGTCACTGTTGCTAGGTTTTTTTTTGTTTGTTGGTTTGTTGTTTTTTTTTTTTTGTAGAGACCTAATTCAAAGCCCACCAAAATCAATAGAAAGAAGTTTTCCCACTGGCATCATTGATTGGGCCATAGGACAGCGGTGTGCATACATCACCTTTAGACACCATTAAATCCCTTTTCATACTGAGCTGAGAAATACACAATAAAGATTTCACTCCTCATTGAAAAATTGCAGGCAAGAAAGTTACCATAGCATTTCCCATGAAAACTTTATAAAACACAAATGAAGGAAAAATATTAACAGTTGCCTAACGTGTATCTAGATAGGTATGTATGCATTTAGATGCATTTATGTTGTTAACACTTCGCATGCACAGGAATAGAGAAAAACTCAGAATAAGAATGAAATAAATAACAAAAGAAAATCTTAGAGAAGAATCCACATGAGAATTAAGCATTTTCTTTAAGAGGGTGAGTTAACTCATGGCTGATTTCCTGAATGGTGAACAATTTTTACCTAATTATCTTGCTAAGGAATGAAGAGTCAGCTATAGTAATGTGCTCAAAGCACTTTTTCACTGAAGGCTACATATACTCATGCAGAATTCCTTAAAACAAGCAGTTAACAATGGCATGAACATGCTTTTGGTGACTAAAACAAAATAAAGTATAACTGAAAATCAAGCAGTGAAACAAATGTCCACCTATTCCAGCTGAAACTGTTTAAGTGAAAACCATTATAGGACACTTCCCTTACTGCATTAGACCCATGAAATTAATTAGCAGCCTTTACTCGTGGATGGATATAGGCAGATTAAATACTTCCCTTAGGATTCTGCCACTAAGTCTGCTTTTTCCCTTCTGTATATATTATTGGCATCATGTTTTCTTGCCTTCCCTAGTTACAGCTGACTTCTTCTCATGCCAGATCATGCCACCAACTCACACTGAGTTGTACGTATTCTCAGGCAAATGTTTGCATTCATTAGTCCCATGGAGTCAATGGAATAACTGCTCCTCTACTCACTGGGTGTAAGGGAGGTAGACTAGGATTTCATATAAATGAATTTGTCACATGAAGCAGTGGCCAACTGTAAGTGAATGTGCATCTGGCATATCATCACGAATGTGGCATCCATTTTTGTGATCTTTCCATTAAAAGGCTATGCAGATGGACAGTAAAACTGACTGGAGTAGCGTGCATTGTGGCAGAGTATAGATACCCGTGTGAGACAACATGGTAAAGCATTATTCACAGGAAGTTGGTAAGAAACGTACTCAAAGCAGCTATCAGAGCTAAATGAAATCATGCAAAGATTGTCTTGAGAGCCATATGTTTCACTCATAGAGCCGGAGATCGCTCCTTTCCCACTTTAAATCTTAGAACTTCCTGTTGCAAGTTCAGCTTGCAAGTAATTGTTTTACAAGTGAAAAAGCAATTTTAGGAAAACATGCTTTTTGTTGAGTGAGAGAAGGTTTATTTTTAGCTTTCCCTTAAAGTGCTTGAAAGGCTGGGAAAGTAAGACAGAAGGGACAAAGCCACGTGGCCAATTGTACACAGATCGCAGTTTGAGAACCTCGGATATTGTAAATGCCAGGCTGCTGCACCTATTTACCCTATCCTTTACTACAAAATCAAGGGTAAGCTCTTCAGGGTAGGGATCGTGTCACCTGGGAACAAAATCAGCAAGATGCATTATGTTTGTTTGTTAACTTTCTTTCAGCTTTAGGTCACTGTTAGATGCAGGATATTTGACTAGATGGAGTATTGACAGTTAGTCCAGTAAGAAATGCTCTAAGAAAATTGTCAACAAGCTGCCGATTTCTGTCCTGCGAGATGGTGCCAGAATACATTTGAGAGGCACATGTTTCCAACCTGGCATTTACTTTAGACTGCCAAAGATAAAAGGTTTCAGACAACAGAAGACTTTAGCAGTGTCAAGAATAATTCATTACACAGCACTATGACATTCTCTAATGAATATGAGGAATTTAGCATCGTGTCTTGCTCACATCTCTGTTGCAGACGTTGTTTTGGACTTTTGAAAACATTGTTCACATGCATAAAGCAATTACTGAGTCATACCATTGATTGTGTATCTGTCTCTATTTTTATGAGCCTTCCAGTATAACTCTGTGATGCCTATTAGGATAAATTTACTGAGCGGTGCCCTTCTTTCCTTGTTTTGTTTTGTTGATTTGCTTGGGTTTTTTTCTTGGATAATCAGCTCTTGGGCTGTGTGGAGGCTGTGTTGATGCCTGTATGGAACAAATCATCTCCAGCTTGCTCTAGCTATGCACTTGGTTCAGTAAGCAAGCAAGCAAAAGTATAAGCCTGTAGCCCTGTGGTGTAGCCCACGGGTTCAGCTGTTTGTGCTCCAGGGCTTGGGTTTGTGGAGCACAGCTGTGTGACCTTGGCTCAGCTTTACCGAGAAAAATTGTTGTTGAGCTGTGAAAAAAGTATATAAGCTAAAGCTATTCAAGACAGGAAAAATAAAACCAGAGAGAAGTGAAATTTTTTTTGCTGGTAATAGTAACTCAAGGACTCAGCAGAAGACTACTGACATGAAAAGGTCTAAAACCCTGAGAGGAAATGCAGAGAGGTGGAAGATGACAGCAGCAGGGTTGAGGATCTGCCTGTTCTGCAGGGCAATGGGGGCTGATACTTCCCTGCGCTACCAGCTGGCTTGCAGAGACTCACCCGGTACACGTGGCAGGGGTGGTGGATATATTACTCATCTGTCCTGGCAAGATCGTATTAACCAATAGTTCTGCACTCATTAAACTGTATATATTTCTACTTCTAAGTCTCCACTCATGGTAAAAGATGCCCAAAGTAAAGAGATGCAGCAAAGAGAAGGTTACAGTGGACAGCCTGTTGTGGTGGGTTAACCTTGGCTAGATGCCAGGTGCCCACCAAAGCCACTCTATCGCTCCCCCTCCTCAGCTGAACACGGGGAGACAAAACATAACAACAGGCTCATGGGTCGAGATAAGGACAGGGAGAGATCACCTAGCAGTTACTGTCACAGGCAAAACAGACTGAACTTGGAGAAATTAGTTTAATTTATTACCAATCAAATCAGAGTAGGATAATGAGACATCAAACGGTATCTTAAAAAAAACCTACCCCCCACCCCTCCCTTCTTCCTGGGCTTAACTTCCCTCCTGAATTCTTACCTCCTCCCCACCCCCAGTGGCACAGGAAATGGGGAATGCGGGTTGTGGTCAGTTCATCACATGTTGTCTATGCCTCTCCTTCCTCCTCAGGGGGAGGAGGACTCCTCAGGCTCTTCCCCTCTGCCGGCATGGGGTCCCTCCCATGGGAGATAGCTCTCCACAAAATCCTCCAACGTGGGTCCTTCCCACAGGCTGCAGTTCTTCACAAACTGCTCCAGCATGGGTCCGTTCCATGGGGTGCAGCTCTTCAGGAACAGACTGCTCCAGCGTGGGTCCCCCACGGGGTCACAAGTCCTGACAGCAAACCTGCTCCAGCGTGGGCTCCTCTCTCCACAGGTCCTGACAGGAGCCTGCTCCAGTGCAGGCTTACCACAGGAACACAGCCTCCTTTGTGCATCCACCTGCTCTGGTGTGAGGTCCTCCATGGGCTGCAGGTGGATATCTGCTCCACCATTAACCTCCATGGGCTGCAGGGGGACAGCCTGCCTCACCATGGTCTTTACCATGGGCCACAGGGGAATCTCTGCTCCAGTGCCTGAAGCACCTCCTCACCCCTCCTTCTTCACTGACCTTGGTGTCTGCAGAGTTGTTTCACATAGTCTCATTCCTCTTTTCCAGCTGCTGTTGCACAGTGATTTTCCCCCGCTTCTTAAATACGTTATCCCAGAGGCGCTACCACTTTCATTTATGGGCTTGGTCTTGGCCAGCGGCGGGTCTGTCTTGGAGCCAGCTGGCATGGGCTCTGTCAGGCACGGGGGAAGCTTCTACCAGCTTCTCACAGAAGCCACCCCTGTAGCCTCCCCCAGCTACCAAAACCTTGCCACAAAACCCAGTACATCTGTTGAGGTAACAAAGGGGCATGCTGAGGTATGACAAGGTGAAATAAGGTATGATAAGGACAGATAAGGTATGATAAGGCATTCCTATGTATCTATGCCAGTGGGCATTTCTGGTTTTACCTAAAGATTGTTGAATGTAAAATATATGATCCCTCTAAGAAGCCGGACTTTGAATTACGTTACTTCCCCTTCATTTTCATCCATGTGTTTTTATGGAAATTGGTATAATTCTCTCTGATAAGCTAAATATGTACACAGTGTTGATATGGAGACTATGTTATATAGTAACTTTGTGTAGGGAATGCTACCTGGAGTGGTATTGTATGACCAAGGAGAGAAACAGGGGCTACATTCAGGCGGAAGCTTAACGTTCAGGTATCCTGACTCTGTGCACTGGCTGTGTCAGGATCCAAGGTCCGGCAACCATGGATGGCAGCTAGTCTGAATCACTTATTGCTTGTTTGAACTTTCATGCCAGAGCATCCTCCTAAACAATTTTTACACCTATCTGTGTCATTCAGATAAACTAACTCCTGTTCCGGTAGAATGAAAGAAACATAGATGATTTCCAAGAAAAATCACAGTTCAATAGTATCTTTAAAGAACATTTATTTTTCATTTTGTTCAGGACTTTCCATTTGGAAAAGATATTATGAAGCCTGTCTTTTTTTTTGAATATGGATATACTGTGTGGAGAAGTAAAGAATCAATTTGTTCTGTTTCTTTTCCAAAATGATTCCTGATGTGTGTTATGGAGACTGTTTTGAAAATAAGGAGAATTCCTTAAATCAATAAATGTAACGGATTTGTTAAGAAAATATATGATTCTCATTGACAACAGAGATTTGTGGCTTCCCATTGGAGAATAGCTGTGCTTTATGTTTGAGTTCACTCAGCTAATGAGTATGCGGAGAAAAGGCTTTCAAAAGAAAGAAACGATCTTCAGAGAGGCTTTTTTCTGGGATACTTACTATTACAGCAGAAGCCTCTGAAATGACATTTGTGTCAGCTAAGGGGAAAAAATGCAGCACGTTTGTGATAATTTAAAGTGTGTATCACTAACGAAGATAAAGAGAGCAAAGTATTTAAAGCTTAATGATACAGCAATAGCAATTGCCCTGCGATAATGAACAGTGTAGATTATCAGGCAAAGCTTAATGAATGCCTTGCTTACAACAAGCTTTTTATAAACAAATACTGGTTGAGTCCTCTTTCAGAATTAGTACTGACATGAAAAGTGAAATGATTTAATTAAAATATGCAAGATAAATAAGGACTTGGGCAAGGATGCTGCATAGAATAGTCTGGCAAGTGTTTGCTGACAATAGGCCTTCCAAAATTACTAGGCAGAATACAGTATGCATCTGGTTTGACCCACAAAATAACGTTAGCAGTCTGAGGACAGACTGTAGCTCTATCTACAGCTCAGCCCATGTCCTAAGTGGGAGGAGATGCTTTTATTACCTTTGGCTGGCTTCCCGCAATTTGGAGGTACACACCTCCAGCAAAAAGTGTTGACTCTTTTCCCCCACGGTTGCTGAGGGGAGAGGTGGGAAATCAGAGCAGATATCAACATCCGGTGTGGAGGTCTGGCGTAGCCAAGGCAGTGGTGGGCAGCATGAGTGTTTGCTGTTACGAGTGTGTTCAGTCTCTGGATTTAGGGGCTCTCAGGGAGGAGAGGAAACCTCTGTGCAAGGGTTGTCTGTCATTCACAGGGATTCCTTGGACTAGTCATCAGCTTAGGGACTGAACTGGTCAAGAATAATATCTGAAGTTAAAATGTAGCCCTGGGATTTCTTTTATTATTGCCTTAACATCATGTTATCAAATGCACCTGCAGGTTTCACAAAGCTGTCTGGAACATTAAGAAAATGTGCACAAAGAGCTCTAACTTTTCTGTAATGCCTCTTTCCTTTGATAACTAGTGTTAGTGAATCATAGAATTGCACAATAGATGAGTTTGGCAGGTGCCTCTGGAGATTAACTAGTCCAACCCCCGTGCTCAAGCAGCATGAGCTACAACAGGTTGCCCAGGACTGGTCAGGTTTTGACTGTCTCCACAGAGGGAGACTCCACAACCTCCCTGGACAATCTGTTCCAGTGCTTGGTGATACTCATAATAGAAGAGTGTTTCCTGATGTTCAGATGCAGCCTCCTGTGCTTCAATTTGTACCCATTGACTTTTGTCCTGTCACTGGGCACCACTGAGTAGGGCCTGACTTTGTCCTCTTTGGTCCCCCATCAGGTAACAAGATACACTGACAAGATCCCTCAGAGCCTTCTCTTCTCTAGGCTGAACAGTCCCACCTCTTACAGCCTCTGCTTTTATTAGAGGTGCTCCAGTCTCTTAGTTGTGTTCTGGCCCTTTGCTGGACTCTTTCCAGTATGTCCATGTCTCTCTTATACTGGGGACCCCAGAAATAGAACTAGCATTTCAAGTTGTGGCCTCAATAGAACTGAATAGAGGGGAAGGATCACCTCCCTCAACCTGTTGGCAATACTCTTCCTCATGCAGCTCAGTATACTATTGTCTGCCTTTGCTGCAAGTAGACATTGCTGGCTCACGTTCAACTTGTTGTCCACCAGGACACCCAGTCCTTCTCTGCAGAGCTGCTTTCCGGCTGGTTGGCCACCAGCATTTACTGGTGCCTGGGTTTATTCCTCCAGGATTTAGCATTTTTCTTTGTTGAACTCTACAAGGTTCCTGTTAGTCCATTTCTCCATCCTGGGGAGGTCTCCTTAAATGGCAGCACAACCAAGTCTGATGTATCAGCCACTCCTCCCAGTTTTGTGTTGTCTGAAGACTTATTGAGTGCACACTTGATCCAATCATTGACATTATTAATGAAGAGGTTAAACACTATTGGACCCACAACTGACCTGTGGCATAGACCATTAGTGATTAGCCTCCAGTTGACCTTTGTGCCACTGCTCACAACCTGCTGAACTTGGCTATTCAGTCAATTTTCAGTCCACCTCACTGTCTGCTTATCTAACCTGTATTTCATCAGCTTGTCTATGAGAATATTATGGGGGACAACATCAAAAGCCTTGCTGAAGTCAAGACAAATAACTTCCATTGCTCTTCTCTAACCCACCAAGTTAGTCACCTCAGTGTAGAAGGCTATCAGGTCAGACCTGTTCATAAATCCATGCTGACTGCTTCTGATCACCTTCTTGCCCTTCACGTGTCTGGAAATGGCTTCCAGAATTAGTGGCTGCATCAACTGTTCAGGTATTAATATGCATCGACATCTGCTGCTATGTTCAGACTTTGGTTGGAGCTGAAAGCAGAACTTTGTTTTGAAGGCTGATGTCAGCTAGGTGAATATAAGATAATTAATTTAATGATTAGTTAGAACTGAAATTACTTTATGCAGAGCTAATGGCTAGTTGGGGCCATCAGCACAAGGCTACAGAGAAGATTCCCATGAGACACCTCTTTGCACGTGTGAGAAATATAGTTCTAGACATCCATTGATATCCTATAGCCTAAAAATGTTTAAGATCTTTTTCCTTTTTTTTTCCTGAGAATATATGTGACTTCATTAATGCAAAAAACTACTAATTAGAAACAGTTCAGCACTTGGAATTTGTGATCAGATATAAAAATCTGTCCTATAGGTCTCTGGGCTTATTAGATGGATACAAAATAAAGTCATAGGCTTTGCGAAACAGACAATCCTGTCTTCAGTGACAAACTGTTTATCTTTATCTTAGAATTGGGGCCAGATTCTGGTACATTGGGGTCAGAGTTTGTTATATATAGCAAGGCTGTACAGAAGGTAACAGCCTGTGGACTGTGCCCATGGTGAAATGCGTATGCCTCTTTCTGTCTGTCAGTATGAGAAAAGACACAAAATGTCATATTAGTCCCACAGAATTTTGGGGGAGTGGGTGTTAGTTAGCAGGTGATTTAATGAAATGGAAAGGACTGGAGCACTGGAGGAGAACACAGTTACAATGCGGTAGGCGTAAAATATCTGTTCAGCCTCTTGTTTGCTCCTTTCCCTCTGGTCCCAGAGGGCTGGCTGTATTTTTTGTGTGTTTTCTATTGTTTAACCCACAAAACAATTTAATTTCTTTTGACGTCTGTCTTAAACAAAGGATTGTTAGCATGTCCACTGATCTCAGGATGACCTGTGATAGCCTAGGGATCTAGGTCTAGCCCAGCTGCTCGCCACCAGAAGACTCCAGCATGAGAACACAAGAAAAAAAGAGCTTTGGTGAAAAAATACCCAAAAGTGAAAGAGGGAGACTTCTAGGAAGGAAAGACTTCCAAACTGTAGGGGAAGTGGCTTTAGGAAGAAGGAGGAAAAATTTACTTTTATCTCAAAAACCTTTGCATAGCTCTCTAGTACTTTGAGGGACATGTGCAGACATGCAGGAAGTCCAGGGTATATAAAACACTCTGAATAGAAGTGGGAAGAAAAGAGAAAAGCTTTTTTTTAAAGCATACTCACACACATGTATATATATGCCAAATCATAAAATGTTCACTGAGCTATGAACTTATCGGGTCAACTCTACCAATTATGCTACATATGCAATGATATGTTAGAAGAAGATCTAGGAGAGGGAAAAAAAAAAAGCCAACAGTGTTTTGTAGCTGAGGGAGTGCTGTTCTTCTAATACATTACAAAAGCCATTACTGCTAGCTGCATGTAGATAAGAGAAGCTTGGATTTTTTTCCTCTGAAAGTCAGCCTTCTGTGAAGAGGATGGCAGTTCCTTACAGTGAGTTCCCTCCCCTTCCACAGGGCAGTGTGTTGGCATCTTCAGGGCCAAAGAAGGGGGTTACTTTTTTCAATTTCTGAAATGGATTCCTACTCGAAGTTATGCTCCTTCCACTCTGGAAGCCCTCTGACAACCATTTCAATATTGTTGGAAGAGACATTGCATGGAGCAAATATCCTTAGAAGCCATGTATGGGGTTTGTTTGGGTTTTTTTTTTTGCATTTGTTGTGCATGAATTCCTTCTAGTAATGCCCACCCTAAAACTGGCATTAGATTTAGCCTATTCTTGGTGCCAGAAAAGGAATTGTTATGCTGGGAGGGCAAGGCAGACATGGGGAAGACTGATAGTCTCCCAGAGAAGCTGCATTTACTTTATGCTCTTTGAAAGACACAGAGCCCCTTCAGAATTGTAAACTGAGTCATGTAAATACATACTGTGAATATTAGCCATTTTTTAAAAGGGCATTGTGTACTGCTTTTTTTATTTCTTATAAAGGTACACTACAGAGCTCCTAGCATAACCCTACTGGTGAGAAAATCGGTTTGATACGAGTGGGAGTAGGAAGCTTTTTGTAAGGAAAGAATCAAGGCTGAAAGAGTTTAAGGACATGTAGAAAAATTATGACAAAAGTGAATTTTCACTTCTATCAGTCCCAGCATTTTTACCTAATCCATGCTCTCAGTCCTAAAGTTAACCTAAGAAACAAGTAGGAATGGAACATTTGCACAGTCTGATGATCAAACAGCTCTAATTTGGCAAAGCCAATGCTGTCAGTGACTTGTTTACAATCCAATTGTTGGCCAAAATTTTTTTTTCCTGAATTTATTCGGTTAAATTCAAATGATGGCTAAATTCAAGATCAGTTCCTGGACAGTCAATGAAAAGGAATGGAAAAAAAAAAAAAATCATATAAGTTGCTTGTTAAAGGTTTCATGTTTAGCTCCAATCACAATAAATACAAAGGGAAAATGAGGCCTGTAAGCCATCTGCGTGTGCATAACCTCAAGGCTGGCAATGACGAGAGAAGTTAACAAACAAAAATCTGCCCAGTGGGGTTAACAACTGTTGACAGCGTGGTGAATGCTAAAGCAGGTGATATTCATCAGATATGGCAACAGCAGAAAGTATTGAGAATTTAGGTTTGCTCTTTATTTCTCACTATATGACAGTTTCCAGGCTCAGAGTGCAAAAAAAAAGACTGATGGAAGCTCCCTTTTGTTTAGGCAAAGCCAGACATATAGTTCAAAGCAAAATCATGGCAGTAAGCTTTTGAAAAGCTTAAGTAGCTAATTAATGGATGCTATTTTATGGCAAAGGATGTACTAACAGTACGAGTAATCAAATTACTTCCAGAGATTTTCTGTGTCTTGACCCGATATATTCTCCCTTGATGTTTCAGGATGTACAAGCCACCATGGCTTGGTGGCTTAAGGCAATGGAGTTCCAGTCTTAAGATCTGGATTTCATCTTCCCTGGGATGCCACAGTATCAGTGATATAGATTTCAGTTGAAACTTCCCAACATCTCCAAAATCACCTCCAAGTCACCACCTTCTCACTGGTGATAGTCCGTTCTTTCTAGGCAGAGAAAATTGGACTGCTCTGACACCACAAGCCTCACCGCTGAGTGTTTTAGATATAAAATAAAAGATTTTAGAGTGTAAAAAGATGAAGATAGCAGATGCTGTTTTTTTTCCCAGAGTGTTAATTGAGTGAAGATACTTAATTTTTCCATGCCTGCCTTTTTTTATTATTATTATTTATTTTACTTTTTTATTCTTCTGGAAATGACTCAAACTGAAGAGTCCTTCCTGGTACACATGTATGAAGTAGATTCTTGTTGGTTAAGAGATCCTTGTGCTATTGTCATGCAAATAATTAAATAAATAAAAGTTGGTGAGACGAAAAAAATCAGTATAGTCTTGTTGAGTTGCAGAGCAAAAGATAGACTTGATTAACAAGTTAACTTGTTAACTACAAGTTAACTTGTGTCACAGTATTCTCCAGTTTTTCTGTTTTGAATGAGTGTCTGTAGTTTGCGTTAAGTAAATAAGTGGGTTTTAGGTGTTATATATGGACCTTTTGATGTTTTATCTTCGTCAAATACTACAAATAACAGAAGATGAGAGAAGTAATAATGAAAAAAGAAAATTAATCCACTCTGAGTTCACAGGAAAAAACAGATTACAACTGGAAAACTTGGGAACAGTATTCTCAAATCTGTCAGAGTGGGAATACATCCCAAAGGAAAAAAAAAGTTGAGCTATCATAAGTACTTCCTCCCTCAAAAAGCCACCAGTGAGTATACTAGATCTTGCAAAACTGCTGTGTCATATAGTCAGAGCTTAAGAAACTTCAGAGGGGGGAAATGTCTAATTAAATGAGTGATCTGTCTTTCCTATGGGGGGAAATAATCATTTTGCAGTGAGATTGCTCTAAAGGTTACACATGCATTGACAATATTGATGCAGAAAGTACAGAGCCTTTATCCATTTAAATATGTGTTTGAAGAGTTGGGCTGTACAAAAGGCATCAAATTAAAGTTCCTCAGCTTGTGAAGTGCTCACCTCTCAGAGCACCATTAGTATTAAGGGAGCAGATTAAACACAATTTAGATCACATTGAAAGACTAAAGTCAATTTAGCAGGTATATAACCATGCATGATAATGGTCTCTAAATCTACAGCAACAAGGTGAGGATATGCTTGGATATGCAGGATAAAGATGTGAAACTAAAATAATTTCCTTGGAGGACTATAAAAGAAGCAATGACGATGAGGCAAATTTTAGATGCTAGTTTGTTTAAGTATGTAAATTCAACGGACTGATCTGGAAGGGAAATAAATCTGATCGCAGTTTTATATATGGTCTGCAGGGTATTGTGAACTTGACCTTTGTTGGAGTAAATGGGTTCTTAGCTGAGTGGTGTAGTATTTCATTACTATTTGCATGCTGATAGCAGTGTGCAGATGCAATATGGGGGACACATGAACATATGATCTTCTAACCTCTTCGCCACTTCTAGGTGAGGTAAGTGACTTTTTTTCCCCCTGGTGCTAGATTCTTATCTGTTGCCCATTATATGTTAGAGTGCATAGGAGGCTCACAGGGGAGAGGAAGGTTTAAATTGCAGCAAAATCACATTGTAGATTAGAAGGTGTATTTATCTTGGTAACACATAATTCCAAAGAACATGGAAAACATGAGAAATAAAACTCATAAAGACTTCAAATCTGTACAGTGCTGAGATAGCAGGTGGGCTTAGAAAAATAAACAAGCAATGCAGCTGTCTACAGAAGTCTTATTTGATTAGGTTGAAAAGTATCCAAATTCATCTCTATGGCATAGCTTGACAGTTTGCTCTTGTAGGCACAAGTAAAACATGTGATTAGGCACTTAATCTTCAGTCTGATCTGCCTAATGAAGATGCTTAACTTTTGCCTGAACTTTAGGTAGGGAGTCAGGGCAGAACCCTAAGAACACAGAAGGACACATTCAAGGAAAAATGAATATATGACTGCATGTCTTTCCTTCGTAAATGATCTAATAGACCTGAAGATAATCCTTGCACATAGTTATTGGCAATACTTACCTTAAAATACAGCTTTTGCTTGTGAATTGACTTTGCTGCCCTGCTGGTTGGGACTTCCTGTCATGAAGTGAATGAGGTTCTACTACCACCTTCTATAGGCCTTTTATCATCCCTAACGGATCAGACATCAGCGAATAATTCCCAAGCCAACTCCACAGTCAAACCGCCTGCTTTCTCCTTGGTCCATGCTGCTGCCTGCCTGGTCCAACCTCCACATGCAATCTGGACCAGTAAGTCCTTAGTCTCTGCCCAGACCCTCAATGCCACATCTTGCAACTCTGTCGCTCTCTCCTCACCAAGTGTTTTGTGTTTATCAGGACTTGTAGTAACCAGCTCCAGGAATTGCAAGAGCCTCCTGAGTTTTCTGAACCCACAAAAATGCATTAGTTTTAGAGCCTCCTCGCTGACAGAGTAAGATGGGTCAACACTACCTGCTAATGAAGAGTTATTGGAAGTCTTTCTTTTGTTCATTTCATAAAGACTGTACTTTGAAAACAGAAACATAAAAACTGAAGATATTTTTTATAGGACAAAAAGTAAAAAGTCATGGTCAGAAAAACTAATTATGGTCCTCTTTTGGGAGGGTCAGGCTAATACTCATGTGGCATAACCCTCCTGTTGGTAACTTCACCAAAACAATTAAAAAACAGCTTTAAGTCTATACAAGCATTCCAGTATAACTATACTGCTCTAGTTCTTATGCTGTGCCTGTATCCATGCTTTAGTACCTGTTTTGACCTCCTGTGCTGTTGATATCATTCTTAACTCTTTTACAAAGACGACATGAAAAGCTCCAATATTGTGAATTAACATCCTGATTCAGTTAGGTAGTAAACTGTGTGCTTAATTGGAAACAGTAGTTATGTTGTAGCAAATGAGATTTCTTGCAAGCACTAAATTAGAAATGTACTTAAATACCTTGCTGAATTTCAGCCTGAGTTTGCATATTGCACTCTTACTAATAAACAGCGTTGTATTGTATGTCAGGGTGTCACAAACCATAAGTAACCCAGTGTTACATGCAGTAAACTGAGTAGAATTGCAAATGTGAACCCCCCCACCTTTCTGTGCAGAAGGCAGGGGGTTAATTAAGGGCCCCATCAGGTTTTTTATTTTGATCAGAACACAAAATTAAATATAGGTTGCACGGTACATTAGTGTGTCTGTCAAAGACTGTGGCTTTGGCCAGGCTATTAAAGGGGGCAAAATATTCTAAATGAATTTTTAAATAGCTTCTTCCAGTCATTAAGCACAGTTATCACATCCATATTTTGTAAATGTAAAACACTGAAGTTCTCAAAAGTCTGTTCTCTGCAGTAGTTTTTATTGATGATCCATCTGAGCTTCATTTCCTAACTGAAAACCCTTGTCGGTCAATTTATTCCAACATAACACTATTTGGTTGGGTAGTTATTAATCCTGTAATTGTTCATGGCATGCCAGGAATAATTCAGCTAATTATTACAATATGTCTTACTTTGCCATGCTTCTATATGTCAAAATGACTTCTGCACATATTTGAAAAAATAAGTTTCCTAATTTAACTGAAGATATAAAAATTGATTATTAATTCACCAAAAAATGAAAAATTACATTTTTTTTCTCTGCCCCACACATAACTTCTGCTGTCCTGGATACATTTTTGACAAATATTCTGCTGTTAACTTTAATTGATGCATGAATAGCACTGTGCAGCAAAACCTAGGGGTGCTCTCCTCACTGGACATTAGTTTCAATTATAGGACAACTATAAGAGAGCATGCTGGATCATAATAGAAAAGGAATTCATTTTTTCCGTTTCATCTTAGATGAAAAAAAATACTTCTGAAAAGGTGAGATTAAGGGGTCAGTTACGCTGGCAAAAAGAAAGTGATCTATACATATGTACTCTATTAATTACAGTATACATACTCTAATGCAGTTAAAATGCATATTTATGCATAAGATGAACTATATTTAATTCTGTGCTTGTGAATTCCCATCAATAAAATGCAGTTTGTTGATCTTTGTTTTTTTCACGTTTGACAATATATCTGATTTTACTGAAGTCAATCTCTAATCTCTCTTTGGCCTGATAAGAGTAAAATCAGTCTCTGATGGAGTGAAATACCTTTTTAGTTCACAATAGATGCAAGAAAACTGAAAGTACAGTGAGTATCAGAGTATTTGCTGGTTTATAGTTCTCATTAGCACATTTCCATAGTACAAAACAATGTTCTTAAACTGTATTCTGCTGGGGCAAAGAAGATCCCTAGATCCTAATTAATGAATGACTGTGTGTACACTGACTAGAACAATATTTTACACAGTGGAATTCCATGCTGTGATATATCGAAGCAAGACAGGATATTCGAAAATTATAAATACATAAAAAGTCAGTAACTTTTATTCTTGTGAGAATTGTCCCAGAACATTGTTCTTACTCTGAATTTCCTCCAGAGAAGATGGCTCACTCAAGGCTTCATATGTTGTTTATGTTCCACCCAGGGACTTATCCAGAGATGTACAAAACAATTTTGAGAAGCTTCTGAATGGAGAAGGATTTTTTTTTTTAATTTATTCTTTTTTAAATATAACTCTAAAGCCAAAGAAAAAAATGGTCTAAAAGAACAAGTCAGTTCAAGATTAGCAATTGAAACCAGTGGAAATAATCCTGTTATTGTGACAGCTGCTACCTTGACTGATAATGGAGGTTTGATTGAGGAACTCCCGAACTAAGGTAATAAATCTGAATGAGCCATACTTGGTAGCTGTGAGTGTAGCAAACTTCTCTGCCATAAGCAAGGCATGTAACCTGCAGAGGCCAGTTGGTTTCAGTTACCAGATATAGTTAACACATTTTTCTGGAGAAATCTGCCAAGTCGTGAAACCATGTGAACCTCTGGTTGAGGAAGTTTTGAAAAAGCTTTGCAATTCACATTCATTTTTGACACACATAGTCAGAGACTCGAGATGTCTGTGTGGTTTATCCGAACTGTCCAGATCCTCTGAGTTTCAAAAATTGGATGGGAATAGGCTTTCTTGTAAGATTTTGTTACATTTTTAATTAATGGCTCCAAGTGGTGTCTCACTGGGAACCACTGTCATGATATTTTGGTATTTATTGTTGTGAACAGGAACAAATCCAGCAAAAAAGCATCAACTCTCAAACAAAACAAAACAGAAAAGCCAAATGATAGAAACTACAAAAAATTATTAGGAACAAAGCTCAAGAAATAGAGAGCCATGAGAGCAGCCTGCCTGTAACTCAGCATAATTTTAAATTAGACATATTAAATGCTCTAGTGTCTAGACGCTGTGAAAGCTGTGGTTACGTTACTTGTGTCTATTTTCCCTTTCCTGCTTGTAATGGGACTACCATTCAATGCTTATGTTTCCATTTATATAATTCTATTTTTATCATTTTTTTCTAACTGAGGATATTGTGCTCTAGCTTAATGTTCAGGGATGAGGAGATGCAGATTTGCAAATGCATATCACCCTCTGCGTCACGTAGCACAGATGCTCTTACTCAGTTAAACTTATAAAGTGAGAAAGCACTCTTAGGAGCACTTCAAAAAGGAGCTGGCTAGAAAATAGTAGGAAGCAATTCCATTCTTCCAGATATTTTGATACTTTCATCTAGCTTTCAGCTCTAAACTAAAAAAAAGCTTAAATTTAGAAATTTCTCATAAAACTGTGACGAAAGCAGGTATTCTTCTGAATTTTTGAACATTAAATCATTTTATGTTGGATATGAAAATACATAGCTTAAGATAATGTTGGAAAGTAATAGTGTTAGTAGTAATAGAGCAACATAATACAGCAGACAATATAGTGTACAATCATATAATCATAAAACTTATGACTTGCCTTAGCAACAGTTTAATACTCAATATTTCAAATAATTTTATAAAAAATACAATGAATACAAAGTTAATGTTTAAATAAAATAGTTAATGAAGCTATCAGTTCTTTAGATACAGTAGAAAAGAACCGACAATGTCAGAAAAAAGGTCTGTAAATTTTCCTATTAATTTCTTTGTATTCCCATAAAAGAATTCAGTTTAAACAAAACCACATTTTCCTTTGGAAAATTACTGCTAAAAACATTTCAATTTCTTCCTTCTGGAGAGCTCGTGATGTTTGCAAGTTCAAAGAAAACTGCAGTCAGGTCAAATAAGATGCTTGTTAGAAGTACCTAATCTTATCTCTGCTTCAAATTGATCATGTTTCTTCCATGAAAAATGCTCTATTATGAAAGCAAATTGAAAAGTAGGAGACAGCCCACCTCATACTTACACTGTGTTTGACTGAGATTCAGCACTCATTGGCTTAATTGTGCTAAACCAGGGTCTTAAGGCTGTGGCAGAGTGGACATGGGAAATGTTCACAGCTGTAATTTCCATTGCCAACTTCATGCTGCTACCTACTGCAGCCAGTTCAAATCATTGCTTATGCGGTTACAGAAAAATAAGTGTATATCTATTTGCATATAGATTGTATATCTGCCAAAGTGGAAAACTTAAAAGAATAAGACTAGCAATTTCTACCGTGCATATTGCAGGAGAGCCTTTCATTTAAAGTACAGGCCTAAAAATTAGGTGGAGCACTGGTCTATTGTTTGTTTTGCTTTAAACTTTCTCTGTGACCTTGAATAAACAATTTAAAAGTCTTTTTTTCATAGAGAAAGTATGTGTGTGCAATCGTAAATGTGCTGCTGCTCTAATTGCGTAGAGTTTAAAACATAAGGTCCTTCCTTTTCTACTCTTCATATGTAAAATAAGGTTAACATCACTCCACCTAATTTGCTTTGTAATAACTAGGATGGTTTTGTGTTGATTCATTAGTTTATCTTTTTGTGCAGTGCTTTGAAAACTGCATAGTTTTTTGACAGTTATATATAATTATCATCAAAGCAGGTAATTTTTCTTCCTTGATCTATTCTGCTACATATTTATGCCATTGTTTTTATCGTGACATCAGGAAAGCAAATGGAAATTTTTTGTGTGTGTGGAGTTGATAAGGAACTTTTGGGGCATTCACAGGGAGGGAGCACTACCTTGCGCTCCTGGGTCAAGGTGCACACCATGGCCTCATTACATGTCTGAACAGGACATGAGCAGGCACTGTCTTCTGTCATCTTCCTACCGGGTTTCTGTCCTACCCTATGAAGAAATATGTCCATATGGCATGAAGTAAGCCATGGCAAACTCCAGTGCAGATGCATTTATTTCAGTGATCAGGGAACCAAGTGTGAAACATGCCATGGAGTACATCAGCCCCATGGTTTAGGTAGAGTTTCTGGATAAAATACTCATACCTCCCTGTAGAGGACCCTAGCAGATGGTGGTGGACTGAGACTTTGGACACCTGAATTCTGGCTGGTTGAAGTGCTCTGAGCGACATATTTGCTGTCCCTGGGGTTTTGACATCTGTAAAATGGACAAATACTAATGCACTGGGAGAACAGAGAATGAAAACCTGTGGCAATTATTATTAATGTTACTGTTATTGCTGTTGTTATTAGTTGAATTCTGGGAGAAGAGCTAGAGCAGAGCTGGTGGATCTGCTGGAATGCCTTTACTTATTCTAGAGCCATTAGATGTGCCTCTGTACTGCAAAAGATAAGTAAAATGCATCAAAAATATAGCCTGCCCAGTAAATACTGGCTGGCATGGGACAGATTCTCCTATTCTTATTTGAACTTGTAAGATTGCACCGGAGACAGTGATATTGCTTGGAAAGGAGGTTCAATGTTACTATGAATAAGTGTGAAAGATTCTGACCTTTCATTGTTAGTGCAGTTATTAAACCATATTTTTCTAATATGAAAGAAAAAATGCAGGTTCTCAGTTAGTGTGCTACAAATACCTAAACTGCAGTTATCTGTAGCACTTGTACTGACTTTATCTAACCTACATTACAAACGTTCCTATATTTTTTGTCCCTGAAAAGCTTCGGGCATCAACTGTGTTTGTGACCTAAGCGTAATCTCAAACTCGCTTTCAATTATTTCTAGCCCAAGAGGCCTGGACTATACAAACCTAGTTTGAAAACCTGAAAAAAACCCGTGTTTTTATTTTTCCTGTTTGATAAAAGTTATACATAAGAGCCATTTCAGGGCAAAACATTTCTCTCTAATATCTGGCAGTCTAGTATTTCAGTTTTTATGTACTAGCCCAGAAGCTTTGTTGAACTTGGAGATTATTGTTGTAATTATTATTTATAGCTTGTGTTGCCACAATACCTTGGCAGTCAAGCTCCATTTCTGTTAGGTACTGTGCAAGAATAGCACAAAACAACCCCCCAACAAAGATCGCAAACCCCAGTGTGGTGTGGCCACTTCAGGATACCCTGGTATCTTAATTTTCTTTCCTATTCTACACGTTACACAGACATTGAGGATCCTTTGGAACAGAGAGACGATGCACAGTGATGACAGAGTGCAAGCTTTTAAACAGGTGTAAATTGGTATTTTTATCTGTACAGTGTCTGCCTGTGAAACTTCATTTTATTTTAATTTGATTTGCCTCCATTTTCAAATGAAATGTTGAGGTTTTCTATGATATTTTTACTGACTGATGTATAAAATAGGATATATTGTATTTCATAACAGGTTTTTATGCTTGCCAAAATAGATTGTACAAAACCTAACGGTAAATAGAGATAGTTTAGTTCTGTCTTGAAGATAGAGTACTAAGAAATTGGGTCCATCACTGTCATTTTTCTCTGAGATTTCTCTCATCTGTCACAACACAGTAGTTATGAAAAATGAAACCATAAATTCAATTTAGAGGGCAATTTGCAGCTAATCTTTGGAGTAATTCCAGTGTGAATAATGCAGCAATTTGGATGCATGGTCAGTCAATTCTGTCTCTGATTTATTAGGATTTAAGAAATTTTTTTCTTTCATTAATGATAATTACCCAAGAAGAGAAAATAATTTCTCAAAAATTATCTATCTTCGCATCTGTGGTCTCAGTTTTGAAAAAGGCTGCGATGTTGTTTAAACTTATTATTATAGGAGGGGGGAAAAGCTTTTTACAAAAGATATATGAGGTATTTAAATTCTGAACTGTATCTCTTTACAGCACATGTGTGAACTGATCAGCACTGGTTTATGGCTGCTTTTATATGACTCCCATTAGAGCTAACATTTTGAATATCTCAGCATAAGGACACTGGGATTTGCTATTGATTTTCCACACTTCTTACACCTTGAAGATTGCATTAAAATCCAGCTCAAGCAAGAGTGACATTTTTTGTTCCTGTTTAAAAGTCAAATTTATTATCTGAGACTTTTTCTACTTATTAAATCCCCACTTTCTATGATACATTATTTATGTATATTTTTTTCTATATCTTTCCTTCAATTCTCAAGGTCTTCTCTTGATTTTNAGGGAAGACCAGCTCATTTAATATTGGCTTTGTGCTTTAGTCAGAATCTTTAGATGTCTAAGAAGTACTTCTCACAAAGTAAGTGCCTTTGAAGACCTCTAGAGGAAGATCTCAAGCTAGATGCCTGGACTTCCTGTACCTTCAAAGCCTCCTGCCTCTCTCCAGTGCTGATGAAGAAATGCAGTACTTCATGTTGGCTCTCAAGGCACCTAGACAGGAGCTGCTAGTTAGAGAAACTGAAGTCTATCCTTGCTCCTCACACCTGAGACATGGCCTTCTTTATTAGTTTTGTGTCAGGTATCTCTACTATCACACTATTGCTCTTTGGAGGAAAAGCATTTCATGATTATGACCAAGGAGAGTGAAAAGGGACTGACATCACCCTCCAGTCGGACCAGGATGCTGCAGAAGGCTTAGCCCACACACAGAGTTTTTACTAATATATCCTTGTTTCTTCCAATTATGGATTCCCATTTCTACCAAAGTAATGTTCTTTCTTTTTTTTTGTCTTTGTTAAAATGCTGCAGAGTTAATTTGCCGACTTTGGGGTTCAGAGGGGCGGGCTCTGAGCTACAATGCCAGTCAAAGCCTGAGATGCAATCCACAAATTTGTGCGTCCTGGTTTTCTGTAATTAAAGGTAATGATTCCATTCCAAAAGATTAAGAAATACTTTCTTCCCTGACAGTATTATAGCTAGGTATCCAAACAAGAAATCACGTATTCTTGGGAAATTCTTTTTGATAAGGCGTCACATTGCATATGAATCAATCCAATCTGCCAACTGAAACGCATTGTCATTTTCAACATTATTAAGTATTTTGAGTATTTAAAATGTGTTATTAATGTTCCTGCAGCTTTGCTTTTATTTAAAATTGTATTTAGCTAATTTTAGTTGAATTTTGCACCTGACAGAATAGATTTCTTATAAATACGAGAAAAAGGAAGAAAGACAATTATCTGTTTTCACACATTTCCTTACACTAAACTATGAGCCTTTTAAAACAGGTCTGTACAACTCTGAACCTGGAAATGGTTTATTATTGCTGAAGAAAGTGTATGTTTCCCTTCTCTGAGAACATAATCTTTTTATACCTGTGAGAAGAGTTTAAGCTGGCTTCACAGGAAATTCACACACTGATAACAATTCTCAAATGATCGTACCATCAGATTAGTGTTATTTAAAAAAAACCCAAAATATTTATTTTCTCTTTTGTTTGAATAAAATCCCTGATTTAGTTTTTATTTGCTGAATAGATTTCCAAGAACGTGCTATTCTTACCTTTTTTAAAGATTTCTTCACAGATGCTTTTTGGTTTTATAATCTACTGGTCTTTTTCACTTCCCCTCAGCTAAAGGTCAGTCCTATTAACAATTGTATATGTGAAGGTGTTAGAGAACAGTATTTTGCTCAAGTGGCACAACACTATAGCTTTAAACCTTCACAACTGAAAGATTCTGTGTAGCCTTCTTAATGTTGCAATTATGTCTGATAGTAACTTTAGACTGCATCACAACTTCCACCATAATTACAAAAAAAATCTTGGTGAAGCAGTAATTTATTATTAGTCTCTCTAGTTTCCTTAAGCATGTCTCATTAAGATATGAAAAAATCATATTTATTTAGTTCCAGTTCTCTGAATGTTTCAAATCGTTTCCCAGCTGCAATGAAGTTGATGATCAGTCTGCAAAGTGGGACCATTATTGAGACGGAGCCACTTTACCTGTTAACTTCCAGAAACTGTGAGTTGTTTTTTCTGCCTCCAGCTCCTGTGTCAAGAGCTTCTGATGACTTGTTTTGCCTGCAGCGCTGTTCCGCACGCCTTGACAAGCACATGGTGACTGCAAGGCAATCGTGCACATGCAACAAGCGAAATATAGCTTGCGTACATCAGGCTTGCTGGGAGCGTGCAGTAAACGTTCATCCAACAACTCAGCAGACTTCCCTATAAAGTCAAAAGCTTAGCAGCAATAGTGAAATTCTGCAAATGATATGGAGGGGGGCAAGTGTGATGCTTGTGTAGGAATCTGGTCCTACATCAGTATGTGCCCTCCCTAGCAAGCTCTCACAACTCAGAGTTCAAAGTAGGTTCAGGACCAAATTCTTCTTGTATTTCAGAACTTGGGAGAGGTCTGAAAACATGATGCACAGGCAGTGTGAAGACTAGCCATCACAATTTCATAGCTACACACTACAGATCTGGCTCACCCAGCATGGCCTTGACTGACCTGCTCAGCCACTCTGATGGGTGTCAATCTACACAAACTGACCAGCAGTTCTCTTCCACAGTACCTCTATACTCCAACTAAGCAGAAAGTGGGAGCCAGAAGCAGAGTTGCCCTTGCATTGGAATCTCAAGGCAGGTAATATATCATACAGCCAGTCTACCAAATATCAGGTCCTTGTGTTAATGCTGTAGGAGAAAATAAATTGAAGGGAAAAGGGGGTGCCGCACAATGTTTTTCAGTTTAATTTCTCTCCCCAATATACATCACCTGCTAGGTTACCTATTTTCTAGTTGAAAACATTTTAAAAAATAATCCAGCAGGCTCTATGGCAAACTACCTCATAAGAAATCACCGAAGCAGGGGATGAACTGCTTCTTTCAGTTCTCTGCCAGTTCTGTAAGGTCTGAACCAAGTGCAGCATGCAAACTTGGATTAACTGTGACTTTGTGCATTGTGCCGGTTGCTGAATAACCTCAAATTGCTTTAGGCAAATGCTTCTGGGAACATTACTCCTTTGTTCACTTATTGAGGGGTTTAAAGTCTTCATTAGCCAGAGATAAATACATCTGTGGAATTAATTTATCAAATTAATACTTATGTTGTTGGACTGCATTCTTTCAATTGGTTATGTTAACAATGACTGGAGGTGTGTAGCCTAAGTGAGATTTGCTTACAAAAATATGGGATTTCTGCAGACTCGCAGTAGGCTTGAGATGGATTCATAGTGTGCATGAAATTACATGCAAAATTAAATTATGGATGGTAATGTGTGCATGGCATTCTCAGCTGAGTGTCCTTAAGTGTAAAATATAAAATTACATGGGCTATTTTATTCCAAAACACACATGAAAGCTGTGTTTTGTACCTAGACATCATCAGCTGATTGATTTTAAGGAACTGGAACAGTATTTATATCACTCCCTAGCACAAACTATGCAAATACTTGTATGTTAACTGAACACAGTTGTTCAAAACTAAGTATTCCTGCTTCACATGAGATGTTGAGATTTTCAGTTTTCTGAGTGATTTTTTTTAAAATCAGTTTCCTTCAAAGCCATTTGTAAAGCAAATTGTAATATGTTACAAAATTTCAGTTTAAAATTAAAATTAGCTTCAGAAGTATGCTTTTTTTTTGTATCTTTTATTATTTTACAACACACAAACAGAAATGCACGTTATTATGCTATATTATACAAGATGGAATTAGGGAGAGGTTAAGTTCTCCTACATTTTGGTTGCTGGCATCCAAATCAGAGCTAACAACTTAGAATCCCTTTGGGACTGGGCAGAGGAGATTAGCACTTCTAGTATGCAACATGTCTCAACCGAAGCTAGACAACTTCAGTAAGTCAGATGAATCATGAAGCACCTACCTCACTCTAATAACCTAAAGGGACTCTAGATAAAACGTAAGTATTGTAACTTTTGTAGGTGTCAAAGTGAGATGAGATAAATTGCCCCTTAAACGTCCCACTATGACATCATATAATGACCAAAATATTTCAGTATAAATGTGAAGTGTAGTTGCTACTTTATATATACGGTGGTACTTGATAGATATCCTACATATCAAGCATAATTTCTTATTTTAAGCATCCTCTTCAGAGACTTGGAGGACAAAAATAATGGAAGCAATCAGGTTTATCTTCATCTCATCTAACTTAAAGCATCTAACTAGTTTAACTTAATAATTAAGTTAAAAGCTTAATTGCCTCTGTAATCAATGGTGACAGGCATCTCCAGAGTCACATCTTAAGTTGGCTGAATAATCCTCTGGAGGTACCTCTTTTTCCCGTGACTTTAATGTAGCTTAGAATAACAAGGAACATCAGCTGAAATTTCTGCATATTGAGACCTAGTTTCCTGAAACTCATTTAAGTCCCAGGCATCAATTTAAGGGTCCAAATTTTCAGGACTGTCTAAGCTTAAGGCCATCAAAATTTATTAGTTAGCTCTGCAATTAGCTTGAACCTCCCTGGGCACCTAACTCCAGTGAACTATGCATGTTCTTACTTGGGAGTTAAGCACCACCAAAGCTCTTCTGGAAGTCATACTCAGACATCTAAGCTCTATCTACATCACAGGAGTAACTTGCTAGAGAAATCTGGAATGTTAGATGTGGTTATCACCAGTTTTTGCCTAACTGCTGAGCAGTTAAACCATTCATCACAGAAATAGCAGAGTTGGAAAGTAGGATCTCCTTAGCTGGGAAACCAAGTCTATGTAATTCATATTGTAGGAAGGTGTATAGCCACCTAGGAAGTAGCCTTCACAAATTATATAAATGCACACTTTTTGAAACAAGAGTCCCTCTGCTGCCAGAAGAGCAAGAGTCAGAGAAAGGGAGCTGGAAGGAGGGACTCTTGCCCTGATCTGCAAGTGCACTAAAGTGAAAAAAAAGAGATACAAGCAGATTGGACCAAAGAACACAGTTAAATAGTATTTTCTATTGGTTCCTTATATTCATAGTAAAGGTGTTGACAAGTCTCATAAGCTGACCTGCTGGAGACTCCAGATTTTTAGGAATAAAGACCTACCATAATTAGGGGATCTTTCTCTGCAGGCATTCAGAGGTACCTACTGTTTTTCTGTTGTCTTCATAGAGAATATAGCTTTAAAGAATGCTCTTTTCCTCCTGCAATCCTTCCTGCCTATTACCCTAGTCATCTAAAAGGTCTGTGAAAGAATTTACAAATTAAATTCCCCACGGATCCCAACGTAGGACTTTTGGCTTGGTGCCAAAGATGGAACAGGATAAATCTGGGCTGGTGTACTCACCAGTGTAGAAGGTCTTTCCAAAATTTTGGTGTTGGCTGACAGTAATTTTTCTTGGATGGTGCAAAAAGCTGGTCCTTGGATTTAGAAACAGCCATCTAACTTTCTGGATAAAAACTATCAAATTGTTTGATTACAACACAGATTGATCTAGAAAAATAAGATGTTTCCGGCAGCACTGTGTAATATCGGTTCACAATAATATTTCTAAAATTAGAACATTTTAATATTATTATTATTATAATTATATAATATTATTATTATTATTCATATTAAGACACATTAGCAGCAATGTAGATTGCCATGTCATAACTAATATGATTGGAAACATGTTCTGTAGTTCACATTGCTGTTTGTATCATGAGATATATGAATAAATTAAAAAGCCTGAATGGCCATTAAATTATATTTTGTTTCAAAATAAACTTAGAAAAATAATTTAAGGAAATATCTGGAGAAAAGTTCACCAGAAGTCGAAACTGCACTTTGGACATGTCTGTTTGTTTACTGGATTATGGAATTAATCTCACCAACGGTAGATATTTACAAATTACCTAGGGTGACTAGTTCATATGGGGACATCTACAGCAGAGGTACTGAGAGTGCAATTACCCTGCCTAAACATAAACTTTTAGTGCCATGTGATGTGCTGTAGGGTACCTGTGATAACGTCTCTGGTGGGTTAACCCTGGCTGGGTGCCAGGTATCCACCAAAGCCACTCTATCACTACCCCTCCTTAGATGGACACGGGGAGACAAAACATAACAACAGGCTCATGGGTCGAGATAAGGACAGGGAGAGATCACCCAGCAGTTACTGCCACAGGCAAAACAGACTCAACTTGGAGAAATTTAATTTATTACTACTCAAATCAGAGTACGGTAATGAAAGATCAAACCATATCTTAAAAACACCTACCCCCCATCCCTCCCTTCTTCCTGAGCTTAACTTCCCTCCTGAATTCCTACCTCCTGACCAAAAGCGACACAGGGGGTAGGGGAATGGGGGTTGTGGTCAGTTCATCACATTTGTCTATGCCTCTCCTTCCTCCTCAGGGGGAGGACTCCTCAGGCTCTTCCCCTCTGCTGGCATGGGGTCCCTCCCATGGGAGATAGCTCTCCACAAAATCCTCCAACGTGGGTCTTTCCCACAGGCTGCGGTTTTTCACAAACTGCTCCAGCATGGGTCCTTTCCATGGGGTGCAGCTCTTCAGGAACAGACTGCTCCAGCGTGGGTCCCCCACGGGGTCACAAGTCCTGACAGCAAACCTGCTCCAGCGTGGGCTCCTCTCTCCACAGGTCCTGCCAGGAGCCTGCTCCAGTGCAGGCTTACCACAGGAACACAGCCTCCTTTGTGCATCCACCTGCTCTGGTGTGAGGTCCTCCATGGGCTGCAGGTGGATATCTGCTCTACCATTAACCTCCATGGGCTGCAGGGGGACAGCCTGCCTCACCATGGTCTTTACCATGGGCCACAGGGGAATCTCTGCTCCAGTGCCTGAAGCACCTCCTCACTCTCCTTCTTCACTAACTTTGGTGTCTGCAGAGTTGTTTCTTTCACATATTCTCACTCCTCTCTCTGGCTGCTGTTTTACCACAGCTTTTCCCCCCCTTCTTAAATACGTTATCCCTGAGGCGCTACCACTTTCATTTATGGGCTTGGCCTTGGCCAGCAGCAGGTCTGTCTTGGAGCCAGCTGGCATGGGCTCTATCGGGCATGGGGGAAGCTTCTAGCGGCTTCTCACAGAAGCCACCCCTGTAGCCCCCTAGGTACCAAAACTTTGCCATGCAAACCCAATACAACAGCAAAACAATGGCATACGTGACAGAGGAATTATGGGATACTGTGATGACAGTTGCATATACTAGTCCATAATGCCACCTATGCTGAGGCTATTTAATTGCTCCCCAAAAATAAAATGAAAGGAATTGTACCCAATACATCTTCTCATCTTTAAAAATAAACAATATTTTTAATGTAGAAAATTACAAACCTAGAGATGCAGGTTTTCAAGGCATCTGTCATGTCTGAATTCTTACTGTATGAACCAATAAAAGAAGCGTACTCACTGTAAGAGCTGGAAATCAAGCTTCTGCTGTGCCATTAATATATTTGCAGCAGATGGAAAGCTTTAGAACATGTTTTGCATTAAACAACCATTTTTTAAAATGATGATAAATAGAAAGTGGAATAGGCTTGGAGAAGGACTACTAGGATGACCAAGGAGCCAAAGAGCCTGTCTCCTGTAAGAGGAAGTTTAAAAATTTAGCTTGCTTCGCTCAGACAAAAGCATCAGAAAGGAGTAAGCAACAGGGAAAAATGAAGACCTACTAAATTTAAGGAACAATTTTGGGGTAAGTACAAGCATATGTAAGTTGGTCATGAATAACTGAGCTCTAAGCTAGATGGGTGTTTTTTGATCAGAGTAACAATTTTCAGAACATCCTTCCAGGTGACTGTCAAGTGGACTAGTGACATCAAAACTCCCTCCTTTCCTCTGTCCTTGCCCAAAGGTTTAAAAACAGAAGATGATGAATTTATGAATCAGATTATCTGCTGTGATTGGCTGTGGTAGCAGGCAGTGAAATCCTCTAGCTGCCTTACTGCTAAATAAGAGTATCTCTGATGATGCTAGATTGGCATGGCCTGGCTTATCCCTTATTGGTGAAGTTAAATCTTCTCTAAATAGACTGTCCACATGGCATGGAACTTGGCTTTGGTCTCCTCTGTAGCCTGTGTGGTGCCCTTAGGAAATAAAAGCTATGTTGTGTGGTTTTTGTGGCTTTTTTTCAGTTCAAAGCAACTCAAATGACCTGAGGGATGTGCTGTAACCCACCAGAGTAATGTTTTATGGCATGAAATAGGTACGTGTTGCCCGCTGAGCAGCACACTGTACCTGAGGGTGCAAAGCCTGGTGAGCTGTTTTGGTTAGTGCTGTTTTTTGTTTAGTTATGCTTAATTTACAAACCACATTTCAAGGCTCAGTACCTCAGTGGCCGTCACATCAGCGACAGAAAACTGGGAAAAGTCACATTTTTGCTGATGACTGTCCATACAGGACCTCATATGCTCTCTGCCAGAATTGGGGGGAGTGTGTCCCTCCCAGGGGAATGTGGGTGGAGGAAATCACACCTGGTATGATCTCATCCAAGCTGTCTCCTGGTGTAAGGGGTACCCCAAGTCTTCCCTTGTCCTGGAGACAGATATTTGGAGCAGCCCAAAGCAGAGCGGATGAGGAAGCTAACAGGGAAGCAAAGTGGGTGATTAGGGATGTACTGCTTGATCTTGTTCCCTGGTTCTCTTTTGTACAGCTGTGTTAGTATAGTCTCCTGGGTGAGATTCTTTATCCTCAATACAGGTGTGCTTGAGAAATTCAGAAAAAGGTTTAAAAGACACAGGTAGCCTGGTAACTCTGCTAGGTCTAAGTTGGTATAGAAATTATTCTGATAAATAAAATACTATCAGTAGAAAAAATCACCCTCTTAGACTTAAAATTATTTTCCTTATTTAGCCACTACCTGCCCTGCTGGTAGAAGATGATCAGTCTAAGGAGTTTTATGGATGTTTTAGTGAGATTGAGAGTCCTCCTTATGAAACATATCAATGTCTCAACCATAGGCATTGATTTTCATTGGATTTCAGCACTGATTTTGACAATAGAAGTGGCTCTGAACTCTGCTTTGAAGGTAAACTGCCTTTGTTGTTTTCATGTAGTTGTTCCTTCTGTGCAGGGAAGCAGCAGTTTGCTCCTTTTGCTCAGACAGCCTAATGCTGTGGGCATGATGCATGTTAGAAACCCACTGGTGGCTTGAATTGGAATCTGCTGAAACTGGGACTCCTGCCTTTCTCTCATGATCAGTTCTGTTCACACAGCTGACCTATAACTTACCATAAATAACAACAAGGAACAGTGCTGAACTCTTAACAGAGTTTCCCTCTTTGCTTTCTCTTTTAGTTTATTTAAGAAATATCAATTATATACATATGTTATATTCATATATAAATCATATATATGTACCACTCAGGAATAATCAGAGATTTAAAAGAATTAGTTACACTTGCAACAAGTGATGTCCTATATGTGGATGTGAAAGGCAACAGAGGTTGGAAGGATGACTTCAATTCTGACAAGAGAGATAAGTTTGTGTGCAGTGTTGTGCATCCAAAACTAGATGTAAAATTAGTATCTGAACAGAGTTTTTAGTTAATGTGTCAGGATCGGAGATGGAGGTGAGCCAGTCTATATCACTTTTTGCTGGAAGAAAGATCTCCAGTGTTTTTCAGGGGAGGGAAAGCTTGAGAAGAGAGGGAAAAAAAAGAAAAGATTTAATTTTGTGTGGAGTTGATGAATGCATGAGAGTGAAAAACAGAAGAAACTTACACTTTTGCCATCAGAGTACCAAATTATTGCAATAAAGAGTACAAAATTATTGCATTAATAACAATTGCTCACAGAACTGAATGAATGGCTTCAATGATTTGTGCAGTTGCCTGGATTACATATACTGCCACATACAGACTCAACATACTGAGGTGTATTAAAACTGTTGGTAATGTTGATGGTGAAACATAAAACTTGCCTTAAAACTCAGATATTTATCAAAAGGTTTGCTAAGGTTCATGGGCCTTTTGAAAGAAGTTGAACAGAATTATGGCTTTTCAATGACATCATGAAAAATTTGTGGTGCAATATGAAACACAGTAAAACTCCTCACTTACAGAGGCAATTTTCAGCCAGGCAGCACCTAATACCTCCTGCATGTTAGTGAGACAAGCATATCACAACCCTCATGCCTTTGAGAATCCCTCTTCTTCAAATAAAATAAATGTTGCAATATAGAGCTTCTTTGCATCTCAAGTTTAAATGGCAGATTGTAATTAGTGCTTAGAACATGTGAAATGTGACTTGGGGAATCTGTTGTGTATGGCTTACAAATTCTGATTAATTTTATAAAAAACCTGTTTCATTTGGTGCCTCCATATGTGATGAGTCACCTAGAGCTGGCGAGATTCCTGACACATATTGCCTGTCCTGTCTGAGAGATATCACAGATCTTCCACAGTAAGGTTGTTAGCATTAGGGACTGAAAAGTAGTAAAACAATGCACGTGCTAAGAAAAAGAGTTAGAAAAATCTGGTTTGACAATGTTATCTGAGGGAATAGGAGTGGGGAAACATATGTTGAACCTCTACACAAGAACAAAGACCAAAGTTTCAAAACAGGTTTAAAAGGATAAAGGCAAAAAATCACAGGATTTTTGGTAGCTCACTTCAAACTCAATGCAGAGACTTCCAGTTACCTTGCAGAGGATGTCCTACAACACATATGATGCAGCTCATTGCTATATGATTTATTCAAGGGAAAAAAAAACCCAACTGGAGGATATCAATGATTTATACTAAAATAAAATCCGAGACTTCTTTTTTTTTTTCAGCAGTTACATCCAAACTTTGTTTCAGTGCTTCACACTTGGAGACAGATCTAATCGCACAGCAAAAAGGTCAGATTCAATATAATGGGAAGCTGACTAGGTCGGGAAATGTGTGTGAAGCAATTAGTACTCCAGAGAAGTTATGAGGAGAAAGATTCAAGAAAGCAGACTGTTGAACTTGAAAATGTATTGACACAAATCTGAAATTTACTCAGGATTTGTTAGGAAGCTGATGTAGGGAATGAGGAATAAGAATTTTACCACTTTGTCTGGAAGTAAAAATATACACACATATTTCCTAAACTGTCTATGATTTAAAGTGACTATTTTTACAAACTTTGGCAAAGTTTGTGTGGTATGTGTTCAACTGTCTCATCTGCTGGAGAATATAATCAGCCCTATACATCTACAGGGAACGTAGACACTCCTGTTAAGTATGAGTATAGATGAAGAATTGCATTGCCATATTTTAAAATATAAAGCTGAGGAACAAATATTTATTTTTAAAATAGAATCATCCTTTTGTGTATGTGGAGGAAAAAAGACCCCAAACATTCTCTTCATGGCAGAGGCATTTCTTATGTTTTCAAGGCAAAAGAAACCCCAACATTCCTGCATTATAAGAATAATCTTTTCCTGGTCATGCCTTTTTCTTTCATTTGCATTAGCAAAGTGTTTCCTCCCTCCAGGACTTAGATTGCTTCATCTGACTGAGTAGTCTTCAAAGTATTCTCAAGTAAATTCTCTCTTTCCTTGAAATATTTTTCTTTTCCTTATCTCAGCATTAAATATCTTTGCATCACTCAGTCTACAGGGGTTACTAACAGCTCTCTTCAGAAACCAGCATCTTGTATGTTTATTTCCATATTCTGTTCTTCATATGATATCAGATAATACTTGTTTGATGTGCCATGGCTGTTTTTGAAAGAAGTGAATCTTGCTTAAAATTTTCAACATGGATTTTCCCCAAAGAAACAGACAGAAATGTGTGGACATTGTTGTGAAATATCTGTTGGGAAGACAGAAATAATGAACTTGAGACTAAAAGTAACTTGGGCCCTGTTAAGAGAAACCATAAAAGGCTAGTTTATCCTCAAAATGGAGTGGCAGTAGCAAAGACAGGACAAAGAAATGCCATGCGTGTTTATTTAGTACACCCTTACGGCAACTATTATTGGGGCACAAGTAACCCTTATATTAAACTAAGATGTTTGTCTATGAACTGTATGATCTGATTCTAACCACTGGATCATCTTAAAACTCAAATCTGAACCATGATCCTAAATCTGGTATACAGTGTTTTCTCCTAGATTAACACTGCTAGGAGCAACCTAAACCATGTAAAACACAATTTAAAAAATGCAGGGTAGTGTTTCTGTTTTCACCTAGCCTGGTTGTATTTCTTATGAGAAGTTATCCTAACTTGACATAAAGCAAAACAAGAAATTATCATAGAATCATAGAATGTTTTAGGTTGGAAGGGACCTTAAAGATGATATAGTTCCACCCCACCTGCCATGAGTAGGAACACCTTCCACTAGACCAGGCTGCTCAAAGCCCCATCCAACCTGGCCTTGAACGCTTCCAGGGATATGGAATCTACAACTTCTCTGGGCAACCTGTTCCACCCTCACAGTAAAGAATTTCTTCCTAATATCTAATCTAAATCTCCCCTCTTCCAGTTTGAAGCCATTTCCCCTCGTCCTATCACTACATGCCCTTGTAAAAAGTCCCTCTCCAGCTTTCCTGTAGGCCCCTTTTAGGTACTGGAAGGCTGCTATAAGTTTTCCCTGGAGTCTTCTCTTCTCCAGGCTGTACAACCCCAACTCTCTCAGCCTGTCTTCAGAGGAGAGCTGCTCCAGCCCTCTGATCATCTTTGCAGCCCTCCTCTGGACCTGCTCCAACCTGCTCCATGTTGGGAGCTCCAGACCTGGATGCAGTACTCCAGGTGGGGTCTCACAAGAGCAGAGTGGCAGAATCACCTCCCTCGACCTGCTGGCCATGCTTCTTTTCATAGTCATAGAATCATAGAATCGTTAAGGTTGGAAGGGACCTTTAGGATCATAGAGTCCAACCATTAACCTAACCTGACAAAACCACTTCTAAACCATATCCCCAAGTACTATGTCTACCTTTTTTTAAAAAACCTCCAGGGATGGTGAATCCACCACCTCTCTGGGCAGCCTATTCCAATGCTGGATAACCCTTTCAGTGAAAAAATTTTTCCTAATATCCAACCTAAACCTCCCCTGGCTTAACTTGAACCCATTTCCTCTCATCCTATCACTTGTCACTAGGGAGAAGAGGTCAGTCCCCATCTCTCTACAACCTCCTTTCAGGTACTTGTAGAGAGTGATAAGGTCTCCCCTCAGCCTTCTCTTCTCCAGGCTAAACAGCCCCAGTTCCCTCAGCCGTTCCTCATAAAACTTTTCCCGCAGACCCCTCCACCAGTTTTGTTGCCCTTCTCTGGACAAGCTCCAGCACCTCAATGTCTTTCTTGTAGTAAGGGGCCCAGAACTGAACACACTACTCGAGGTGGGGTCTCACCAGTGCTGAATACAGGATGCAGTTGGCTTTCTGGGCTGCAAGTGCACATTTCTGGGTCGTGTTGAGCTCCTCATCCACCAAGACCCCCAAGACCTTCCCCTCAGGGCTGCCCTCAATCCATTCTCCACCCAGCCTGTATTTGTGCTTGGGATTGCCCCAACCCACATGCAGGACCTTGCACTTGGCCTTGTTGAACTTCATGAGGTCTGCATGGGCCCATCTCTCAAGCCTGCCAAGATCCCACTGGATGGCATTCCTACTTTCCAGTGTGTTGACTGTTCCACACAGCTTGGTGTCGCTGGCAAACTTGCTGAGGGTCCCTCAGGACCTGGGGATCCACCTCATCAGGTCCCATGGATTTTTGCACCTTCAGGTTCCTGAGATTGTCTCAAACCTGATCTTCCCCTACAGTGGGTGGTTCTTCATTCTCCCGGTCCCTGCCTTTGCCTTCTGCAACTTGAGTGGTGTGGTTAGAGCCCTCACTGGTGAAGACTGAGGCAAAGAAGTCATTGAGTACCTCAGCCTTCTCCATATCTCAGGTAACCAGGTCTCCTGCTTCCTTCTGGAGAAGGCCTACATTTTCCCTAGTCTTCCTTTTATCACTGGCATACCTTTTGAAACTTTTCTTGCTGCCCTTGATGTCCCTGGCCAGATTTAACTCTATCTGGGCTGTAGCTTTCCTAACCTGATCCCTGGCTGCTCGGAAAATTTCTCTGCATTCCTCTCAAGCTACTTGTCCTTGCTTCCGCCCTCTGTAGGCCTCCTTTTTTGTGTTTGAATTTGTCCAAGAGCATCTTGTTCATCCATGCAGGCCTCCTGGTGTTTTTGCCTGACTTCCCTTTTGCTGGGATGCATTGCTCCTGAGCTTGGAGGAGGTGATCCTTGAATATTAACCAGCTTCATTGGGCCCCTCTTCCCTCTACAGCTTTATCCCATAGTAGTCTGCCAAATTATGGTAGAACAGTGGCATAATCTGTGACTTTCAGACCTGTTTTAGCACCTCAAAAATCATTTCCTAAAGCTGCTCGCTGGACCTGCAATATATTGAAATGGATGTGACAGTTCCCCCTATCCTCCAGAGGAAATGGTTCTCCTGAACAAAAATAAATATTAAGTAGTGCAAGGATGGGTTTGGTTCATACTCTGTAGTGAGTAGAATAGTTATAATCATAGAATCTTTTATGTTGGAAAAGACCCTTAAGATCAACAGTTAACCTAACACTGTCAAGTCCACCACTAAACCATGTCCCTAAGTGCCATGAATTGAAGTTGAATGGGAGTTCTACCACTTGATGGATTCTGAAATTTTAAAATTTGCTTACATTCTGTATAAGAATTGAAGCAAAATATTTTAAAATTCTCTGAAGGAAATTTTCTTTGAAGTTGTGTCAGGCCGTTAGAAACACTTTGTTTCAGGAAAGTTGAGGCATTTCATTTTGATGTTGAAAATTTTTTTCACTACAAAATAGAGTAATACACAATTAAAATATGCAAATTATGATACATTTTTTAAAAGCAGATTTAAAAAATAAAAGACTTTGATCTGCGTACACTGTCAAAGGAAATTCAACCTTCATGACAATTTCCTTCCTTTTTTATTTCCAAATGAAATTCCAGGAAAACTGACATAATTTTACAAGGATTTTGGTGGTAGTGCATATTCTGATGGAAAAAGGCTCTTTTGGAGTGTCCCTGAGCAGCTCAGGTAATGAGCATATCCATGAAACATTTGCTGAACAGGTAATGTCTACTGAATTGAATTACTCTGCTTCCTTTATAACACACTGATCTTTAGATTCATGATTTCATTTGTTTACTTTCCTGTTTTATGGCTAAAGTGAAACTAATCAACGAATAAAAAAACAGGACAGAGAACTATATTGGCATGCAGTTTACGTTTTCTTATTTGCAGATCTGCAAGCTTTTCAAAACTAAGGCAATAGAAAATTAACTGTTCTATTGAAGGATGCTGGGAATTGCTTTCACTCCCACCAGGGAAAAGTTTTATCTTTTGAAACATGGCTTGACTTTGGTTTTAACTATAATTAACTCAGTTAATAGAGGGAAGGAAAAAAAATACCTGTCAAGAAATTAGCTGTAAGACCAGTCAGTTCATTAAAAATAAATAAATAAATAAAAATCACCCATTCTGTCTCTGCAATATATCTCAAAGGTAGAAGAGATTATGAAGAGGAAAAATAAAGTGATTGCTTTGATTCATTATAAGTTGGTGTAGTAAATTTTAGGAAAGCTGTACTTCAAATCATTCTAAAAAAATAAAAATCGCAAGTTGCTCATTCACCTAGGTATATTCTGAACATTTCAAATTTATCTTTTTAGGAAATGTATGGCTTTGCTGTATAACTTCTTATCTTTTTCATTGCCTTGAGAAAGTAGAGCACTGAACTGGTAGGGACAGATATATTAAAAATAATTAAAGAAATAATACTTACTCTGGCATAAACGTCCTTGTGATACTGCTATAGGATACCACTAGCTGCTAACAGGGAATTCTTCTCATCACTGCTTAACTGTGATTTTTTTTTTTTTGGTCTTGCCCCCTAAACTACCATCCCCTCAAACTACTCACTGTTGTTTGCGCTGCTCCAGCTGCAGGCAGGTAATTGTGTGCTGCGTGTGGCACAAGCACAGTGCGAGTACAGCCTCTGCCCCTGAGACCTTTCAATCAGACGGGGAGCACGAGGACAAATCTTCACCCTGTTATTAGCAGCAGGGTTGGCTTATGTGTAGCTTAATCACCATCAACTGTTTTCTGCCAGGAAAAGGAGAATTTTAAAGAAGGGCTTCCAGTACATCATGGGTTTGGTATTTCTCTGTTCCTGTGTAATCTGCAGAGCAGCCGTATCCTGGGAATGTTAACGCACAAAGGTTCAGCTTGATTAAGGTGTGTTCTGCATAGGGGATCTTGGAAAGATATCTTAACTGAAATTATAAAACCTGCTATAAAGAGTGAGGGAATAATCCAATATCCATTTCCAGGATTACACTTTACTGGTGACACAGGGGATTTCCACAAGAGGAATGATTCTTTATCTTTGCGACAACGGCAGAGAAACACTGGAAGTGAGTGTCTAGGGCAGGTTTNAAAAAAAAAAAAAAAAAGAGGCCAGATATCTGTTGGAAAAAACAGATATAGTATAGCAACGAAACCAAAGAGTGGAAAGGTGGTCTCCCAGGCCCATTTCAAGCCTATCTTCTGTAATTCTAGGATGCTGTTTTATGAGCTTGTGGACAACGGCAGAGGGAAGTGAATTTTTCCAACTGAACTGCAGCTACTCATCACTGACCAGGGCTGTGGCTGCTCCTCAGGTCCATTTGAAGGAAGTGTACGCTGCAGACGTGTGGTTGCTTCCCAGTGTGGTTTTCTCTAGATAACCTGAGTTTGTTCAAGTTTGGGTATAGTAGAGGTTTTCCAAAGTGGGTCCAATGCTTGGCCCTGTGTCTTTTCTGTGCTCTGCATGGTGTCCCTGTAGCCCTAGGACACAGTCCCTAAGTTTTCTTTGCCGGTGCCAGCATAGTAGCACAATTGATCTGACAAGAATGACCTGGAGGGCCCAGACTTTTAGCTAGCTTCAGAGAGCCTCAGGTATAACTGATCACTAAGCATGTGAAAGACGTCGAGTTCAATAACTGCCTGGCTGCTGAGCTTTGTAAAACCACTGCCTCCCATAGAAAGGCAGATTGCCTTTGACCGGCACAGGCTCATGGAAGAGCAGAGTCACTGCTCCCTTCAGGGACCTCCCAATTTCATTTCTCTGAATGAGACTCCCCCAAATCAAAGGGATAAGGGACCTTGAATGAGGCCACCATGGGGTTACTCACACTGAGCTCCCACTGCAGCCCATTCTCCTAATCTGCTCCTTGCCTCCCAAGTGTGATAACATATTAGCATTGCCATTTTCTGGACAATTTTAATGAAGCCAGAGGTTGTAACAGAGACAGACAGGCTTCCTTATCTGTATGGGCATTTAGCAGCAACTTTAGTAATTTGGAATTATGTGACTCTCCTGAGACATATGTTAAATATTTTCCCTCAGGGTACTTCAGAGCCGTATTATGCCTGTAAAATTTGCTAGGGTCAGATAGCTTGTCTTTCTGTGTGGTACTCTATTCTGCATGTTGGATTTCCATATGTTGCTCTGTTGACTTCACTAGTGTCTCCTACCGAGACAGCTGCATCTCCTGGCTGTGTACAGCAAAAATTAAGACTTGAATGAGAAGCATATAGGGGAAACTCAGCTTTTGTAGGAAGCCGTATCAGGGGTCCAGGGCAAACTTACAAGAATGGAGTGCAAGAGGATATTTATCCTCCCAAACGAGACACTTTTGTCAGCAAAGTTACCAAAGTCGAACGTCTTGTTGGATCTCAGCCACTGATTTCTGGAATCAGTTTATTGGGCTGCAAATGTCACGGCAGTAAAAACTAGGGGCTGGGACTTTATTTCCCCCCCTTATCTTAGGCTATGAAGCTGCAATCTATTCCACATACACTTACCATTCTTCTCTTTTTTCTTCCACTTCCAGGTAGAATCACTGAGGTGAGCTTAGTTTAAGGCTGAAAAACAGTGAGACATGAGCATCATAGAGCTATTCCTAATGAAAATTATTTAATAAGAATTCTAGATTGTTCACTGTCTTTGAGTATAGTTGTGGAAGAAGTTCAGGGTACTAGTGTTTCTCTATGACACCTTCAATTATTTAGAATAAAAACATCCTACAAGTCACCTTTTTCATATTTCCTTGACTTGGCAGTTTGAGAATAAATTATTTGCTCAGGTTTATAATTCCCACACCTATTTTCTTGGAACTGAAGCACACAATATCTGTAAAAAGATCCTTTACTTCTAGAAGCAGCCCTTTTTATTTTCTAGCACCCCATACATTTGTTGACCTTCAGAACAGAGCTGTATGTATCATTGACTTTTTTTGGTTCAGTGGTTCAAACAACAAAAAAAATCATTTTGGGTCAACCTGAAATGAAAATTTCTTTGGTTGCTTCTCACCCAGCTCCTAAGAATCAAAACTGAAAATCGGTTTGGATTGAAGGAAATATCTTGTTTGACCCCAGATAACGTCAGTTAAATTTTATGCAGCTTTAGTAGTGCAGAGGAAATTTGGGAGCAAAGTACTGAATTCACGAGGGAAATTAATTCAAAAACTGTGAATGTATCATGCTAAGTTCTTCTGTTTATTTCCTTTTTTATGCCCCTTGAATCCTCACGTTTGCAGCAGCTTTTGGGTAAGTGAGAGATGCAGGTTCAAATCCCCCCTCTCTCTGATTTTAAATATAGATTTTCTATATCTGTAGCATGCCTATTGGTGCATTTCAGTCTCGCTTGCTGAAGCTGTTCCACTTTTTGTAAATAATTGAGTATTCATTTTGACAGACAGGGAAATAAATGTGAAAGCCTGGTTCTTTAGCTTGCTGGTTATGACATTTTAACTTAGACGTATGAAAGTCAGTTCAAGTCCTTGCTTCAGCGATAGTTTAACCACTTCTGCTAGCTACATGGGCTTAGAAAAGACAGCTCATTCCTAGAAAAATTGGAATGTCTAATGGTAAGAGTACTTTTGTTAATAAGGGAGACTCCAAGTTCAAGTTCTAATGATGGTAGAGGAGAGGTAGAAAACAACCTCCTGGCCTGCAGCTGCAAGTGCCTTTATGAGAGGTAGTACCACTCCACACTACGTAGTTCTCATGGGGCTGCTGTAGTGTTTTTGTAAAGTTTATGAAATGTTATGTTGCTTTGTCTGACCAACAGCGTTTGTCTAAGCTGAGCTGAACACACAGATAGTTTCAGCTGCTCCAAAATTCATCTTTTGGTGAAAAGAGACATCAAAGCAATGTCTACCAGTGCTATTTTAGAGCTCTTCTTAGATTTAACTTGATAGTTAGGATTTTTTTTGAGATACTAGTGGAATGAAGGAGAGGCTGTATAGGGAAATTATCAGTGTGTGCAGCCTGAGGAGGCTTTCTGTATAAGTGATTAACTCTGTGTGAATTAAAAGTATTCCAGTTTCAGTCTTGTTAGTCTTCGAGACAGTCGTATTTTATAAATAGAAATAATAAATGTGATCAGAAAATGCTTATAAGCACTTTGAAGATGTAAAGTGCTAAAAAACAAAGAAAAAATAGAAGAAGTTCTAAGTTCATCTCGAAGGAAAAGTCTCCAAAATTTTGACAGTTTGACAGGCATTTTCCATTCTGGGTGCTTCCGCAAGTGATATCCCAGACTTTCTTTCAAAGGCATACCAAGTAAATGCTGACTATGTATACCAGTGAAGTTATCTAAAATAAGGAAAGGCTTTTAAAGATGACAGATAACAACCTCCTGAACAATTATTTTTCAATAAATAACCGAATGCAAAATATTTTTAGAAGAACACATATTCAATATCCAGAGGGCTGAAAAAGACTATATTGGTCACTGAGTCTGCTCACTAGCAGTCATATCAAACAATGAAATTATGCTACTGAGGCCAGGTCCAGAGAACACCTACTTCACACATCCTTATACCTGTTATCCGAAAATGAGTCCCAACATCCAGGTTATAGCTACAAACCCCCAGGTTATACGTATAACATTCCACAGGCCTTTCCCAGTGTTTTGCTTTTTAAGGACATCAGAACAGCTATATCTTGGCATTATGGCCCATACTTCACAGGAAGGCAGAAACACCAGTGGTTCTTATCAACTCAACCTGAGGAGAAAAAGCCCTCTGAAATTTGATGGTTAATTTATGCCTGAGAACGTGAATGGGACTACAGATCTAGAAAGCACTGCAAACCACTTACCTACCTGGACCTTGTTTTATCACACCTTATTTTAAACATCTACAGTGTAAAAGACTACATTTGAGCTAGTCATACTGACTGTCTTAACAGAAAGTGTACAAAAATATGCATTTCTGGAAGACTTATGGTGTTTAACATAGATTGACATGGATTGTGCACTGGAAGTGACTGTAAAGGAAACATTTGGTCTCAGCTCATCGGTACCACAGGTGTCCAGGTTTGGACCAGTGTACTCCATCCATTTTAATTAAACTTAGTTTATTACGTAAGAATGTCAGGACACCCACCTAAGATGTTTTTCCCTGGCACACAACTGAGCCATTGTTCTTAAAGTTTCTTTGTGTTGTAAGTGTCCTGTCTTCATCAATTTTGCCTCTTTTATTTTTGCCAGGCCAGGACATAGCAGGCTAGCAAGGCAATGGAAGGGTTTGTTTTACAGGGCAGTGATTTTGAGAAACTCTATGTTAATGCAAAAAGAAAAAATGAAGAGAAAGTGAAGAAAATAGAAAGGGCAATAAACAGTCAGCTGTGTAAAATGTCCTATTATGTGATTTAAGATTATAGAGAAATAATAATCTTGAAGGACAAAATGTACCATTTTGCTTTATTGCTGAGAAACCCCAAATTTATCTGCTCTAGAGTTTAAAAAGTCAATTCTTTAATGAACGAGAAGCCCTGCTGGTGTTATATTCTCTCCCTTGTTTCTGTGGAGTTATATGCCAAGCTATTTTATTAAACAGAGAATGTAATACAACACTAGTTAAAATTTTGGAACCTTACTTTATTAAAGCTAATATTCAGAGGTTATTGGGAGAATGAGAAGGCAATTGTTTCAATTGCGTTAAAGCAATGGTAGTGTTCATGTCAACTTCCTTTTTAATTCTTGCCTTACCAGAACCCTACGCCAATCAAGGAAAACTCATTAATCCAGTTAACAAGCATAACAACAGTTTTTCTTGTGGAATCAAGTAGGCAGAACTCTGCTACACATTGTCCATTAGCCCAATGTCTTCTGCTTTTTCTTCTGCAGAGCTTATAGCTCTGCTTGGTACAATATTTTCTTGAATATAAGGATCTGTTCCTGCCCCGTTGTGCAACAGTGAAGAAAAGGGCTTTTGGAGTATTTCACCTGGTGTCTCTGCCTTCCATGGGCACAGGCAGTATTCCTTCAATGTGTCTTTCAAGAAGAGAAAAAACAACAAAACACGTCAGAGGAACAAAGGATGCAGAGAGGAGAAGCAATTATTCTGTGTCCTCAAACGTCAGCCAGCTATTCTGTCCAGCAGGGTGTGGTTGAGGACGGTGCATTTGTTGGGGGGGGGAATATTTTTTGCATACCCTACAAGTATGTGAGAGATGGGCCTCCATTACTATGAAGACTCCTCATCATCGAGGTAAGGAGTTTCACCTTGAAACCGTAATTGAAAAATAAGAATGAAGATTTTACAGTACCAAAAGATATAGGACCTCAAGTCTCACCAGCTTTCAGCCAGGTACAGGTTGCTCAATGTAGAAGTCACCTCTTAAAATTTTTTCTATGTGCTTATTTCTGGCAAAATTGTATCCAGTTCTTCCAATTTATGTGGAAAATCTTCACAGATGTAATATCCATCATTTGCAAAATTTCTTTTATTGTGACAAGCAAGGACTTCTCAGACACAAAAAGTATGTTCTCTCTAACATCCACCATGACTTGAAAACACTCTTCATTTTAACTAGAGAGGTCAGAAAATATGGCTGCAGAGGTTGATACTAGTGATTGCCTCCTTCAACAACATAATAGTGGCTTAAAACTAAGTGCAAGCTGTAAGTAAACTGTTGGAAATATTGGCTCAGCATTTGGTAGATTCACATATTCACATTTCCTTTAGTGGGTTTTTCCCCCAAAGACATTTGAATAATTGCGTTCTACTGGCAGGAAAACAAATTCTGAACTCGCAAAAACAATATTGAAATTCACGTACAGAGGTACTCATGCCCAGAGTATATAAACACTCACCAAATTGGGAAAATTAAATAAAGTCATATGCTTTACCAGACCGATTACAATGTACCGACGCAGATCATGTAGCAAGCACTGCATATCAAATGCTCACAGGGAACTCTTCAGTCTTAGTTAGAAATATTCACCAAGAGTGGTCAAACGATTTTGATTAACAAATAAACTAGAAAGTAGATTCTCTAGCAGATATTCAGCAAGCAGAAAATGAGGTTACATTCAGCAGATGAATTATTCATTGTGAATTATTTGCTCAGTTCTAATAATTACAGCAGGGAAAAATTAATTAATGTTACAGCAAATACTTTAATTTTTATAATAAAAAGATTGATCATTGAAATGAGCCTCAAAAAGAGATTTCTAAATGGAAGAAAGAGTGAGACATGAGTAAGAATAATATGAAGCTTCAACTTGAATAAAATTTACACCTGTGAGTAATTTTACACAGATATAATCTCATACAGATATAGTTTCAGTAAAGCACTTGGACATTTAAATAGTTTCCTACTTACTTTCCTTTGCATTATGTTTATAAGAAATGTCCTTTCCTTAACCACGGTTTACAGATGTACTCACAGCATAATATCCTACTTGTATTAAGTACAGGTTTAATTCTGATTATTTTACTGATAAGTTTATTGCCATTTCTTTGCTTCTTGCAGTCACAGCCCTGGAAGCTTTACTGAATGGAGGGATTCTCAGCAATGATGCAACCATGAAATTATGGTTGAAACCACTAAACTGACAGTATGGACCTCCATGGAGACTGTCAAGAAGAGCCTGGTGATGGGAAACCTTTGCACTGGCATGGAAGGAACACACTTTTTCCACCTTGGAGGAAAATAATGGAAAACAATGACAGAAAAAGCTGCTTTATCTCAACCACCCTCTTTACTGTTAAATCTTTTAAAACGATAAATAGATTGCATGAGAAAAAATAATATCCATGTCGTAACAGTTTATAATAGGAGAAACCATGTTTAACAGAAAGACATTTTAATTATTATAGCTAAAGCCTCACAGAAGGTTTGTTCAGTTATAGAGATTAATTTATCAGAAAAGTAAATTGTTGAGGCATTCACAACATTTATTGAACCACAAGCTGCCTTTCTATCAAAGTGAAAATTTCCACGGAAAAGCATGGCAATGGAATTTTTCATGTTTTCATGAAAATTTTGGCATGAAAGGGGTTAAAAAACATATGTTTTAGAAGAAGAACTGTAATAATAATAAAATCTGTTTAGTTTGGTTTAGCTGACTTTTTTATCAAGTGCAAAAGCTTTTCCTGACCAAGTATAATAGAAACCCCTGACAATTTCTGTAGGTTGTTTAAAACTTGGATATGAAATGCTTTTTGCTGGAGTAGGGCTGATTGAAAGGGATACATTTAATTCCTTTATTGTGTTGTTTAACTAACAGAAGTTCTGTGCCATAATATGTTATTAAACTCATAATTTAAACCTAAGTTCCAAAAACGCTTTGTGAAAACATGGGTTACCATCAGCATCCAGCTGCTTTAGAGCTGAGTAACTGTTTTGTGGTTATGACTCAATAGGGTGAAAGGCAAGAGCAGCACCTGTCAACAAGTGCGTGCCGAAAGCTGTCCCAACAATACAGTAGTAACAGTGGGATTAGAGAGCCACTGTGCTGAGAAGACCAGCAATATATAGCAAGGATGTTCCTGCCCAAAGATTTCCACTATGATGTAATCCAAAACCACAGCATCATCACGAAATGGAGAGGCTGTGCAGTGGAAGGCAGGGAAAATTAGACCTTACAGGTGTAACCACACAAAATACTTAGACGCCTGGTTTCATAGGCTTATGTTTAAAAAATGAAAAAGACATAAGAAACAAGGGATATTAAATATGTCAGTATCCCTGCAGCCTACCTGCCTAAATGTTACTCGAAGTGCTTATCAATGCAGCCTGAATTCAAAGAGAGGCAAAAAGCTTCCTGAAATCAGAGTTCAAACAAATGCAATGCAAAAGGGCTTTCTGCAGACTCCTTTTCCCTCTTCCCAGGGAAGCTCTGGCCCTGGGGTCTGTCCAAATTTAGAATAGGAGAAAGTCACAAAATTCTTTTTTTTCTACTTTTTTTTTTTTTTTAATGTCTGTGTATTTCCTGGTTTCTGTCCCTCGTGGAGCAATTAGCCTCATTTGAGCCCTGCTATAGTTTCCCGTGGTGGGTCTCCACAGCAATCTCTGCAATAGGTCAGACATCTGCTAAGTCGCTCGCTTTTATGGTTTTCATTTAACCCTTTTCTTTGCTACATGAGGCAGTCATACAGCAGGGCACCAAGAGGAATCAGAAGCATGGGTGTTAATTCCACCCATCACAGTTCTTTGTAGAGCCTTAGATGTGATGCTTTAATCCTCTGAGCCTCATTTACTGGCTATGCAACCTGGCTATTCATGTTTTCAGTTTGAAGGTAGCATTTGGGCTTGGCAGCTTTTTTAGTCCTTTGCCTTCCCCCCTCTTGCCAGCCTCCTCTGTCAGCAGCGTGTGCCCTGCTGGATCCCTTCTGTGCTCTTGTGAAGCATGTTGAAAGTATCTCTGCCTGTCTACTACATTTTTCCTTTTCACATTTTTTTTTTTTTAGTGCAATTTTGCCTGGCCAGTGGCAGCTGTTAGATCTCTAATTGGCAGTAGAATACCTCTCAAATTACAAGACTGCACCACATATGAAATATCAGTGTTACCGTAATATTGCGGCGTGGCAACCAGTACATTAACTCGGGAGGCTTTGTGACATCAGGTGCTACAATTCACCCTTTTAATTTTCCTGAAAAAATACAGCTTGAGAGGGAGAGTTTTCAATCACAAAGCTACACATTTCATTAGTATTCTCATTACAGTTCATACTATTTATTTATGGAGTGCTCAGAAGTGTGATAGATGCTATATGGCTCTGCAGACCTTAGGAGCAAGCTTTAGATATGACAAGGCAAGCGAGACCTGAACAATAGGTGAATCAGTCAATTTCTTTTTGTATTAATTGGATCTGGGAGAAAAACTGAAGGAGGGGAAAAAAAACCCTCTGCTACTCAAGTATCTCTAAAACTTCCACCGACTTTAATGGCATTAGTGTCGAGGCCTTAACTACAGCCTCGTTCTCTTCGAGGAGCGATGACGATAATTTCTCACTAAGACTCTGTAAAACCTCCTGCTTATTTTTCCTTTCCACACCTTTTCCAGTAAGATTTCTGTGTCAGCTTCCCAAGCGTGCCCAGTGGGGAAAGCCTGATTTTCGCTTTCAGTGGATTGCTGATGCCTACCTAACAATAATAAAAGCAGTTTGTGTCCCTGAACCCTCCCAGGAATATTGCAGCGTGAATTGGGTGTTATGCATTGCAGCTCGGCCTTTCAGAAGCGCCTATGGAAACAGAGCACACCGACTTGTCAGCCGCTGCTCAGTTCTTCAATTAAAATGTGAGCTGTCTCTTTTATAGTTCTGTGTTTTGTCTCCATTTCTTATTGCAGCACTTCTACCTGATGCAGGTTATTTTAACACTTGCTTTCTGGCAGTCAGTTATATATTGAGGATTTTTTGTCCTCTGGGAGGTGTGCTCTGTTGTTTTGATTGATTTTCACTCTTTTTATTACCTGCAAAATACTAGATTCTGAAAGTAATAGCAACCATCGTTAAATAGTATAGGAAATAAAAGATACTTTGGTTGTCTTAAGGCTGTTTCAATCTCCTTTTCCCTTTCTACAGAGGCACATAAGTTTGTCTATGGCTTAGCACAAAAAAAAAAGTCTTTTTTTTCAATGTAGAGATTTTTTTTTTTGTCCTTTAAAGGCAAGCTTGAAAAGCTGTACGTTGTGTGAAGAGAATAAGAAAAATAAGTTAAGCTCCAAGAGACTGCTTTATTCTGCCCACTACATTTATTCCTGCTGTTAGCAGGATTAAAATTTACTACTAGAGAGAGGCATAAATAAAGACATGTTCTTGGAAAATATATGCAAATGCGAACACACCTTTCAAAACCTCATTTGGCAGTTCAGGTGCCTAAGTGCCTGAGCTAGAAGCTACTGTAAAATTGAGTGCAGGGTGGAGAAAATGCATACAAAGTAAGCCAGAAGCAGAACAAGGCTGCAGTCCAGGTCTATGGGGTACCAGTCTAGGGCAGCATCCTCTAGGCTACGTTACCATATATTTGCCCTGGTTCTGTTTGGCTCTTGTCTTTTCAGGATGGTCAGAAATTGCTGGGTGGGGGAGCTGGATCTGAGTCTTAGAACATAGATTAGGATTTGCTCCCTGCTGTCCTTCCAACAGCGGTAAATAACCTTGCAGGATGTGCTAGGGAAAAGTCAGATTGCTGCGGGGAGAGGAGGGAGACAAAGGGCTAAAGATGCTTCTGGGAGGGGTGGGCAGCAGGTTGACAGCATCATTTTCCATGCCTGGTCCCGGGGGAGGAGGCCAGCTGTGGGCGGGCTGTAGAGTTTGAGTTTGGAGTCCTCCAAAATCAATAACGTACGTCTGTATTCAGCACCAGGATTTTCAGGGCAGGTAATTTAATATGGCTCTGAAATCTTCCTGTACAAATATCCCAGCTGTGATCGTTTGAAAATTGCCTGACCTGTCAGGCCTTGACACGCAGCATTGTTGGGGAGCAGGTTCTCCAGTGATCACTTTAAATCACACCCAGATAATTAGCCCCCGGAGGGCTGGGTGTGCCTTTATCACACAAAAATGGTACAGGCAGTGCACGCCACTCCTGAGCCCTGCCGCTGGCCTCGCTGGTAAACAGAGATATGAGGGAGGGAATGGTGTGGTGGCTGATGCGCCCTGTTAAACAGGTGCTTGATCTCTTTTCTGGGCGCCTTGCGATATTAAAGGCTGGTGTAATTTAAAACAGCCTGTGGACTGCTCAAACACAGGCCAAGGGAAATGCCTTTCACAGAGCGACAGACCTTTTGCACAACAGCCTCAACCTGTGCAATTTGATTGCACCTGAGGAACCGACCCTTTGAATGACAAGGGCAATGACCTGAACCTGGCTTAAAATAGACTGAAAGCTGGTTTTAATCCTTCCATTATTTCCTCCCAGAATGTTTTCTAATCAGAGGGGCCAACCTGTGAAAAGTGTAGCTAGTTAGCATATATTTCATTCTTCCTTATGTGTTTATTTGCATTATTTTCCAGGCATGTGAATGAATGATGTGAATAATGTGGTTTGAATGCTTCAGTGACTGGGTCTTTTAAATAAAACCAAGAGGGGATTGATCAGTGTCACAAAAGAGCCAAAGAATCCCTTAAGCAGCAGCTCACATAACTGTGGATTGCATAATTCAAAGCTGTCCTGGGGCATCTTTAAATGATGCATAGATTTTGTTTTCTTTACATTTTTGAGAGGAGAAAGTTAGATGAAAGTTTTGTGCTGGCCACAGTGTCACTGACAGATGTGAAGTGTTTTCCTTGAAAGAGAAGATGCCTTGCTTGCCTGCTTGCTTAGAGTGAGGGGGGAAATTAGCTCAGCTACGTTCAATAAGAGACGCTGTCTGAGCAATGCTTTCTCCCTGGTTAATTAAGATACGTGTTGAAAAGGTAATATGGGGAGACAAGTTCAAGCCTTTTAAAGTCACTATTAGACATTGTTAGCGAGGGTTGTGTGAGCAGTCCTGGTTTGCTGGGGAGGGGATTTGCAAACCAAATTGTGTTTTGGTGCAGGAGGGCTGCCAGAGTCTCGCTGAACTCACTGGATGCTGCTCTGTGCAACAAAACCTGCAGTGCTGGGCATCAGGTGGTGCAAGACAGAAGGTACGGCGAGGAAATCCAAGATAATGATTTTATTTGTTCAGGACATTTAAGTTTTTTTAAATCGGCAAATTAAGACAATGTAATTAGTTAACAACAAACCGTATTTGCTTAGCCCGTGAGTCTGAAGAACTGGCATCATTAAAATAGCACCTGTGGGTTACATTTAATTACCGCATTTTTGAGACGGAGCTATACATTTTAATTTTCTGCCTTTTAAAACTGAAGTCAGAGTTTAACAAGTTGATATTTATGAGAGAGGAGATTTTAATTTATAGCACGAGCCCTCCTGGCGAGCAGCAGCGGGTTTTTTTTTTTTCGCCCAAAGGCCACTAGGTGGCACAGCCCACTCGCCATTCCCTCCGAGCGGCACGGGGGCTGGGGCTGCTGCAGTCACAGCCGAGAGATGTGTAAAAACAAGCAGGGGAAGCGCCCAGCATGAAAAATCGTGATGGAGGCAAGAGGACCCTTCAGGTATGGAGCCGCATTCTTGACTCCCGCTGGCAAACGGAGCTGGTGGCCTTGGTGTGGAAATAAGTGGGTCTTGTAAGTGGAGGTGTACAGTGAAGGGATGGAGGCGGAACGTGTCTGCATGATCTTGCACCGCTGTCCTGAGATATTACACCTCGTGTGTGACCGGCAATGCAGTATTCAGTCGCTGACTTGCTTTCAATCTGCAGCTCCCTTTGCAGTTGGCTTAGAGATGTTGTAGGGGTTGATAAATCTCTGAGTAAGAAAGGTGGGGCAAAAAAAGCCCCAAGCTATTGTGCATAACACACATCTTTTTTGGCATGCTACAGGATTGCAGCAGAGTGATACTGGTCATATGGTGATCGATTCTTGAATGCCCTTTGTGTAATCACTTTGGGGCAGAGATTGGCTTTGTTTATGATCAAGGCAGTTGTAAGTGCGCTGGCAGTGCTTAAACAGCACGTGGCATTTCATAGCAAAGCCTAATTTTAAGTACACTTTAGTGATACGCTGGCAATAGATTAACAAGGGGGATCCCTCAAAATTACACCCTGTGGCTTGTAATAAAATCCATTTTCCAAAGCAACATGCATTTGAAGAGAGGAGGGGATGGCAAATATACTTGTTTATTTACCCATTTAAACAAAAAATACCCTTTCAAAGCGCAGAAAGGAACTTGGCAAGTGAGCTGATGGGAAAGGCCAGATTCCCTGATGTGTAAGGGGATTCCTACCCTGCGAGTGGGGCTACGGGTCCCCTGTAGAGCATCTCTTGGATGCAAGGAATCTCCTGTATCTCCTTGGATACAGGGGATTTCTAGAAACTCTGCATCTCTGTGCTACCTTGTGACAGTAGAGAGGGTAGTCTGGGAGAAGGGGAAGGATCGAGGCAAATCTCTGGTCTCTTGTAACAGTTGTGGTGTCCCTGAGGGGACCTCACAGCAGAAGCACCATGAAGGGGCTGCCAGGCAGCAGCTCTGAGAGGGTTTCTGCATAGCAAATTGGGAGGGTGATCGAGGCACTGATAAGTTAGTTGTCTTCCAGGGGGGTTGGGGCTTACTGCCAGATTGAACAGCCTGGGGTGTGCATATCTATCTTTCCCAAAACAAGTAACGTGGTATCACGCTTGCACTGTTGCTTAGTTCCTGTCAGTATAGGATTTCATCCAGTGTTTTCTGATCCTGAAGGCTGTATTGCAGGTGGGTTAGGTCATTCAGGTGCAGCCAGCAAGACTGGATCCTGAAACCAAGCCTTTTCGTCTTCTTCTTTGGAGACTTGGGGAAAAGATGAGGTCAGAGTTTGTGTGCATTTAAAGTGCAGCTGCTGGCATGATTCCAGCATCCCCACAGCTATCAAATATTGGGGTGATTGGAGCAGAAGGACCAAGCCTGGCACATGTGCATCTACACCATTCACAAACCTCCCATTTCCAGGGTGTGAGGTACGAAGTATGAACATAAGTATTTCCAGGGCATGAGGTATGAATTGAGTTCAGTCTTCACTGTTGAAGCTGTGTTACAGAGCAGCCAAAGATGACAAGATCCCATGGGCCAGCAAACACAAAAAAGATCACTATGACACAGCCCAGGGGATAGTCTACACACATGGGAGAGATTGTTTTTGGATTGCAGACCTTCTTCAGGTTTTTGGTGGCTTTTTTTTTAATGCAGTGGCTGTTTCATGTAGAGTATGTGCTGAATTTTTCATACTGTGTCATGGACACTTATGGCAACACTCCAGGACCTCATCAGGACGTCCTTGGCAGGAATGGCACAGCAATGTTCAGACAGGGAATGAATGACATCAGAAGCTGAAAATCGCCCCAAACCTTCCATCAGTGTGGAAGCAGGACTGTAGCCCAGAGCTGCTGGCAGGGCAAAGACCCCCATTGCATAATACCATTTGTAGCCTATTGTACATGGTTTACACTCTCTCCTGAATGCTGAAACCTTAGACGGTAAGACCTACTTAATCAAAATGCATGTAATCATAACCTGGGTTTTAAACAACTTTTGGAATTTGCATAGTAAAATCAAAATCACATAAAGATTTTTTAACAGGAGGACTGGGAGCTAAAAGATGACTGAGACAAAGCAGAAAGAAAACCACACATCTGACTGTATCACAGTCAATCATTTCAGTATAGCTGAACTCAGAAAATATACTCTCTCACTTGTACATTGGATTTCTTTTTATAAGGATATCAAATTCACTAAGAAGTAGTTGCATTTTGCTCTGTATAGCTCCATGGCTTCACAGCACAACTAACTGCACTGTAATTAAGGCCCTTTTTTTTTTTTTTTTAAACAGCCACTAGTATTAACTAGTATTTTATTCCTATGAGTATAGGATTTCAGCCTGTATTTCTTGATCCTGAAGACAAACCATCCTGGACAGTGTGAAGGGGTCAGGCATAGATCAGTCAGGAATTAACAGGTTAGTTAATTTCAAGTGATTGAGCTTTAAACAGCATTTGGATTATCCCATGCAAAAGCACCTCAAGCTGTAAATCACAGTGGTAAACCACAGTGATTCCTGAGGGTATATCAATTGCAAAGCTTCCCTAATGATTTTAAAATCTCCCAAATGAATTGGTATATTGACACAACTCTGTCCACAGTGGGGAATATTTGTAGTTCAACAGCTATAAATCCTAGATCAGTTGAATAATCTTATACTAAAACCAACTCTGTAAATGTTATACACATCCACTGTACATTCTCCAACCGTATTAGCTTATTTAATAGCTCTAACAGAGAAATGCTCTCTATTACTGCTGTCTCCTCTGGCAGGCTCACAACAAGAGGACATGCATCTCGGGAAGCTGCAGCCTTCCCACCTCATTCACGGACTGGGTACCACTTGGTCGTGTAGGCACCCAGCTGCGCACACTGGGAGAAGGTGTTGGGAGTGTCCTGCTCCAGCTTTGATGGTGAGAGCAGCCATCAGTTCTGTATAAGCATGTTGTTGATCCCTTGCCTCCTGACTATTCACCTTTCTGACTGTCTGAGCTCTTTTGTTTTTAACCCAGAGTCCTTGCTTTAAACATAATTTTGGAGGAAAAGAAAAGAAATTCACCATATATTGGCAGCTGTTAATTTATACTATCTACGGCAACATGACTGCAAATAGGTGCATCAGAAGTATTTCTGGCATGAAAGAGTCCTGACTTTGAAGGAAAGAGGGCAGATTTATGCTGGAGGTTGAGGTTCTTGCGGTGCAGTATTCAGTTATGGTAGTGACAGGTGTTGATAGATTTAAAAGTGGCATCTTTCATAGTGTGAGTAAATGTAATGTGCTGCATATGGCTGTAAAAGAACATTCTTTCTAATGAAATTAAATACATAATTAATGTTATGGACCTCATTATACATGAACTGTGGAATAGTTTTGAACTATCCAAGACATCTGTCTAAACAAATCAATGAAAAGTCTTGGTGATCTTTACTAAAGAAATCTCTTACTATCCAAATGCAAGTGTTTCCTGTTACAAACGGTGATCCTGTTGCTGCTTTTAACTTTAACTTTTACGGAGTGAATTAATGCAGTAATGGCATCATCAAACTTCCTTGCACTGTAATTACAAAGATCTGGTGTGGGTATATCTTTTTTCTAAACAATGTCACATCATCTTATGCTGATCCCTGATCCCACTTTCAATATATCTAGGATTACTGTACTGAACAGTACATAAAGCAAACATTCCCTGCAATCAATACTGTCTGAGTCAGCTGCAAGTGCACTTTAAAAACTGCCTCTTCTTAAATCATGGCATGGCACTGGAGATCAAACAAAGCACTGAAGCTGCTAGTCCCTGAATTTACACCTCAGGGTTTCACAAAAGGGCATTTACAGTGGAAGACCCAGCAAAAACTCACATACCCTACACTGTAAGAGAAACGACAAAATCTGTTTATTCATCCTTGGGCTCAAATTGCCTGAAGTTAATGAAGAGACTCTGACTTGGATTACAATAGAGTTTGGACTAGACATTTATTAAAATAGGTGTAAATATTTCTATTTCGCTAATGTAAAATTTCCCTAAGCAATTACATCTACCAAGTCCCCAAGACACTGAAATTTAAGGGTAAAATTTAAGTTTATGAATTGTTTTATGTTCTAAGAATGCAGTGGCATTTTTGTTTTGGCTATTTGTGTTTTTTTACCACCTATCTGTGGTCCATGTAAATAAAAGCCATATACGCAGACACTTAGACATTCTCTACTATTTGCACATTACCATTAATAAATACAGAAGGTATCTTGCTCTGTCCTCTCCTTCTTCAGATTAATTCTCCAGCCTCTTTACTACACAGGTAATAGCAAGAAATAAAGTAAAATCTGATGATTGTCTTCTGGAATTAAAAGACACAATTCTCAAAAATATTGCTAAACAGAAAAAAAAAATGGGTAAGCTTATAATAAAAAACATGAACAATCTCAAACGAAGTGCATATCTTCACTGAGGACATATGTCTTGCTACAGGGGATGGTTGCTTACAGTAACACGTTGCCGCGTGCATAAAGTTCTCACATTATCTAGCGCTGGTCAAAACATTCAGCTTTCATGTCAGAGGACACCATTTTATTTCAAACTGTGCATCACAAAGTTGAAAACTCAACATTATTTTTAGTGATGGGAGTACTAGAAAAACATTTGGTAGAGTACTATAAGCCGGTCTCCCTGGACTTCCCCCTGAGAAAGGTTAATTTGCATGCCTAATATTCAGAGTGTAATTCCCTCCCCTGGGCTAGAGTTCCCAATGTACTGACAGGCCTCTGGCTGTTGCTTTGCATGGTGTCTTCTCCACTCCCTCTGCTCCTGGGGGGATTAAAGCTTAGTGGAGGATCCCAGACAATAAAAGAAACAGGACATTGACACTAAAACTCTCATGAGGGACAGCAGGAGCATTGTATGTATCACTCAGAGAAAAATATCCCATTAAGGAGCAATAAATTGAAATTTTTTAGCCTTCTGTCTTGGGAAAACACATCTTTTGTGACTGTGCTCATTGTCTGTCTAACCATTCATGTTTCAGTCATTTACCTCAGATCAATAACCTTTGAACTTTTTTGGCAATGTTGATCTTAACAGTAAAAAAAAAAAAAAATTAAGTCCCTACATGTTTCTTGAACAAAGGCAGCTATGTAGAGAAAGGTGACCTATGCCAATGACCCACAGAGGGAGCATGTTGCTGTGAGGCAAAAAGTTATTTGCTCTGTTTCACCACGAGGATGCCCATCACCAAACTCATCAGTCAGTGCACACCATAAATAGGGACAAAACTCTTCAGACGGTTAAAGGTACTGTAAAGAAAAAGTGGATAAAACTCAAAGAAAAAGGTAGGATTATAATGGGAAAAGACTGGGGGTATGGGACGCAGTTAAGGATTTTAAAAGAAATCGTGGATATGATATGCAGATGACTGGGAATGTAAGAAATATATGGAAATACATTTAATTAGTCTGTTCACTCACTTCTCATTGAATATTGCACTTGTTTTCCATATCTAAAGCAGTGTATTTAAATCTGAATCTAGGTATGTATGTATTTGTTGTTTTGGATCAGATTAACCCAAAACGTGTTTTTATTGACCCAAACTGAAACATGTCACTATAGATGAGCCTCATCTGACCAAGTATAAACACTTACCGTACAGAATTTGCTGTCAGTCTTGGTCCTCTGTACTCCCTTTTTAATCAGTGGAAGCTGTAGACCCTTCTAAGGCATGATTCATGTCTCAGACATTCATTTTCCTAATGGAAAATTGGAAAGCTTCAGCACTCTTGAAACTCTCTGTCAGGCATTTAGAAAACTCTCAATAAACTCCAGTTATTTCTGTGTCCAAGGTAATGGTTCTTTATATACTTCATTCTGAACGTGGAGTTTGTTAGAAAATGCTGAATTTCTAATGGCAACCACTTTGTGTTCTGAGTGACATCCTTTAAAGTTCAGAGGAGGAAGATCTCCATTTTGCATAGCAAAAGAATAGTCGTAATTGATTGGTGTCAGCAGAAGCAGGTAGACAGGCAGCACAAATGTGGAAAATAACTGAATAATAGGAACAACGTCCACAATTCCAGGAGAGACAATATCTCATAAAAATTGATGTAAGATGTATGAGGAGATGCACTCACTGAGCTCAGACATGAATCTACACAGACACTGTTGCTGTGTACCACTTTTACAAGAGCTGCAGTACGTTATCACTTCTGACCTATACCTGAAGAAGAAATAACACGTACCCCATAAATGATAGTTCCATATGAGGAGAACATAAGTTATCTTGGCATTTATTTTTACGTTTGTTGCCGGACCAGCTCAATTTGTTACCGGTTACAGATCCAGACAGCCTGGATTTTAGTACCAGCCCAGGCACTGCAAAAGCACTGGTCTCTCCCTAAAACAGCCTTGCAGAAGTCCTCTTTCTGGAGAAAATGTGTTTATATAAGCCAATACAAAAGTAAAACAGAAGAAGGGCCGCATACTCAACTACAACTTTCATATGAATTCCGTTCTTACAAGTTTTCTTTAAAAGAGAGTACAGAGAGTAAGAGATACTTGCTTGAAACATAATACATGCTAATACATAAGTTTTTGTTAATACTGACAATCTCCAATGACATACTTGTTTTTCTCTACTTTTTTTTTAGCTGAAAGTAATTGAACATTAAGAAAAGTGGGAAATACACTAGTTGCAACCAGAGTGAAGGTTTTCTTTTTCTTTAAAAGAGGAATTATTTTCCATGGATTTAAAATAGTATTGTGTTAGGAAAAAGTATCCTTTGGATTCTGGATTCCTTGCATTCCTTCAGCAATTATAGTAAATTCTATTAATGTGTTACGAGCTGCTTTTCTGATGTGATTCAACATAATTGCACCAATTTCGTAGCATTTTCAGATTTCAGTCTCTAATTCCCACTTAAATGGCTAAGATTTCAGTGCCTAGCTGTTCATTGCCTGTGGTTTTCTTCTGTGGGAGTCACCTCTTGGCTATCTGCAGGTAAATATTCCCATGCTCCATGGGCACAGATAGTGTGGCGAGCATATGGTTTTGTGCATCAGATGAAACAAATCTCCCCATGCGGCTAACTGAAGATGCCGGCCACATTTTCATTGCCTGTCATAACTAATGCCAGCACCAAAGCCTCCTATTGTCACCAACCACAGGGGAAAGTCTTAATAAATAATGGAGTCAGAGGTCTCAGTTACTTGCTATGGATCTCTCTGTATGCAGACTCAGCCTTCATTCCTGTTTTCAGGGTCTTAATGCAGGTATAAGCTACGCTCAGTCCAAGACACCTGCTATTGTCAGAAGACGTGGAGAAAAACACTTCCCACACATCCTTTAGTAGTATTTCCAGAGAGCTAATTCCCGTTAACTCTTCCTGTTACTCCCTGCTGTAACCAACTCTGTAAGACACTGCACTCTTGACAGTCTTCACAGTCTTTTCTGTGGAAGGTTTAAGCTTTATACAGGTGTTTCACCTACCCTTCACTCTCACTCTGACCTTAAACTTCCATCCGATCTGGATAGGTTGGGGCTGCAGAACCAAAATCATTTTGAAGGTTTACAGTTTTGTGTGGACTTAGAAATGAAGACTGCAAAATATGTTGAGACTTCACCACATCTCCCATTCAGAATACGCCAGTGGTTTCCAGCATTACTGTGATTTCACTGCTGGTCTGGAAGAAGACCAGAGTCCAGATTTCATATCAGTCACCTGTTGCTTCTGTTGATGATACACCGACAGTGCAGAAATATCCTGAGTCCAAACATGTGAGGTAGCAACCGACTTTGAATGTGTTAATATTGTCACACAAAGTCCATGATACCAGATTTGTTCCCTGCTTTACTCCATCCTGTGAGTACCAGACCAGTTCTGCTCTGTGCTACCTCACCATGCGTTTGTCCCCTCACCCCAGCACCTTTCATCACCACTTTAAAGAAGGAGATAGACTATTGTTGGACACAGCTCTTCCCCCACCTCCCAATTCACAAAATTTACCCCACCCCAGTGAAATGCTGGACCAGACCTGCTGTGTATGTTAGTCAGTTGGTCCCAGGAGGAGAACATGTGGGGAAGGGAAGAATCTGGGCAAGGGCAGGTGAAAAACACAGACTGGCAGATAGTCCTTGTGCTGTAACTTTCACATTAGCATACATTTCCTTCAGGACAGGTCTTGACTGCCTGATCCATACAGATTTAGTGTGGGGCAGCAGAGCCTCACCCCTTTCAGAGTCTTCCAACACCTACAGACCCCTTTGTCAAAAGGTTTACTGTGATCCTTGACATTGTCAAGAGTCTTTTCAGGTGTCGCTGTGTGGAAAGACTTGAGTAATATTGCCCATCACTTACAATTGTTTCATAATTATCAGATTGCACATTTGGTATTGCCTTGGCCCCCTGACTACTATGCTTATTATGCCAAATGGCTCCTTTTTGAAAAGTTCGCTGTGGCATTCAGCTGCACTATCTATTGTGGTCTGAAAGAATCTGGACTGTGTTACCTGGCATCAGAAATGCATCCAGGATTTTCTAGGATTTGAGAGAGTTCAAATTTGAGAATCAGGTTTTTCTGTTAGAGTGATCCCTAGGTGCCAAAGGGAAAGTCTGAGTTTAGAGCTGCTGCTCTTCAAAGTTTGGCAGTATTTAAAGTGGATGTTTCAGGCCTAACTCTGCTTGTTATATTTCCCAAAGCTTTCCTGCCATTGTACATTCTGTGCTATAATAACCAATGCTCTAGCACTCGACTGCACTACTTATAATGCTCCCAGTGCTACTTGACTCTGCTACTAAAAATGCACCTGATGATAATGCCACTTGCCCACTACTTCCTAATGCACCACCGGTTGGCTCATTACTGGATGCCTGGAGGCAAAGTGAACTGTCCCAGTCTTTCCCTCCACGTTGGCAAGGATAAGGGTAGCATAATAAGTACCACTCAGCCATTCGATTTCCCAGTTCCACTGAGTTCACGCATTTGGAATAGGTTGTAAATTCTCTTGAACACAATCACCCATAGATTATCACTGATGCAGATACACTGAACTTTGTGCTCTTTATTTCAAAACAAGCACTGTCTTCAGCAAAGCAGCTCAGCTCAGCTGCTTTCCAGTCTTCATGTGCAATAGATTGTATCTTTAACAAATTATTAATGTTCCTATTACAAACTGATTTGATTTATATTTTTGCTTCTAGCAATGGTCTAATTATTTTCGTATTACTGTGTGGTCATAATGATAATTGTCCTCAATTTACACACTGACTAAGCATTTACTTTCACAGATTTGGAGATTGTGAGATTACTGATGAGAAAAAGCAGAGAACGTAGAAGTTTAATATAATTAGTTGTAAGGGGAATCTCTAATAAGGAACCATAAAAACTCAATTTTCATTGAAAGGATCATTTTACATTGTATCGTTTTTGTGTTGCTTTGTGTTTTGTTTTGTTTTGTTTTTTACCCAAGAGCAGAACAAGCTGGTCTTACTGTCACAGGTCTTTTCTTTGATTAGTCTACTTATATGTCCTCTGCAGGTTTTTGTTTTTTGTTTCTTTTTAACTTCTTATGGTGGACTATGACATGAGAGATCATAAATAGACGTTAATGCATTATATTAAGGACTGGGACCCAAACGTTCTGCAGATTTTATGATATTTAAGGGAGGACAAGAAATCCTGGCCTTGCCATCTTCAACAGAGCCAGGATTTTGCCTTTAGATTGGCAAGATACACATAAATAAATGTTTAAGCATCCACCAGGGAGAAAAGGAGGGATAAGATAACAACAAAATAAACAAATTATCGCACGAGACGTCTGAGCTCGCTAGCAGCTTGTCCATTGTCCGTAAGCCCTGTAGGTTTCACAGGGGAGGCATGTTGTAAATAGTGATTTGACAGTAATTACATGGATTTGTGAAGGAATGTTTGCCATGCATATTGAAGGTGGCAAGTCAAAGCCTGAGCTCATCACCCTAAGGTCTTTTTATAGTTAATAGAGAGACACAAACATCTACAAAGAGGAATTCACCTGGTCTGTGCTAGATTTCTGTCTGAGGTTGAGTACCAGCCAGGAGCTGTCTACTGTTCTCCATCAACTCTACGAGAAGCACAGGAGAGTAAAACTGTATTTAGACAACTAAATTTTAGATACCTAATTTAGGCAAGATCAATCCCACCCATGGAGGCATCATATTGCCCACCTTCACTCATAAAATAGGGTAAAAGACAATGAAAGGAAGTGCTTTTTTGAATAGTTTCCAAGCAAAACATAATCATACTACCGGAGTTTTAAAAGTTTCAGCTCACTGTTCTGTCCCCATTACAAAGGAAAGAAAAAATGCTTTTATGGAAATGATTATTCATTCTTTACAAGAAGAGTGTTATTTCTACTACATTATAGCTACAGAAGAACTTGAAATCATGCACATTTTGCAGAAAAATATTCAAAATATTTGTGTCATAAACCCAGCATTTTGTGGTTATTCTAACAGGTTTTGAAAATTTTTAATAGATTGTCTCATGTTCACCTGTAAATTCATAATTGTAGATTTTCAATACCGCAGATTTTCATCACGTGACATCAGAACCACAGTATTTAGGAAAACAGCACAGTCTGTGAAGGAGCAAGTAGTTATTGTAACACAAATAACTCCATTAATTAGAAACCTAGTTTGACAAGTTATAACCCTTCTTCCTAATTTTAATTCTACCTGGTGGATCTGTAGGAATGAGTTATTAATGCTGATATTCTGAAATGCCACTTAGGTCTTGTGTAATCAAAGAACTGTATTCTCTCAGAACACAAAGGAACCCCTGGTGTGAATTTGTAATTAACATGCTGAAGGGGATATTTCCACCCATGTGCTGAACGCAGTTGTTGGGGCTAATAAACAAGCGCAATGGATTCATCCTTTCAACATGATCAAAGAATACATAAAGATACAGGCACACGTAATTTTGGGAAGTGTGGAGACATTGCTTAGCATAAGCATATATCAGAAGAAGGATGTTAGATCTGTGTTTTTGGATATGAATAATTTCCAGAAGAGATACAAAAACATCTTGCCTAGATTACCAGCAAGATGCACTGTGTAGCATTAGAGAAAAGATAAGGCAGCACCTTTGGTACAAGGGAAACCTGGCACCACTCTACAGCCATGCCTGTTTTGGAAAGATTGGGAAGACTCCTGAACTAACAGGATTTTTTATAGCTACCACAAAGCTTTTAAGAAGAGAGAATATCTTTTATCAGACCAACAAAACAGACAGCTTTCCAGGCACAATAGTCTTTCTTCAGGTCACTTCAGACTCGTGAGTTGATCTGTTGTTTGGCGGTTTGTTTTTTTTTAAAGTGTATCGGTCGGTAATAAAAGATGTCGCCTCCATACAAAAATTGCTTTGCTTGTGCCCTTAGGACATCGTGGTTACTCTATATACCACCTTAATGGCTGCCTTAAGCAAACTGACCAAAAGCATAACTTGCCGTGTCTTTGTTAGGTTCCTGTAAAATTGAAGTCAAGCGCAAAAATCACTCAGGTTTTTATCAGGAGGTGAACCGTGGCCAGGGGGTGGCCTCATTTAGCTATCTCACAGTGGGAATACTGTAAAGAGACAAGAGACTCACCTTGCCTGTTAGATTTGAGAGTGGGGTGGCTACTCCAGTTAGCGGATACCCTGCTGACAGAAATACCCACTATTTTTCAATGAAGATATAGTCCAAAAGCAACACCTATTCATAACAGCCTGTTGCATTACTGTAATCTCTACAAGAGGAAAAAGTCTTGTCTTTATAGCTAGGTTAGATTATGGCTTAATAATCAGTGGTTAAGATTCAGTCTAGGAAGAAAATCATATTTAGCTATATTTAGACGTGTGAGTAACCATACCATTGAGCTCTCTGGTTATTTTTTGATCTTTTTCCTATGAATACTTGGTTACTGCCAACATTTGTAGAAAAAGAATTTCTAGACTGAAAAAATGCATTTTCTTCCCTTACAATAGCAAGCCAAAAATATTCCAGAAGTTATATTACATACTTTAACTACTGACCCTTGTGCCAGGGTCTAAGGATATGACCTCTCTTCAAAATACCTACTAGTTATCAAAATGAGAAATCTATAACATAACACGTACTGGAAACAGGGAAGGCTGATAAATTCTACTCTTAGCTGAACAGTCAGCAAAGGTCTGAAAAGTAAAAAACATATTTGTAAACTTAAATAAACGGAAGCCTTATCTATCTGTCTGTCTGTCTGTCTGTCTATCTCCCAGCAAGTTACCTAGATAGTGTCTTAGGTTGTGTTTTTTTCAATGTAGAGTGTATTATCACAGAATCTAAACACCTAACACTCTAGACAATACGCAAACTGAAGAAGCTGACAAAATACTTGCCTGGAACATTGCAAATCTTGCTATTTTGTGCTATGTTTGCACAGCTCATGCATGAATGCTCTCCCCATATTACTGAGATTTTGTTTGTTAAGATAGTCAGGATAAATGAGGAAATATATATTTTGTGACTTGAACTGAAAGTGCGGAAATATTTCCAGCGTTGCGCACTGCAATTTATTTTTATTTTTTAACATAAAACTTTATGGTAATGAAGAGGACATCATGGACATTGCTTTCTCTGTTTTCCAAATCTTATTTTATTTATTAATAATTTTAAAATGTCACACAGCCTCAGTTTGCTACATGTGACGTTACTTCTTCTGAAAAGAAAATCATGTGGATTGTTAAATTATCAATGCAATTGGTTTATCTTTGAAACGAAAGAGACCAGAAAGCAAAGAGGAGCCTTGGGGAATTCATAGTAAATCTAATCAGATACAAAAGCATTTGTAAATCTCTGTGCATCTTTGTGTTCTTTTTCTTTGTGGTAACCGTATTTTCGGGAAAATGGTTGTGGTACACTGTTGNTATATATGCACACACTGTTCTCACCTTCTGAACATTGCTTGTTTGGAGGATCCCATTATGGCCTTTCTTAAGCAGAACTCACTCTGGAATTCATATTCAGCTCCTGACATTGAATGTAAAAGATGGAGCACGATACTATGAAGGTCATTACCCTAACTTTGAACACCTCCAAATTCCGTATATTTTCAGTTTGGGAGTCTATACCTACTGCATAAACTCTGGGTGGTGGGTGCTGCATGCTGCCAGAAGTACTGTGGTGTTTGGCTCCTGCATGTTCAGGCTGTGACGCTCAAATATCAACCACCTCTTTTTTTTTTTTTTTTAACTGCTCTCTGGCCATCTCTCAGGTTTCAGCAGTTACGTACCTCAGAGTCAACTTCACACCAGTGGAGAAGAGGAATCTTCTTTGAACAGTTTTGCCATCTGTGAGAACCATTTATAAGTAATTTGCCTCTGCTGTTCTAAACCCATCAGCAGTTATGCACATGGATAATTTTATGGGCTGGGCTAGATCCTTGAATGGTTAGAGACACACTCTGACAGTTAGGCTGCGTAAGTGCCAAGCTGTCTGCAGCAAGAAGGCTTTAGCCTTTAAGATTTTCTGGCAGGGACTACGTATTACGGATGGGTTTACAGCTCCTAGCACATGGCCTCCATTTTGTTGAACACCCTTCTTGCCCCACTTCATAAATGTTCACCTGGAACAGAGATGGATACTCCTCACTCAGGAGCCAAGTGAGTTTGGCACCAGGTGTGTTTGGATTATGGACCACATAATGAGCAGAGGTGCAATTAGAACAAAGGGCATGTAGTGATAGCATGAGGGGTAATGGTTTCAAACTGGAAGAGGGGAGATTTAGATTAGATATTAGGAAATTTTTTTTCACTATGAGGGTGGTGAGGCACTGGAATAAACTGCTCAGGGAAGTTGTGGAGGCCCCATCCCTAGAAGTGTTCAAGGCCAGGCTGGATGGGGCTTTGAGCAACATGGTCTAGTGAAAGGTGTCCCTGCCCATGGCAGGGCGGCTGGAACGAGATGATCTTTAAGGTCCCTTCCAACCTAAACCATTCCATGATTCTACGAAATTCAGAAATCGTGGGTGCATGCACAGAAAGTGAAAGGGTTGGAGAATTCTCATTTGGCCCTGTTGTTATTCATGGGCAAGGAGTAAAGATTTGTGTTTGTGACAATTACATTGGTGTATCTCAGCAAGGCAAGTGTTTTTAAAATGAAGATTAAAAAATGGCGTTGCCTGTTCATAATATCATATCAATTCTATCTAGTTTTTTATGGTATATGTAAATTATGTTTTGGATTTGATGTAATCTACAAAAATATGATTAAAATGCTTTTTTCTGTTTATTCCATTCTATCATCCATGATAAGATGACATCCCTGAATTGAAAAGCCATATTCATTAATAAATAGTCCCATATTTTCAATAACTGCTTTGGAAAAGATGGGTTTTATCCAAACAGCAAAGTAAAAGCTTCAGCAGAATTTCATTTCTCTGCAAATGGGAAAGAAATCTTTGGAGTCTGCAGTCTCCACTCATTGCACACTATTTCCACACAGCTGTGTTACCTCCCGCAGAGCATCACTCTCAGGACCTGCCTTTCATCAGTTATTCTCCACTCTGCATTTGCCTTCCCTGTCTGTACCAACAGCACAGGGCTAGATCACCCCCTCCAGAGGCAAACCCCACATCTGTAGGTTGAATCTCTAGCTGGGATCCCCCTACACGGTGCTCCCAGCATCTCTTCAGGCAGCACAATGCACGCAAGGGTCTGTATTATTGTGGCTGCCTGTTTGTGCCTGCTTGTAGGACTGGAGGTAGGGCAGGCTCCAGGGAAAAGATAACGCAGCTTCAGTTTGCTGTTTCCTAGGAGATTCAGTCAAGAGGAATAAGGGTGGCTGAGCCTCTTTGGAAATCCTGGTCCCTCACTGAACCAGCAAGACCTTTTCACACACAGCTCACCCTTCGAAAGCCCGGTGCTGCTGGGGCTGCTCTTGTGGGAAATCTTGCTGCTCAGCATGGCCTGCTGAGGTAACTGAGCTTGGTGGACTTGGACCAGAGGACCACTCAGAAGACAGGATGAGACGCAAAGTCTGGAAGAATCTGGAAGCAGTGACTCTAGCTTTTGGTAGAGCTACAATGCACAGCTAGAGCAAAACTATAATTGGTGTGTCTAGGAAAGGGATTAGAAATGGCCCAATAAAACCCAGTAATCTTGCATTAGTTGCATATGAAGCTTAAGTACAACTTTTGAATGATATTTAAATATATGAAGATGAATGAAAAAGGGGGTACAATCGCCGATGAATCAGCAAGTGTCTGGCTGAACTGTGGTAACCGAGCTTGTCTGAAGAGATTAATTTAGCACTTAATCTACTTGCATTCAATGCATATGGCAAATTATTACATACTTGGAATAAAAGGTAGATTAGCACAAGATCCAAGTGTGGGAACTACAAAAATTTCTGCTAAAATAAAAAGGAATTTTTGGCTGTAATTCCTCAAGAATCAGTATCAGAACCAATGCTATGGAAAATATCAGCAATACCTTGGGTACAAAAAATAGGAATGCGTTAATTTTTTTTTTCGAGAAATACAAGTGTAGCAGACATTAACAATATGGAAGCTGATCAGAATATCACATGGGAAGAAATGGATAGGCCTGAGAACTGGGACAACATATGTGATTTAATTAGTTTGAAATGCGAGGTAATGAACATAGGGAGCAATGAGAATTTCTTCAATCATAACTTCTGCAATCATCCTAAGGCCCACTAGTTGAAACAGGAAGACTTAGGGGTATTAGTCAGTCAAAGAATTATTATGCACCACCTAGGTGCATGTAGCAGTAAAAAATGGAAATACAATTCTCAGATGTATCCAGTGAGGCTTTTACAAAACGAAAGCATTAAATATTAATTATAAGTTGCACTGGTGAGACATTATCTGGTACAGAGTTTAGAAATCCAGTTATAAAAACTCAACAGGTTAAAACTCCTAATGGAGCAGGTTGAGAGAAGAAAAGAGTTAAAAGTACTGCTATAGGAAGAGAAAGCCTGTTTTGTGGCCAAAGTTTATAAATTTGTTTAAAGCAATAAAATAAAAACGAAAAGTACTTTTGGTCTATTTGTATAAAGATACGATAGAAGTAGATGGAAAAGAAAAAGAAGGCCCATTAAAGCTAAGGGACAATTTTGACATAAATAAGACATAATAAATGTGGCATAGAAATCGGAAAAAAAATGTTCTAGAAAAATCTTACAATAGAAGTAGTGGTGGCAAGAAACTGAACTGTTTTCAATGCATAATGTTTTCAGTGAAAGGGATTTGATAATGTGATTGATTATGATGAAGGAGAGCTGGAGTCAGTGATGCAGAAGTGTCCCAAAGCAAGGGACCGCATGCTGGAGCTGGGAAAATGAAGCTAAAAAAGACCAAGACCCTGATTTTAAAAAGACCTACATGGTCCTTATGCATATAGACCTAATCTGTTGAAATCAAAGACATATTTCACTGAACAAACCAGCAAACAACATGCAACAATGAAACTGAAACCAGCAAAAGACTAAGCAATAGAAAGGAAAAAAAATGCTAAAAAAACATTCAATGGAAAAAAGCCACTCTAGTTTGCTATGTGCACCAGAACACAGTGATACATATGAATGTATATCTATGTATAGATATCTATGTATATTGATCTATCTACTTATGTTAATTGTCAGGGCCCCCTGGGCATCGCTCCCCATCCTGGGGGATGGCTGCCTGGGCTGAGGGCCAGCTCGCAGTGTGACTGACTATCCATGTCCCTGCTTTGCTTGGTGGTGCGGCTGGGGCACTGCAGGACTGTGTCCTTGCTGGGGAGGACACTGCCCCTGCCTGCCTTGCCACCACCTGACGCCCAGGATCCCCTTCCCTTGCGGAGCAGCCCTGACTTTAGCAACCCTGACACTCAACTACTTTCATAATCTGGTATTACTTCTTTGAGAAGAAATATTTTGTTTTTGCTCTGCAGTCCTGGGAAGTGTTTGCAGTTGTTCCTTTCTAATCCGTAAGTCCCAGTTTGCTCACAGGGTTGAGGAGCAGCAGGAGGGTAGTTGAGCAAGGAGTCTGGGTGGGATGTGCAGAGAAGCCTGGCAGCTGGGAAGCGCTCTGGAACTCTCTGGCAGCTGCCTGCAAGCCCAATACTTGATTTCTTCTGTCAATACCAACCTGGAAAATATCTAAGCAAATGAAATCCAGATGGTTTCTTCTGAGCATGCAACTGAACAAGTTAGGAACGCTGAAGACACAAGCGCTTCACAGCACAATCTGCTAAAGCTCTCCCTGACATGCAGAAGAGCTGAAACCCTAGTCCTAGTGCTGATGAAGTGCTGGTGGATATAGCAGGGTTAGCAGAGAACACTGCAATTCCTCTACAGTCTCAGGAACTGCAACAGCATGTCTCCTGGGTGTTTGAAATTTTGTTTTGGATGTTCCACATAGCTCTATTTTGTACTGACTCCCCTGCAGTAGAACTCTCATTTCAGCAAAAGCAGTACAGAAATGATTCGCATTCCTAGGTAATTTCCCTCTGCGCTGCTGCACAGAGGATGGAAAGGGAGTTCATTTTCCTTGGCAGTTACCAAGATTTGAGGCCAACCAACTTTAAAAATTTTTTTTTTTTTTTTCTTCTCTTTCTCTCTTTTCCCTCCTGGAGTGTAAAAAAGAAGTTGTATTTGTGAAAATAAACAGCGTGTTGCTATAACACTTCCTCAGTCCCAAACATTGTCTCAGACTGTTTTTCTTTCCCCCTGAAGATCTACAGCACTGTTCTGGTGTATTAGAGGCCTCCCCAGGTTTCCTGTATGTGGACTAAATTAATGAGTTCCATGTAGACCATAGAATATTCTAAGTATGCGGGAAACATTTTAATGCATTCTCCAAAAGCGAAGTTTCTTCTAAATAGAAAGTGACTGATTTCTCAGAAAAGTAACTCTTACAGCTCAACATATTTCATTTTTCTGAATTTACAGTTGTTAGCATCTGTGTGTATTTTGCTGTTTTTACTTGAATGCACTGATCATACATTAGTATTTGATTTATGTTAATGAAGACAGTAATTGGATGATAATGAAAGAGGGAAAGAGGAACCAACATAAAAAGAAAAATGCTTCTGGGGAAGCAAAAGACCAAGAAGGTTGGATCCATTTCCTGTTAAGGTCTTCAGGAGTGTTGCCACTGATTTCATTGAACTCTTGTCCTTAGTGAAAAAAAGAGCAAGGTTCATTAACAGCTGTTATGAAATAAAAAATATTACAAAAACAAGTACAACTCCCACCTTCCAGAGAGCTATGTGGAAAGAGAAAACAGGAATTACTTGAAGGTTGGTTGTTTTTTGTTTTGTTTTGTTTTGTTTTGTTTTGTTTTGTTTTGTTTTTAATGCAAATACTTTGAAACTGAAGCTCTTTTTCCTCAGAATTGCAGGAATGCCTGTGTTCGAGAGGGTTTCTCAGTTTCTTTACCTAGGTCAGAATAAGGCAAGGACCCTATGAACTGAGGGAAGGACAAAAAGTCCTTTCTCTGCCTTGTGCCCCCAGTTTCATAGTTAGCATGTTCCCTGACACATTGCTTGCTTGAGAACATGGGCCCAGGCATGATCTGGAGCAGACCTGAATGCACAGCACAGGTGAGGCATTGCGTTTGGAGAAAGAGAGGTCAGCTGTGGGGATACCAGGTTTGCCTTGCCGCTTCACCTCATGGCCAGAGAACACACACTCTGACTCCTTTTATACACTAGTATAGACATGCCCCGTGAGTCCTGAAAAATAAATGCCTTACCCCTGTGACGACTTTTCTGCATTCTTACTACCAAAACTCCTGCCTGTTTTTAAATTGGCATAACACTAACGATGCCAATGCAGCAAACGTTTTGCCAGGACTGCTCAGAGCAGTCTCCCCTGACATAGCACTGATTATTTATTTTGAAACATTTTCAACATTGCTTCTTCTGTCTTCTGTTATGTCAGCACTTACAGAGTGTCATTTTTCTAATAAATTAATCTGTTATTTTGAATTCAAAGAAGTAATATATGAATGGGGTGGAATTAAGCAGACAACAACAAACAAACAAAGATGAAAAATGTAGAAAACTGTTTGGGAATATATACTGAAGTCAATGAATTTTAAAATATCCTCTTGCTTGTAGTGTTACTTGAAAAGCAGAGTCAACCTTAGCCTCTTAACAAATACAGGGCAATTTATGCTATAAAATAACTGTGGAGTTTTGCTATCTTCTAGATTCATGGGTGGATTCATGGGTGGCATCTGCATGATGTGGAATTTCAGGAGTGTGTAGAGGGGCATTCTGATCTCATATTACATGATGATACATCCTAATGTAGAGAGGGTAACTCCTTGACTTTTGGCCTGAGACTTACAACGTGAAGAAAAAAGCATGCATTATCACCCAGCTTTGGGAGTTAAGTTAAAATTCACCACACAAGGGCGTCTGCAACTCTTAATTCCAGCAGCTGTTCAGTTTTGAGAATGTGGGTACACACTGATCCGATGTTGCACGTTACCCCCAATTTAGATTGTGTACATCAAGACAATGTGTTTGTAGACGGAGTAAGAATGGAAGAAAAAGCAGTGTGGGTGGGTTACCAGATAGGCGATACCTGATTTATTTATTAGATGCAGAAATGATGAATACTGTTTCCTCTATGTCAAGGTTGTTGCAGAAGAAGTCTAGATTTTTCAGGGTCTTCCAGAGGTAATGGGACTAATTCCAGTGTTCCGTTGCTCTGTTGTACACTCTGTATTGTAGAATTAAGCTGTAAGGATCGGGTACCTTAATATCATAGCCAAGTAGGTAGCAAATTTTGTAGGACTTCTGAATGATGCTCACTAAGTCCACATTTTAGCAGTCTGCTTCCGTTCGAAAGAGCTTTTAAGAAGGTGAAAGGTGCCAAGCACCTCCTTTGGTCTCATTGACTTCATCCTTATTTCTCAAAGCCTTGGCCTTAGGTAGGTATGGATGCTCCGCAGTTTTGTAAGGCAATAATCCAGTGCACTGCTGGATGACCTTGGCTCCCACTGGAGTCAGGGGTCCTGTACGTACAACGAGGCATTAATGCCCATGGGTAATTTGATTACAGGGAAGTACACGCACTATGGGTTTAGCTGGATCCAGCCCCTTGACTCCACAGGGGTAAAGATTACCAGGTCCCTTGGACGTCTCAGCCAGGAAGGCTTTGAGTTGTTGATATTCATGCTGACTTACACTGGCCATGCTGGGGAAGGAAGGAAGGCTAAGGGCTTCAGCACATCAGGGTGCTCAAAGAAAGAACTGTCTGTTGTCTATTCCCAGCAAAGGGAATAATGCTGCAGAAAGGCTATAAAGCTGCCCTCCTCTTGCAGAAGTTAAAGTGACAGCCGTTCAATCCAGCTCAGCCAAGTGTTCTCAGGTTCCATTTAAAGGGAAGCAGACAATGATAAATTGAACAAAACAGGTGGGCTGGTGAGAGGGAACAATGAAAGAAACAACACACAATGGGACAGAGAGGTCCTGCAGCTGTCTCTGCTTTGTCTCTTTTTTCCAGCGGTCCCACTTGAGGAAGGACATGACTTAGCACTCAGGAGAGGTGGTAAAGGCTGAGCATTATTTTGCAGAAATGTTTTTAAACTCCTTTCTCCCTTTTTTTTTTGCTTTTTTATTGACCCCAGCCTCAAATTCTCAATGATGTTTTAGTATATATGGAAAATAAGCAAAGCATTTGCACTCATGTCAATCTAATTGAAAGCTGTTTCTTTGTTGTTTTTTTTTTTTTAGCTTTTTGCAAGTATTATTTTATCATTTCGTTTCTCTTTTAATCCCCCTTTGTTTCATTTGGCAGCCGCAACAATAGTTTCTAGCCTCTGGCGAGGAAAACAGATGAGCAAATATTCTCTGTCTTGGAAGTTAAATGCATCGCTCCAGCGACAGGCCTCTCCAGCTTTCCAGCTACCATGAATCCTGAGCCTACTCTTAAATTGGTAAGTCAGCAGCCATGCCAGCGCAACGCGTTGCCAGAATTGTTCAATCAGGCCAGTCTATATTGATTTATTTTTAAATGTATTCAGCATCAGTTCCTCTGTTTTCTGTCAGTTAGCTATACTGTCACAGGCTTTGATTCACCACCCCTTCCACCGCAAATCCTATGAACACATTATCAAACAGCCAGTGCACCTCGGATTTGAAGCTGACAATAGAGGATCAATGTCCCAGGGGTTCAACCCTGAATTTCAATAATTCAATTAAATTCCTTGAATACTGGATTCAGCCAGAACATCGATTCCACATTTCTTGCATGTTCACGTACGAGGTATCCTCCACAGAGAACCTGCGTATAGTTCCCTTGTCGGTGTATAACGAAGGGAAAAGAGAAGATATTGAACTGGAGGAAAGATAATCAAGTGTTGAACCTGCTGAGCCTATTATGTGAAAAACTGTTCAGGAGGATGCTGCAGCAGCTGAAGCCACTGGAGGATATTGTATGTAAAATAGGGGGTCCTATTAAAAATGTATAAACATATCCTGGATTTGGTTTTAAAGCTATTGCTACAGGTATGAAATGAGCTTAACTGAAAACTCCTGGGTTCCCGCTAGACTCATTTACAACTAACCAAGGGAAAAAATAAACTCTTTTATTGCTTGAATAATTCTATGCTACCTATAACAGTAGTTAATAGTTAATAAGGATTTATGCCTCTCATAACTGAAAGGTGTATCTAGTTTCGGCAAGTGGGGAGGCTTATATTACAGATACTAGTAATTCGTCGCCCATTACTTTGTTCACAAACAATATAGGAAGAAAGAAGGAGAAAGAAAGAGTCTGTGCAAGCAAGTGTATGTGAAACCACAGTTTATTACCACACAAAAAGATTCTTTAAAGGATGCCCCAGCTTCCAGGCCCAACCCCAAACATCTCTGGAGCGGTTTCTTTTGATGCAGAAATCTACAATTGCATGGTGCCCTCAGTGAGTAGTTATTCATGCCAGGTGTAAATGTAACAGCCTCCTTCCCATCCAAGAGCAGCTGCAAATCTATAACTGCAGGATGCGCCGAGCAGTGATAAACGCTTCTCCTTAGTCTGCAGCTGGAAGCTCCTTGGGACCCTCATTACCTCTTGGTGGGTGTTTGCACAATGCCCAAAATGAGAAGTTATGGTTTTATTTTAAGAAATAGCTTCACCGCTTGCTGTAACAGAAGAAAGTAAAATAGTAGTAATTGATAGTAATGACAACTGTGAAATAACTGCCCAGACAACAGAAAGATTGCCATGGTTAGAGTACTTGTACGTTTAGAAGAGGACATTTGTCCTTATGGTCTAATTCACAGGTCATTTTTCATTGACCATTAAGAGGCAAGTCATTCCCCTTTAAACAATTTTAGTGGGACTTCAATTAAGAAAAATTCCAATGGTTTCCAGTTAAGCATTGTGGTTATTGAATATTTAAGAAAAACATCAAATAAGGTTCTGTGGCAAACGGTCCGTATAGGACATGACATAATAGTACCTGGAAAGTAAGCATTTATAGGCCTCTCAATATTAATACTTGTCCTTGTTGAGCCAGCAACAGTGAAACAAAAAAGCACTGTACTTTTAAAATGAGACAACTTTTTTTTTTATATAAACTATGGCCATTTAAATTCCATAGGTTAGATTCCTGTATGACACTCCTGGTTCTTATTCATTTATTTGTTATAGTAGCAGCCAGAGACACATTCTGAATTGAGGTATTGTACAAACAGAAAAACACAAAAAATATTTTTACAAAACATGAATGAGGATCAATGACAGTTGAAAAGGGTAGAGCTTAGAGTAAATACCATTATGAGATGGGTGAAATCATTTACATATACAACAAATGAATGTGTTGCATAAGAACTGACTGGGCAACAGTCTCAGCTTAAAATGTTGTTATTAGCATGGTGAAGGGGAGGAGGATAAATAGACGGCTATTGTGTTCTTTTCAAAAGAAAAAGAATTGTGTATTTATTTTTCAAAAATGCAGTCTGCTTTCTACCTAGGAAAAGTAGTCACATTTCTTTTTAAAAAGCTTTATTCCTTTTGTTGACATCTTCTCAAACCACAGTGAATTTTTCATTGACAATATCTCCAGGGACACCATTTTAACAGCTTTTGACAGTGAGGACCTGCCCTTTGACTATCTGGGTCATTAAGGGTAAGTCTCCCTTCTACATCATCATTCACCATATAGGTCTTTTTTATTTCAATCATTAATTCACTGGTGCAGGGACTTTTTAAAATTTGTGTAGGTGAAGTTAGAACATGCATCTCTCTTCTTATTTGTGTCCCATAAACTGAATTGTAATGTTAAAGGTAATGATAGAACTTGCTTGAATAAGATTTCAGGATCAGTCCCCTGCTATACAAGTGCAGTGATGGTTCATTATACAAATATGCTTGTGACACAGACTGTTGTCCTTTGTGGCTGAAGCAGAGCTAATCCAATTAATTCGTTCATGAAAGACAAGCCGGTTTTAAAACAGGGTCTAGCACAAAGAGGAAAGGACAGTTTTCTATTAACTTTCTCCCTTGTCTCAAGACATATTTATTGCTTTCTGCTCAAGCAGAAATAATAAAAGCCTAAGAGTACGACCACTTGCATGAAAAATCTTTCAGCTCTTGTGCATGTAAACAGATTGGACTTTTGATTGAAAATACTCTATGCATTTCTTAAGGCTGAAATTCTGGGGACTTATGAAATGCCTAATTTGGAAAGATAACAGTATGTGCAAAAGAGTGACTTTCATACTACATGGCAGCAACATTATTAATTAAAGAGGAGGACACCGCAAGGATATGTCAAAGCTAAATAACCTTCAGCTAGCAGAAACAGACTGGGCTATAGGTCAATTTTACTGTGTTATAGAGGCAGACACTGTTTTTCACATTGTGTTACCAGAGATACCAGTGAGATACTCAAGACAGGTTTTTGCTAAAAAAAAAAGAGACCACATAGAAAGCCTCAGTAGTGACAGATAGAAATTAAGTGATGGAATGTGGTGTGAGGGTTATTTTCTCTTTTTCCATCTATACAGACTCTTGCCTACTGCGGTCATTATGTATCCCTGAAACAAAAGTTGAACACAGCAAAATGGAGTAAATTCACTATTTAAAAGGGTTAATGTGCATTTACTCAGGCACCAAGGGACAACCGTGTATTGGCAATTGCTCTGCTAGGAGACTTTCCAGATGAGTTGCAGGCTCACAGTCATGGCAGACGCTCCCTTTCTGGGTATTGAGTGAGTACTCCTACTGGGGTGAAAACCTCCAGGAGGATGCTGTTAATGAAAGACACTCTTCTCAGTCCTGAAAATAAAGACAGATTTATCTGAGTGTCTGACAGGAAGTTCTTGCCCTCCAGATTATGACACCACTAGTCATTAGCAGGATTAAAAAGCTTTACATGTGCTAGCAAGGTAGGACGGGCCAGTCACCTCAGGAAATACTGAAACAGAAGTTGGAGCGGTATTCTTGAACTTATTATTGCATTGAGAGATGGGGTCATGCTCAGAGAGTTTTATTGTCTGTCTAAAACACCTGCCTTGAGAAGTATTTGTCCAGTTATGAACAAACTGGTTTCTCTAAGACTCGTGGTCCTCCTTGACCTTTATATATTGCAGCTATAAACAGGACAGATCTTCACCCGGCTTTATTTGTCATGGGTACGCTGATGTTCAAATATTTTGAAAATTTTCACCAAGCAGCATCTGCACTTCTACTTAGAACACATTTCTTTCGCACAAACAGGCTTTACTGAATTGTGCTGCAGTACCAACTAATAATGCAGTCCAGTCTGGAATACTGCTAATTAGCAGCTGCTGAAAACATCAATTGGTCGATACATGGCTTTCAGAGAAAATTTATGCAAACCCACAATGCAGCCTGAAGTATGCAATGTTCTGCTGCCCGGAATATGATTTGGAATCAGATTGCTTTCTCATTATGAGCTTTTGACCTGTATTGCGTACCTTAAGTAAATATCATCAAAGATAATCCATACTGGAATAATCTTGTAGACTATTACATGGAATTCCACATTTTCAGCTGAGGCTAGTAAGCTTTCAGAAAATGGTCTTCTTGACTAGGAAAAACAAAGCACCAAAGCTCATTAGATTGCCTATATCTGGGCATAACGCTCTGATTTAAAACAAACAAACAAACAAAAGGAAACAAAATAACATTCCCAGAAAAAAATAATGATTTAATCTGTCTGTGGCATATGAAAGTATTTACATGTTTTCATAAGCTGGAATCAGAAACACAGCAACAATACAGAAGTTGAGAAAAGCATCAGACACACAAGCCTCTCGCTTGCCTCTTTGTGATGGTGCCACATTTGCTTGATGACTGTCCACTGGTTGAGAAGACCTAATCATCAGAAGCAGCTGGTATTTTACAGGTGGACATTTCTACATCTGTTGTGGGGGCCACCAAAGCACCCATGCACATGTCCTCTTGCTTGGCTGAGGTCAGTGTGTTTTGGATAAAGTGCATGAAAGAGTAAATACTGTACTTACTGTGCAAAATGTTTATCCAACCCCACCAGAGTGTGCTGTACAGAATCAGTCCTGCATGTGATTCATTCCCTTTGTGCTCTGATCTGTGCCACTGTTGCTTTTTGATGTGCACTGCTGGCTGAGGGTCATCAGCCACTGGTGATTGTTGGACATTCATTTTCTCTGTGCTTTCCATAGCAGCAAAGCTTGTCCAAAGCTTTACAGCAATGCATCTTCCAGCAAATGGGTCCCTTTCTCTCTTTCTGTGGCCAGGATGCGCTTAAAAACAATCCCTCTGCTGTTAGCTTTCCTTACCACTGTAGAGATGAATACTAAGGTTTAAAAAGTTTAGAAATGTTTAAATGGCTGTCCTGGATGTACCTCATCAGTGTTAACACGGCAATCTTTCTTTATCTTATTTCAGGAAAGGTACTTTCCTTTTTACCTTCTTGCTTGCTTTCTTGGTTCTTTTTTCTCTCTCTTTTTTCATCTATAACAACATCTTAGATCCTTCATGTACAGATTTTTGTGAGCATCTATTCTGACATCCTTCATGACATACAACAAAGAATGTAAGTACCCATTCCCGCATCTACAAGCTTTGGTGGATTGAAGAATATCTTTTACAAAATGTAGGGCCTTCAAGTAGCAGAGGCTCCACCGTGTCGCAAAATAAATTGTTCCACCGATTGATTGCTTCCATTGTTAACAATCACTTATTACTAGTCTAAATTTTTCTAGTTTCATTTCCCTAGCCAGTGGAAGATGTTTTGTTATTGTTTGCTAGTCAGAAATCTTTCCCTGACATACACAGTGATCAAACCAACTCATAACCTTTCCTATGTACATTAACAGGGCTGAGGACTAGTCTCCTACAAAAAGTCAGATTTCCCAGGTATCAGGTGGCTCTCTTGGGTCTTCATTGAACATTTCCAATTTGTAATCATCCTCTATTTGTAAACATCCTCTTTTGCAGACCACAGACTTTTGTTACTATTTTATTAACTTTATTAATGGGTATATGCAGTGGAATAAACAGTTTGTGCTTACTCTCAGTATTATTTTTTATTTCTGAATATGACTACTGCTTGAATTTTTATGTATTCCATCATACTGGGAGCTCATGTTTGGAACATCATCTATTTATCACTTCAGAAACAGCACTATTTCAAATACCATTCTCCCTTCCTGCAACTCTGACCTAAATTCCATTTTCACAGATGCTTGTCCTTAAATTTGGTTGTTTTAAAAAGCATGATGCTCAGATGGTCTCATCTTGCTAAGTGAACTCATTTACTCTGTAGAACTGACCTCTCCTTACCCTAATTTACCACTTCACTGATTTTGTGCAATCTACAGACCTTGCTAGCAATGATATTTTCTTCCAGATCATTGACAACAATACTGACTAGTGTGGAGCCAAGAATAGATCATGGTTGGATCTGACCAAAAACATTTCTATTATATGATGATTACCAGTTAACAATTAGCTTTGCTATCAGCCAGTTTTAATCCATTGAATATACACCACATTGATTTTATTTTTTTTTTTTAATAGAGCCAATTTATTAATCAGAATGTGATGAACTACTAGGTCAAAGTATGTACTCACAGGTAACTTTGTCAGCCATACTGGTAATCTGAGCAGGACATACTTGTCGATGAGATCTGTTTCCCATTAAGACCTACTGATTAACATTAATGTTATTGTGATTTCTTTTTTCATCCTGTGTTTACAGTGAACATGAAGCTTCACCCCTCTATTAATGTTCCCAGTTATCCATTGGTGGGGAATAATGTCTCTGCTCCAAGAAGCTGATTCTAGGTTGAGATCACATTTCCCTTTGGGTGAGTTTACAGTGATCAAGTTGTAATACGAAATACAACTTCAGGGGGGAAATAGAGTGTGAGGGGAAGTAGGAACTGAGCAAGAGTTACATGACAGTGCAGTGTAGCCAGCACTCTGTCTTGTGATTTTATGTTCATTTTACTCCTTGGTGAAGTGTGGTGTTTTTTTTGTTATTGTTGTTGTTGTGTTTGTTGTTTGTTGTTGTTTTGTGTTTTGTTTTTTTTTTTTTCTCTTTTGTGGGCTTGATCCCCCCCTCTGTTAAATGCTTTGTGGTTCTCAGTGTTCTAAATCAGGGACATCCATGACTTTTCAGTATTTTTTTCATTGCTTTTTCTAATTCTTAATAGCCCACAAGAGTAGGTACATCAGTACATGTGAATAGTAACTAACTTGTATGGGATTATCTTGTTCTTGCTTTTTCTTGAGCTATTGTCAGCTATATCATAGAGGTTTCATAGCTGCTGTGCAGACTTTAGTGGAAACATTCAATGTTTCTGCATTGTTTTAACACCTCCCTACCCACCCGCACCCAATTAGCACTGGATATTACAGACTCAACAGCTTTTTTTGAGTAAACAATCTACAATAAGACTGAATTACAGTAATATTTTATAAATTTAATATAGACGCTTTACAGTGGGCTCAGTATAAATGTTCTATTTTAAAGACTTTTGTCTTCCCCCATGCTCTTAATAGTCTGTCCCCAAATATCACCTCAAAATGTCATTTCTGGCTCAGGAAATCCAAGAGCCACGGATTGCTGGAGGCTGAGAAAGCGTCACTGTATGCTTGACCTATTTTACTCCTTTCTATTGGCATCTGTTGCTGGCCATTGTTGCAGACGAACTGTTGGGTATTTGGTTTAACACAGTTTGTCATTCTTGTGGTCTCAATTTCTCTGATAATTCATATATATTCTTTAGGGGTACCAGCATATTAGCTTTCTTCATCTTTGCTACATAAGTTTTCAAACCCTGATCATTCAGGCTAAAAGCACCTGTATCACTATGGTAAATGGTTGCATGATACATATTTTCCCTTTTTCTTGTGCTACAAATGCAGTGTTCATTAAATATAGGAATATTCTGTTTCTATTTTATGTTTGGGAAATCAATCTAGCCTCAACTATACTCAAATTGTCTCAAATACTCTTTATGTTTCTGCCACAGAGAATAGCTATCATTTGTTCTGTATGTATATGTCCAGTGAACAGCTAAGATTTTTTTTTTTTTGAAAAAAGAACAACATAAAAGCTAGAAGGAATTGGTAGATTATATTAATTTATATTAATGGAGGGTATTATTAACCATCAGGCTTGTTACAGTGCAACTTGAATAAAAAACATGCTATAGAGTTAAAAAGGAGTAGTACTTACATTGCTTTAACTGTCCTTCAAAGTCTATGATTTTGTCAAGCCTAAATTACATGCTGATGGATGCATTATGAATACCCCTAGATCCAATGCTTGAGGGCACTTCTATATGTTGCCTATTGAGACAATTTTCATGAAATTCAAGTCACCAAATGACAAACTTTGATAAGATTCAGATGAAGAAAGGCTTCAGTTTTCTTTTTTTTGCAGTAGTAGTAGACTCATCCGGTCCTTTTCACTGTTCTTGTGTTATAGCCAGCTGAAAACTGGAGCAAATTTAGTATAAGTTAAATGGATGTATAATTGAATAAAATAAATTTGTCTTCTAGTTTCTATGTCACTTGATTGGAGATATACCAGACATCAGGATATAAACACACTTAGCAGTATAAACCACCAAATCAAAAGAGTGCACTTTAAAGGAAATGTAGCACAGCCACTATCTCATGGGTCCTTTGCAGTCCATACTAGTGGCTTGCAATCTACCTTTAGTACTCAGACATACTGAGGTAAGAGTGTAACACTGCAATGAGTCTGTAGCTACACAAGTGTAGACTGTGACGCAAAGAGATGCCTTAAGACAGCGACAGAAGCCAGAGTCATGAATTGAAATTCCTTTGTCAGTAATTTTGATTGTTCCCCTTAGAGAAAGGAATATGTTATACTTGTCATTTCCACATTTTCTCAAAATATTTGTCAGCATGCTGCTTACAAGTCAAAACTTTATCTCTTTCTACGCTTTGTATTCAAAAGCCAGAGTAGAGAACAAAGCTGGATGTTCAAACCTGCCTCTCATGCACAGTGAAGACAGCAGCAGAGTGATTTCTCCACAATATAAGGATGTGATTTACGTCTCTGCGCTGCTCCCTTGCACCAGTGCCCAGGCTGTGCCATGCTTTGCTCTCATGCAAAGTGTAAGCTGTATAAAAGCCTCTGTTCTCATATTGTTAACTGATCTACCGGTCTACTTCTAGCCTGGGTGGAAGCAAATTAAACAATAGAAGAAGCCCATCAATGTGAAAGATTACACATAGATCTGTTTTCCTTCCTTAGAAGCCTCAAACAGAGTTAAAAGTGTGGCAGCCTGGCAGGAAGACAAGAATTTTTAGCACTCCTTAATGAAATTAAAGCAGGTCAGACGTAAACATGAGGTGGCTGTCCTGCAACTTGCTATGCACATCGATAATTATGTAATTGTATACAAATACATGTCTGCGTGTGTATCAAATGTATGAGCTGCTTCACTGAAGCCAATGTAAATCTACTTATGTGGCTAAGGTTCGGCTCTGCAGGTCCAGGGAGAAAGGATTATGCTGTATCTTTTGTTGATGGGAACCAAGAGACATCTTTGTAATCCCAAAATAACCTTTGGAAGAAAAGCAGGATGAATGACCAGGCAACACTCTTTTACTTTCTCTTTTTATTCTTTCCATCTCTCCCTCATCTCTAAAGCAGTAGGAGTAATCTTAATTTGGTACACTACGAGAAAGAATGTTTACAACCTGGACATAGAGGTCCTCTCCTGCTAGTGGGAAGACAGATGCTGTAAGGAGTTCTGTTCATGGTTATGAAAAGAAAGAAATGTTTTTATTGAAAAAAGTTAATTCTAAGTTCAATATAAAAAACCCAAGAGATTCTGGTTATACTGCAAAAAGGAACCTGACTTCTTCTTACTCATAGGGCAGTGTGCGCTGCTCCCGAAAGTATGGCTTTTTATACACTAAGAAATAATTTGGTCAAAAACCTGCAATAAATCAGAAAGTTAAAAATAATCCTCCTCAGAGTTAAGCACTATGGCTATAAGACTCGAGTCAGAATCTTTTTTAACATCTCTTTTTTTGCTTTCGGAACATTGCTTCCTTGCTTTTGTAATAGCTCAACTGCGTCTTCAAGAGAGCCAGAAACAAGTTATGTATGCAAAATACCCTATAGCCTTGGATATACATGCCATGCAGAGTTTTAACACTCTCAGATCAAAATTTTAAATAAACCTGCCTCACTTCTAGGGCAAGTTTTGTGGTGAAAAACACTGATCTCCTGTGGAGGTGCCTCGGCGGTTTTACTTTCCTTTTGGTTCTTATTGTTTGTTTCCTTCTCAAAAATATGATGGTACATTTGTTTTGTAGTCAGCTACAAAAGTATATTATTACTGAACAGGAAGAGCAATTCCTGAAATGAGAATTTTAAACTGTAAGCGGTAATGTTTGCTTTGAATTACAGTAATTCACTTGTGAAAAAAATTAGCATCTGAGCTATATGCCAAATTCTGACATTCTCATTTCATAAACTAAATATTTGCCAGAAACAGCTGTAGAACCACATAAAAGCTGTCATTTAATTCTTATATATTATAATTCTTTGTTTACTAATCCAAAGATTGTTTTACTGTTATTATAATGTGTATCTAATACTCACTTAAGGGGCTGGTCACTGACCATGTAACGCTGAAGTGTGTTTTACATTTGATAATCAGAATTGCAATCAAATTTAGTTGTGTTTCAAATAAGAACCTAAATTTCTTCATGGTCAAATACAACTTCTTAATTTTTTTCAGTTCAAATAGTTCTTGCTGAAAGAGTTGAGCTAATATGCAACTAGCATAAAGGCTAGACAGATATTGCTCTCAAGTTTTCAGACGAAGAAAATCGCACCTATATTGCAAACGCTTAACTGAGAAATCCAAATAAACACACAAAACATCTGGGCTTAGGTCGTTTTCAGAGACAATTCTAGAACTTCAATAATTTCATGTGTTCACTTTGTTATTCTCTTACTCTTGAAGAGTGGTATCACTAGTAAACGGTACCACTTTTTACACAAAATGCTTCTTGGGGAATCAGGATTTGTCCTTTACCAAGTAAGGATTTCAAAAAAGTAATAATACTAAAATTTTCAGTGTTTCTATAGAGCTGCAGTCACCACTGAGCTTAATTGAAATCAAAGAAACAAAGCACTTCTGAGAATATTGTCATACAATCTGAAGTTGGAAGCAAATTCTGAGGTATCCAAATTTCTTGGACATTTCTGACAGTTTTAGCCCATTATTTGAACACTGATAATACAATATAAAAGAAAGAGGAGTTTTTTTATTGGTTTGGGTTTTTTTGTTTGTTTGTTTGTTTTTTATCTCCATTTATCACAAGTAAAGTGCCTGAAGATAGACTTGAAAGTAGTTTCCATTAACTTCAATGGCATTGGTGGAGTTCAGCACTTTTGAAAGTCAGGTTATTTCCTTAGTACCATACAATGGGTTTACGAACCTAACTTTAGGCTTGTACTTATAAAAATCTTGTCCTAGGTATTAAGTTTGCACTTTAAGGTATTTCTGTAAGTTGAGAGAAACAAAAATTAAGAAAATTAGCCAACATAGCTCTCTTGTCAGGCAGCTAGGTTAACCAATATTTTAGGGTAACGATGCCTTCAGAGGCAATGGCTTCCCTATAGGAAAAATGTTATTTTTCCTCAACAAAGAGTCAAATATAAGAATTTAGCAGACCGAAGATTTACCACCGATTTTTAGACCTTTTTGTCTTTCCATCTTTTTAGTATAACACATTTTAGTTAACTCGAAAGGAAAATTAGGAGGCAGTGATGTTGCAAGCTTGAGATGCAGTCTAATTTTCACCATATGGTGTTTTTGTTTTTATCACTATCTTTGGAACAAAGGGTAGAACTTCCTAACTTGTTTGTTTTTATGCTAATTTTGCTTTTTTTTCAGAAGTTCTAAATGGTTGACTTAAATCCCATAAGTTTCATTACTTTTTTTCCCCTTACTTTTTTCTTTTTTTTTAAGCAGCTTTCACATATTCAACATTGCATAAAATACCCATTTGTAATTATGTTTAACCTTTGTAAAGCCTCTGGGTAAAGTCTACTCATTAATCTTTAACCTGACACGCCTTGGGGTGGTGGAATTGGCACAGCCATGTATTAGAGGCTCAGAGACCACAGACTAGAGGTACAAAAGGGGTAATTAAGAGGTAGTATGAAAGGAAATGGAACAAAGCTAAAGGGATAGGATCCTATTATGGTACATGTCAGACAGTAGTAAGGACAATGGAATGCAAATTCCTATAGACCCAAATCAAAAAATAAACGAGGCAGTGCATTTTTCAAAACAAAACCAATTTAATGATCTCCTTTCTTAGTCAAGCACAGATAACCTTCACTAAATTAGATCTCAAACATTGTAACAGTCATACAGCATGGACGTGTAGTTAGTTTTAATAGTGTGCCCCTATTTATCTTTTGTTTGTTTGTTCTCAACAAACGTGCTGCCTTGCAGTAACTGTAAAAGGCGCCGGTTAGTCTATCTCAATATGCCTCAGCAGAAAACAACATCACCTGGACATGTGTCATCCTGTAACTAAGTGACAAATCCTGCCCCTGGCCACCAGGCTGTGAGGAATGCCTGCCTTCTGGGCAGCTGCTCTGTGCTGATCCCAGCTCTCTATGGGCTCACAGCACAGATGATCATCAAGGTGGCTTGGAGGGTCTCAGATGTGTGACATCTGTGGGAAAGGAGTCAGGGCCAGGATTCAAAACACTGGCTCTGATGAGGCTTTATGGCTTTTCCAACACCTCAGTAGGGAGTACTTTGAAATTATGGAAGCTACCCTCCTTGCTGCTCCTAAAGGACAAGGACCTGTCATCTTTTTGACTGCACACTGAGACAGGTGTCTAATTTTAAGTTTATGAATTATTCCATTGACCACAGTTAGACTCTTCTTTTCATCAGACACTTGCCTTAGCATCTTGCTCAGTCTGATCTCCTTTGACCAATCTCTAAAGTGGTGGCATTAAGTGGTAATTTTCCCTCAGTCCTCTGCAGAAATCCTCATCATCTGGTTGTGATATTTAGACTTGGCTCCAGGGGCTGCATTTCCTTTAAAGAAAATTTCATTTTATGCTTCTGTAAGCCTTCAGTGTATTACTGACTAAAACAAAGCTGTCATGCATTCATAAACTGATAATGTTATAACCAGTAAGTCCCACACTAGGGAAGGATGGGGAAGGATACAAAACCCAGCATTATCAACTTTCGACTTTTCATATCCACTTTCACAACAGGTGATAATTACTTTCCCGATAGGCAAAGCTCTTTTTATCAACAGGTTACATGAGAACCTTAGTTGTGATTAGAAATAAACATAAATTTTAAAAAGTGCTATCTCTGGCTTTTCTGTTTTCATAGAAGTGCAGCAGGTGTTTAGAAGATGCAGCATGGTCTTCTGCACCCCTGCCCCTGTGCATGGAAGAAAAAGTCCCTATGATCTTCTCAGTGGTGCCTAGCGACAGGACAAGGGGCAACGGGTACAAGTTGGAACACAGGAAATTCCATCTCAACGTGAGGAAAAACTTTCTTACTTTCACGGTGACAGAGCACTGGAATAGGCTGCCCAGAGAAATTGTGGAGCCTCCTTCTCTGGAGATATTCAAAACCCACCTGGATGTGTTCCTGTCCAACCTGCTCTAGGTGAACTGGCTTTGGCAGGGGGGTTGGACTAGATGAGCTCCAAAGGTCCCTTCCAACCCCTGCCATTCCGTGATTCTGTGATCTTCAGCATAGTGGAGTTGCAGTTTTGACAGTCATTGCTCAAGGATGGTCCTCACCTACGTTCAGTGAGGTAGAAGCCTATTAAAAACCAATCCTGTATCTGAATATGTATATAAGTTACTTATGAACATTTCAAAGTCAATGTGTTACAGGTAGTTTTTTTAAAATCCCCAAGGAAGATAAAATCCTTGTACTTAAAAGAGGAAAAAGTCTTAGAGTATGTCCATACTGTACATCTCCTTGTGTTTATCTGGCTAATCATGTGGGTATGGGAAAGTAGAAAAAGGTTGGGGGGGGAAAAAAAAGAAGGAAATAATTGTAATTGTAATAATTGTAATAATAATAATAATTGTAATCTTAATTTGTCTTTCTCAAGGGCAAATACAAGATGTAAAAATAGAATTAAAGCTCCTTTTAAAAATTGTAATAAAAACATGAATAACCTGGCAGAAGGAGACTTCACCAGTTTTGGAAGGGGTGGTATGACACACAATGTGGAAGTGGTCAACTGTGCACGTAGAATGCATAGAAAATCTATTAAATCAGACGCTCCAATGTAAAAATGGTAGCAAAACATAAAGGTTTAATGTTTTGAATCCATTTCTTTCTGCTTTACTGCTTGCAAGAAGCATAGCTAACTATACTAAGCGGACAGAGGGCCAAATACTACCTGTTTTATTAATACTCAAAATCATCTCTCTGTTCATTAGATTAATTTATGGGTTTCTTTAAGTCCAGATCTTGATATTTTGAAGATTTAGATCTGAAATGTACATTAGTGAGGCCCTATTATTATGGCCAATTTATGTGAAAAATTAGATCTATAGAAAAAAAGTGAGGAGATCCTGTACAGTTTTTATTTTAAATTTCATTAAGGGTGTAAACCTCATATACTGAGAAGTATCCAATTCTCTTGGTTTATATGAACTCCCAAGTTTGTTGAGTTTAGTTACGTTTTAAAGAGTTAAACCAGAATGAAACCAATTTAACAACGTAGAGAATCATGCCCTGGCTTTTGAAAGATCAATGTAAATAGGAATAACCCTTCTTCAACTTTCTTCCCTTAACCCAGCATTTTTCATTCCTTAATGAGATAGAGAACATGTGTAGGTCCTACTTCTAGGATTTGCTTATTTTTCTTAGTCCTTCAGGGCTCCCAAGGTGAACTAAATCAAATCTAATCAAACAAACTCTTACCAAATGTAACAAATAACTAGGAGATACTGAAGCCAGAATAATGGATGCAACCAATATGTGGACTCAGGATATAAATGTAAGACAATTATGGGAAAGAAAAATAGGTCAGAAAAAATAAGGCAGAAAATGCTGTGTTTTTAATGCTGTATTTATTAGCTGTCTGGGTCAGCTACTTTATCTCTTTCTAATCATCTGTGTAAATAAGACTTGCAATGTCATATTCTTTCATTCCTGCACTACACTGACAATTTTCATTGATAATGAGATTGAATGTTTCTAGGTTCTACATATGTATACTCATTCTCTTCAACCCTTTGGGGCATCTTCCTTCCCATGATGAAAAAAATCCTCAAAGAATAATAAACAGTTTGTAGTGAATTCAGCAAATAAGTAGGATATGCATGCAATGCTTTAAATTTTCAGTTATAATAAAATTACACTCAACAACCACAACACAAATCTCTGCTTGAGGTACAGTATGGCACAAATCAGTGCACTAGTCATTTCCTCTGCAGTCTACAGTATTGGCTATCGTTGGATACAGAATATTGGATTTAATAAATGTCTTGATTAACACAGTGATAAATTATCTGTTACTTTAAACATGAGTAGTCTTTTTAGACATTCCCATTGCTTATATTGATAAATGCTTATAGTGATGACTTTTTAAATAGATAATATGACACACAAAATATCAGTATTCCTTCCCTTCTACCTTTTTTCCACATTCATTCAAAGCAGTTTACACATGAACTTCCTTATATTTCATTCTTTTGCTCTTCTTAAAGTAGTGGTCTCACAGATAGAACAGCTCTTCTGAATCCCAATTCAAAGAACTGCTAAAAACATAAAATGTCAGCCTAAAACAAGAATCTTCAAGACTCTAGGAAAACATCCCCAGAATAAGCTTAATGTCAAGCCAACACATTATTTGTTTGGGGTGGAAAAGAAAGAGAAGGGGAAAAATTAAGACCCAAAAGCAGACTAAAATACACAGAAACCTGTCAAAAATCCAGGGGCAGCAAGACTCGGACCATTCAGAGTTGAACATTCCTTTATGAATAGTCATAATCCTTCGGAGAAAGGAGGTTCGAGCAAATTTGCAAAGAACTCACTGTCCACAAGACATGACTATCAGCATTATGGGGATGCTGATATGGGGAGCAGAGGGAGGAGTGAAGGCTGCCTATGTTGGTCTTAGTCTAGTAAATAAAATCCCTTATGAATCACAGAAATCATGAAAAACAGATTCACCTTTTCAATTCTAAATATTAATCCTTGGAAAGTCTCTGCAACACTGTTAAATGCATCTGGTGCATTTTTGCCAGAAACAAATACTTCCTACCTTTGTGTTACCCAGTGTAACCTCCATACTGTTACATTTTTATGTTTCTTAAACACTGTCATCAAAGGCTGACTGGGTAATTTGAAATCTATGTAGAACAGGAATGCCTTTTTGCTGTCCTTAGCCTACCTTTTTAATTTTTCTTTTCAATCATTTTTTATTCACGTGGATCTGTTAAATACATGAAAAGGGAATGATTTGTCTCTGATGATCCTGATTAAGTTAATGCATATTTCATTACCACATTTTATACCTACCTTTTAAAGTGCTTTTACCCACTCACATGCCTAATGATTGTGACTCCTAGATCTTGACCTGACTCCTTACTCTGGGTTTGCCTCCCTCTGCTCGGTTTAGCAAGGTGACATGGAGTTCTGACATCTCCTCATTAGTTTGCTGCCAATTTCAGCTTTACATGGCTATGTCTGATCTACTGTCCTGCCCTGTCACTGCTTTCACCCCTCCTCTTTTTCTTCTTTCAGTGTCAGCTCCATCATCACACTCCTGATCACTCAGCTCCATAAATAACCCATTCATTCCCTTAAACCCGTCCTTCTCTGTGGATTTGTACAGGTGCACTACTTCCAAGTCCCCTGATTTCTTCATTCACAGCATTTCCAGAATGTGGACTCCATTATTTCTACCTTTAGGAATTTGAGTTGGACATCTAAGCCTGACCTAGTGATCCTAAGATGTTTTATAATCACTGAGAGAAAAAGGCATATGCAGAAATTGATTCACCTCATACATCTTAAACATCTATTTTAGGTTGAGATGAATTAACCCCAGATAGTATCTATTCCTCTCTATGTACTTAACAGGAGTATTAGGTGATCTGTTCGGACTCAGAAATCTCAAATGTCAAGAAACAGAGCATATGACTCCTAATCCTGTTGAATTTATTGCTCAGCGAATTGCTGGCCAACTTTTTCTACTACTATGCTTAGTCAGAGATTGTCTTGCTGCAAGTAATGGTAAATATATTTGTGCTGGGTTAGGAATATGGTTACTGTCCCATCTCTGCACAACAGTCCCCTTTCTGTAACCATGGGATGGTCTTTCTTGCTGTTCCATTTCTTTCTACAATACACCCTCTGATTTTGGCTTCTTGATTTTAATGGAGCCAGAATTATGTGTTGCCATGACTGTGGGTGGCGACATGAGTTCAGGTAGGTGGAAGCCATAACCAGTCAATAAAATCTTTCATCCCCTGACCTAACTCTGGACCTTTGACCTCTGGGCAACAATGCTTTTTCAGAGCAGACTCTATATGGTTGCCATCAGGCAAATCATTTTGCTGTTTAGCAATGATAAATTAGAGCATGTTAAAATGTATATTAATATCACCATAACCTATTAAAATTATAGACAGTTCTGGATAGTGGGGTGGCCAGGGATATGGACTGAAAACGGGCTGAACTACCTGGTTCAAAGATCACTGGCGTGAACTCCAGCTGGAGGCCAGTCACCAGCATTGTGTCCCAAGGGTCAATACTGATTCTGATACTGTTTAACATCTTCGTTAATGACCTGGTTGATGGTACCAAGTGCACCACCAGCAAGTTGGCAGAGGGTGAAAAGCTGTGAGGAGTGGTTGATAGACAATATGGTTGTGTTGTTATTCAGGGGGATCTCCACAGGCTGGAGAATTGGGCAAATGGGTACCTTATGGAGTTCAACGAAGTGAAGTGGGAAGTCCTGCATCTGTGGAAGAAAAACCCCATGCACCAATATAGGCTGTGGGCCAACAGCCTGGAAAGCGACTTTGCAGAAAATGGTCTGGGGGTCCTGGTGGGCAACAAGTTGACCATGAGCCATGGCTTACACAAGTCTATGGGACTGGATGGAATCCACCCAAGAGTTCTGAGAGAGCTGGTGGAGGTGCTCACCAAGCTACTTTCCATCATTTTCCAGCAGTCCTGGCTGACTGGGGAGATCCCAGCAGATTGGAAACTAGCCAATGTGACACCTGTCTACAAGAAGGGCCAGAAGGAGGATCCAGTAGACTACAAGCCTGTCTGTTTGACTTCAGTGCCGGGGAAGCTGATGGAGCAGGTCATCCTGAGTACCATCACGCAGTACACACAGGAAAACCAAATGATCTGGACCAGTCAACATGGGTTTATGAAACACAGGTCCTGCTTGACTAACCTAATCTCCTTCTACAACATGGTCACCCACTTAGTGGATGAGGGAAAAGCTGTGGATGTTGTCTATCTGGACTTTAGTAAAGCCTTTGACACCATTTCCCACAGCATTCTCCTGGAGAAACTGGCTGCTCATGGCTGGGATGGGCATATACTTTGCTGGATAAAAAACTGGCTGGAAGGCCGGGCCCAGAGAGTGGTGGTGAATGGTTAATTCAGGTTGGTCATGAGTGGTGTTCTCTGGGTCTTGGTACTGGGGCCACTCCTGTTTAACATCTTTATCAATGATCTGGACGAGGGGATCAAGTGCACTCTCAGTAAGTTTGCAGATGACACCAAGCTGGGTGGAAGTGTTGAACTGCCTGAGGGTAGGGGGGCCATACAGAGGGATTTAGACAGACTAGATCGATGGGCCAAGGCAAACTGTATGAGTTTCAATAAGGCCAAATGCTGGGTCTTACACTTTGGCCACAACAACCCTCACCAATGCTACAGGCCTGGGGAGGAGTGGCTGGAAAGCTGCTCAGCAGAGAGGGACCTGGGGGTGTTGATTGATAGCCGGCTGAACATGAGCCAGCAGTGGGCCCAGATGGCCAAGAAGTCCAACAGCATCCTGGCCTGTATCAGCAATAGTGTAGCCAGTAGGACCAGGGAGGTGACCCCTGTACGCAGCACTGGTGAGGCCACATCTTGAGTACTGTGTTCAGTTTTGGGCCTCTCAACAAAAGGAGGACATTGAGCTGCTGCAGTGTGTGCAAAGAAGAGCAATAGAACTGGTGAGTGGTCTGGAGCACGTCTTCTGAGGAGCGANGGGGGTGTTGATTGATAGCCGGCTGAACATGAGCCAGCAGTGGGCCCAGATGGCCAAGAAGTCCAACAGCATCCTGGCCTGTATCAGCAATAGTGTAGCCAGTAGGACCAGGGAGGTGACCCCTGTACGCAGCACTGGTGAGGCCACATCTTGAGTACTGTGTTCAGTTTTGGGCCTCTCAACAAAAGGAGGACATTGAGCTGCTGCAGTGTGTGCAAAGAAGAGCAATAGAACTGGTGAGTGGTCTGGAGCACGTCTTCTGAGGAGCGACTGAGGGAACTGGGGTTGTTTGGCCTGGAGAAAAGGAGGCTCAGGGGAGACCTTTTCGCTCTCTACAACTATCTGAAAGGAGGCTGCAGAGAGGTGGGAGCCGACCTCTTCTGTCAAGTAACAGGTGACAGAACAGGAGGAAATGGCTTCAAGTTGTGCCAGGGGAAGTTTAGATTGGATATTAGGAAGAATTTCTTTACTGAAAGGATCATCAGGCATTGGAACGTGTTACCCAATGCATGGGCAGTGGTGGAGTCCCCATCCTTGGAGGTATTTAAGGGTTGTGTAGATATAGTGCTTAGGGAGATGGTTTAGTGGTGGGCTTGTCAGTGTTAGGCTAATGATTGGACTAGATGATCTTACAGGTCTTTTCCAATCTAGGAGATTCTGTGAGTCTGTGATTCTGAGCCAACAATGTGCCCTTGCAGCAAAGGCTGCCAACAGCCAGAAGGTTAAGAGCTGCATTAGGAAGAGTGTTGCCAGCAGACTAAGGGTAGTGACTCTTCCCTCTACTCAGCCCTGGTGAGACATGTCTGGAGTGATTGGTCCAATTTGGGGCTTCCCAGTACAAGAGAGATAAGGACATACTGTGCAGAGCCTAGGGAAGGGCTACTGAGATGATTAAGGACTGAAGCATCTGCCATATGAAGAGAGGCTGAGAGAGCTGGGACTGTTTAGCCTGGAGATGAGAAGGCTCAGGGGGATCTTATCCATGTGTATAAATACTAATGGGAGGGAACGAAGAAGTTAAAGCCAAACTTTTACCAGTAATACACAGTGACAGGACAAAAGGCAATAAGCAGAAATCAAAACAGATGAAATTCCTTCTGAACACAATAAAATACTTTTTTTTACTGTGCCAGTGCTCAAGCACTGGCACATGTTGCACAGAGAGGTTGTATAGTCTGCTATACAGGTGTTGAAACACATGGAGGTGTTTAAAACCTTATTAGACATGGGCCTGTGCAACCTGCTCTAACTGACCCTTCTTTGAATGTGGTGGGGGTTAGACTAGATGACCTGCAGAGGTCCCTGCCAACCTCAGCCATCCTGTCATTCTGCAATATCACAACAGGATTTATTAACATTAAGTGTAGTAAGGGTAATATCTCAGTTGTCATGGGGGAATAGGCCATAAAGTTATCATATACCAACGCTATTTGGACATTCAATTTTTGTCAGAATTCAGATAACTGAAAAGTACCTGAAATGATGATGTTAGAACAAGTGTTACAGATAACAGGATGGTTTGTGCAATACTACTTAGACTACTTTCATTATTTTAATTCTTTGATACTTAATATATTAACAGTGTTATTGATCCAGATACTATTTTGAATTGGGGCTCATATCTTGTCTGCTGTCACAAGAAAAATGGGCATATGGGATTTATAGCTTTCATTAATGGTGTGGAAATAGATCTATTTCTTTAAGGTGTGGACGTCTTACTCAGAACATGTTACTGTGAGGAGGCATAGGTGATAATCTGGACAAAACTCTGTCAACTTTTTTTCTAGTAAAGCAGAATTTTTACTGAGTTTGCTTGTTATTTATAAGATTGGAACATCAAAGTTGGCATCATAGCATATGCAAGCGCGTGACTGGTACTGTTGACAAACACCTGTTTCAGCAGCAGCACAGGAGTTTTTTACTGGCATGCCGGTGGGTATGTAAGCTCCTAGGATCATACCTAAGGATTTTGATCATACTGTTGAGTTTATTATTCCTCCTCCCTCCTTTTATTTACTATACAGATATAGCTACAATAATAAACCAAGGATTGTCCTTTCTGGACAAATCCACAGAGGCCATTGCTAAATCATTAAAATCTCTCATGACAGGCTTGATGTTTATGATTAATCATGACCAAAGAAAATACATGCTCAAGTACAAGGTCACTTTGAAATCGGATCTGTACATACCGCTAGTCTGTGACTTAATGCTCCTGGCCCTATGACCCTCACCTTACCTCTCTTTGCTCTCCGACTACTTGCATCGTTTCACAAATTAGATCCTGATTCCTTGACTGACTCTTCCCTGTCCTTGGACAATGTCACTGTTTGGTGCTACTGAGTACCGTTATTCTGCAAATGAATAGAAATGAGAATATCAGATGTATATGGCCTATGATGTGCAGCTGATGAGTTCAGATTCTGTCTGGGAGAGGGTTCACAAGCTTTATCTTTCTTTATGCCCTTTTGGCCTGGTCTATAAATCTTTATTCATGTCTGAAATGGCTTTACCTGTGCAAGAATGGGGTTGTAGCACACAAAGTTATGAGTCGAGTGATTTAAGAGGGTCTGTTGCTAATCAACAGTTTTATGTTATTTAAATGTGAAATGCAATTAAACTAAAGATGTACCTTTGAATCTTCAGTTCTCATTTTTTCCGATGGTGGGTGGTGAGACCTAATAGGATTTATCCTTCTCATCCATCAGATCGACCTCTTTGCTAATTAATGAGAGTGTGAGAATATACAGAATTTGTGGCTAATGAGGATGTTTCATTTATTGGTGTATGTGAAAGCATTCACAACATTAAAGCATCATTCCAGATGAACTTAGGTGAATGTTTGGCAGAAAAATTCCTCCTAAATGAACAGGTCAGAACAGTACCATTAAATCACATCCCCAGTTCAACACTCATGTGCAGTGTCAAACCTGGTTGCATCTTAAAAACTTCATGTTGCTGCACTCTTGGACTTGATTGAGGACAGTACATAGGCCTGATTCATCCTACGTACTTCGGTACATAATCAAGACAACTAAGTCAGGAGAATGTTGTCTTATGTTCTCTCTGTGGACAACAGACAAAAACAGGCACTTCCAGAAGTCAATCCAGACCTTAGGTGTACTAAATCACCTTCTGGCATGGTCTGTTCTCTATATAATAGAAATCAAGGTTAGGGTGATGATGAAGGGCCTACTTCAACTTTATATGGACTCCACAAAAGCTGAGTAGTTAATAGACTGGTGGAGCTCATCCTCAGCTCCTTTTAACACTCCAGCTGCTGTGTACTTACAGCTGTCAGGAACAGCTGTCCATTGTTCATCAGCTAACAATGCTGACTTGCAAGAGGGAGCATGACATGCCATCCTAGTAGAGATAATGCATCCTAATGTGACAGTGGCTAGCCATGAATGAACAGCTCCCACAACTGTTTATTCCTTCTAGTAATATTTCCCAATTCCTAGTGCAAAACTGTGTCGTCTCACACAGTCAATGTCTATAACAGGAAGAACAAAAGATGTAGTTCAAATTCTCACACTGCATTTTCTCAAAACCTTTAGTGTTTTTAGCTCTCAGGTTTTTCTCTTGTTGGTTTGCTTTCTCCATATCTTCTACAGCTAGCTCCATTCTACATTAGCTACATTCACCACCTACTTCAAATTTGTAACCTAGACAGGCAGAATTCTGACTAGCACAAGGCTTTCCACTTGGCAAATTGTATTCATTGGTTTCTGTTCAGGAAGATTTTTTTTTAAACAAAACAAAACAAAACTAAACACAGTCAAATATGTAAGTTAGATTGGTTGGGAGATATATATATATTTTTTTAATTATTATTCCCTGAGATCAATTTGTACTCCAAAGTGCAGGAGGCCTGAGTAGGTATCCAGAAACGCCTTTGTCTCTTGTCCTTTCGGTTCTTTTCTTCTTTTTTAAAAATGAGTACAGGCTTTGAGTTAAAATTTTCAAACAAATCATCCTGATGGGAGAAAATATTAGTGCTCTAGTTGGTAAGAGCAGAAAAAGTTATATATTTTGCTGCTATTTACTACAGAAGTCATCAGAGGTCAACTTCCATTGTACACATAGGGACAAATTGGGTCATTTAGGGTATGTATACACTGCTGGGTGCAGGTAAGTGCAAGAACCTTTGTTCATACTCTGAGCTGCAAGTCAAGAAGACCTTGAACTGTGTTTTTCTGGCTGAATCAGTAAATCTTGCCTCTCCAAAGAACTTACTATAACAAGGTTATACAGCTTCCGAAGTGGGGCTGAGGCAAGCAGAGTTCCACATGGTCAGCACCAAACTGAGTAATGTCCTTGGGTACCACGAGTTATTGCCATATGTTGAGTTTTTGATACTACATACCGTAGTCCTGTATGCCTCGTATGCTAGCACAATTTACCAAAGAGCTACAGAGGAAGGAAGGAAGGAAGGAAGGAAGGAAGGAAGGAAGGAAGGAAGGAAGGAAGGAAGGAAGAAAAAAGAAAGACAAAAAGGAAAGAGAAAAAGAAAGAAAAGTAATTTAGCAGAATATTAGTACAGATTGTTTAAAAGTTATGTATGTGAAAGGACATACATACAGTGTTTCAATCATATAAAACTGATATTATGGTGAGTTAGAAATAAATCCATGAAAAACTATCCCATAAACAACTGCAAAGTTTTCAGCACTTACTTCTGAAACAGCTGCTGCTAGAGGCTATTGGAGATGATCTACTGGTTTAAATAAAGCATCAGTCTGGTCTTTTATGGAAGTGTTTAAGAACAACTACTTAAGAACAGCTACTTTATTTAAGTTTCAACTGCTGTCACAAAAATGACAAATAAAGTAAAATGAGCCTGTAGTTCCTAGACAACCTTTTAACATTGTTAGCTCTCTCCTCTACAGTCAAACCTGAGTGGGAAAAGCCCCCATCAGCTAGCAGGTGCTCACAGAAGGATGTGGGTGCACACAGCACCGTGTGGTGCTTACACTCCTTTCAGTTATTTTGAGGGAATGCAAACTGTTGAAGTTTCATAACAAGCTGCATCGACTTGGCATTTTCTCCCTCTTTCAACCATGCCTGAGTAGGGAAAAAAAGTTGGAAAAAAAATAAAAAGGAAGTAAAACATGCTAAATGTTGAGATTTAGTAAGATGGGGCACACAGCTGTTTACGATGCTGTTGCCACATAATTTCCAAAGTACAGCATAAAAAATGTGCTTTTATTGGAGTTAGACACAAATCATCTATTTCTTGTGCACGCTTAAGTAGCAGTTCATGTTTTAATTTTGGCTATGTGCAGTTAATAGCATGGCCAACATATTTGTCAGAAGAAAAAAAAAAGTTTAGTTTACACATTCCTATAATTACAGAGTGTGGATTTCCTTGAAGAAACAGAAGTGAATGCTTGAAGGAAGAAAGAGAAAAGTTTAAAAAAATGTATAGGTGGGTAGCAACAAATGCTTCTACCAAAAAGTACTGCCACAGTAAAGACACCAGATATCTCTTGTCTCACTCCTTTTTCTGTGTGGCTCAGCACTTATGTCTGCTCCACAACCTTTTCTACTCTCATAACCTTTAAAGGAGTGCAGAAAGTAGATTAGAAAAGTAGCACATGCTGCCATGGATCTTGAGCCACTAAATGTCAAAAAGTTAGGGTGTACTTCAGGAGTGGCCCAACAAAGGTGATAGAGTCCTAAACTTTCTTGACTTCTGTCTTCCCCTGGCCTTAGGAATTAAGTGATCAAATACATAGTTAGATTCAAACTGACTTCAAGTTATAGCACCTAGAGTCTGTGTACACTGGTTCTAGACAAATAAAACAATCTCAGATGTGAAGCTCAGATTTATTACAGTTAATTGTAAATGATTTAGCAGAAGTATCGAAGTTAGAACAGTTTTCTTCATTGTGTATCAACACATACCACCAAAGAATGACTGAGGTCTTAGATAACTGCATATCTCCAATAACAACACAGGCAACCTGCACACTTATACTAACTTAAATATCTGATCTGAAAGTGTAAAACTGAGTGGTTTGAATGCCCTCCATTGCCAATGGAAATATTGTTTCTCATTAAAATTTACATCAGAAATAGAAATACAGAAAATCTAGGTTGATGCTAACTATCCAAATGCTTTATTTTCAGTGCCTTCTTTATTGTGCTGACAATATATTACTAAGGCATATAACTAAATATTATAAACTAAAATCTGGTAAAAAGATTGAAAACTCTAAAAAGTCAGATGAAAACCCGTTGTAGTATTTCCTTAAAAATTCCATATTGCTTCCTAATAGAAGGATCAATTTACCTTTTTAGTGATTTAAACAAATAACAAAATTCTCCCTCTGATGTTCAACTACATCACTAAGATGGAAGGTGCTGTTTGGCAGTTGTTAATTGAGTAGCTTATAGAAGCTTACACTGAAAGAAAATGAAAATCACATGTAATTATTCTCAAATATTCCTATTGTTTACAGTACACCTATGAAGTTTTTAGACAGAGCTGTAAGATTTTTGTTGTTTTGCATTGGTCATGATGAATTTGAATTCTGGTTTGAATTTTCATCTTACAAAGCTCTTAAAAAGTAGAAAAGAATCACTGGAATTCAGTAGTACACAAGACTGGAGTATGTAGGCCAGTCAAGTACAAGCACCTGTCCCAGAGAATAAGGTTCAGCAATACTTCACGTGCCTTCTAGTCACATTGTATGCTCCTGTTCAGCATGAACAACTCAAGTCTAGTGGCAGGTCATGGCTAAATAACTTGTGGACATGATTGTTGATGTGGTACATCTCAGAAAATTAATGACATAAGATTCATGTTAAGTAAGAGACTCATTAGAGCATGTACTCTCAGCTGGGACTTAATTTTTCGACCGTTGGTTTGTTTTCACTAAGGACATCAGTCTTTCAAATCATCCTTGGTGTTGGGTGATAAAATGAGTATGAGAAGACATACCAGCCAAGTTTTTTTTATGTTAGTCCTTAGTCCATATATTTTGCATATTTAAGAATGTGATTTCAAGATTTCTGACAACCTGCCAGTTTACAACTAATTATCATGTTACAGGACTTAACAGAAAAAATACACTGAGGAGATGGGAAAGATGGATTATGAAGAAAGAGTGTTTAGCACTGGCCAGACAATGGCTACTAGAGGGTGCAATATCTGTCTACAAGTATTTGAATGGTGTAAACACCTAGGAGGCATAGAATTTGTTTACAGACGTCCAAAGGAGCATAACTAGGAATAACAGAATGAAAATGAGCTAAGAAAAATGCAGACTTTACATCAGGAAAACTTCCTGTGAGGTCTATTAGTCTGTAGTAATCTCCCCGAGGAAGCATTGGAAGCCCATCACTTGAATAATTTAATACTAGACTGGATAAAGAACTGAAGAATATATTGTAGGGAACAGTCTTTTACTGACTTATTACAGCTTATAGATGGATAAACTACATGCCTACATTACACAGAGTTCCCATGGATTTGAGGGTCAGGCTGTTCAGTGTATGACAGGACTATGGTCTAGAAGGTTACGCCAACTTTTCACCCTGTGGCAAAAGATCCTCTGGGTCTCAACGTGCATCCACCTGCTGTTTCCCCTTCAGTATAGTTCACGGCAGGAGAAATGTTATCCTTTTTGGATAAATTTGCTTCATTTTTTTCCCTTGATGCCTACAATGTTAGATGGGTGAAATATAGTGTAGTGTAAGGCTATTCATATTGTTGACATGTTAACTGTTCATCAGTTATGAACTACTGTGCCTCCAGAGTTCAGTAAGATCCAGGAACATCTGTATTTAAAAGACTTTTATAAAACTTTTATAAAGTCCTAAGCTGTATCCTGGACCTGCCAGGGCAAAATTTACTCTGTAATATTGCCAACTCTGTGTGCTCATTGTGAAAAATCTCAATTTTGCATGTTCTTATTACGTGTTATTTCTTTTTATCATTGTACTAAAAAGATGTAGAATAAATGTAGTTTGCAGTCATTGTTTTGCATAGGCAGTACATATCTATAAAGTTCTTTTAACTTTACTGTCCATTAGCAATGATGTGTTTGGCCTCCAATTGTCTAATTTAAGCTGTATGCACACTTATAAAATCTCAGTCCCAGTCTGGCTTTTAGCAGAATTAACAGTGTGATGCATTTGATTTTGGAATATACAGTTCCAATAAAGCAATATGGCAGTGTTAGATAGTAACGTTTAAATATCCTGTTCTACTCTTTTTTTTTGCCTACCACAGGGTCCTGCATTTTATAGACTAACATGCCACTGGGGGTCACGTCAAGGGTGTGTTCAGCGTCTTACATTCCAGCAGTCCCTGGCTGGTGGAAAGGGCCTTGAAAGGATGATGCAGCTGATGTGACTTTATGTAGGCTTAGCAAACTTTGACTGCTGTGATGGGGATGTCAGGCCTTGCAGGACTTGTCAAGAGGGCATACCAAACAAGCAAACTGAAGCGCTACAAAAGCATATTTACAATTTGAGTTTTGAAATATCTTTGGGAAGCAGTTTAATCACAATAAGAAATACTTCTTCCACTCTGAAAAATAAATAGCTAAATATTGATTGCAGAGGGTACATCCATGACCCCAGGTGCCATTTGACTCTCTGCTATAGTACTATCTGTGAGGAGACTGTCCTATATCCTTCTCAGTCTCGAGGAAAATATTATAATTTTCGTATGGGCTGTTTTGTCTGGGTATGCTTTGCAAATGATAGTAGAGATTACACAAAGGTTGGACAAATGGTTGCTTTCTAGCCTATGGCAAGGGAGATCTTCAGTTCCCTACAGGGTTATGGACTTGCTTGATGATGTTCAGCAGGTCTGCTTGCTCTGTTTGCTCCAGTTAACCATCTATTAAATAAAGCTGATAATTCAGAGTTCTGTCATGGTTTAACCCTGATGTGCGGCTCAGCCCCACACAGCCGCTTGCTCACTCCCCACCAGAGGGATGAGGGAGAGAATCAGAAGGGCAAAAGCATGAAAACTTGCGGGTTGTGACAAAGACAGCTTTATCAGTAAGTAAAGCTGTGCACGCAAGCAAAGCAAAATAAGGAATTCATTCAGTCCTTCCCATTGGCAGGCAGGTGTTTATTTATCTCCAGGATCCATCACGTGTAATGGTTACTTGGGGAAAAAAATGCCTTCACTCCGAACTTCCCTCTTTCCTCCTTCTTCCCTTCAGCTTTTATTGCTGAGCACGAAATATGGTGTAGGATATCCCCTTGGTCGGTTGGGTCAATTACCTCCGCTGCATTGCCTCCCAGCTTCTTGTGCACCCCCAGCCTGCTTGCTGTTGGAGCAGGCTGAGAAACCAAAAAGGCCTTGATGTTGTATAAGCACTGCTCAGCAATAGTTAAAACATCCCTATGATATCAACAGTTTTCAACACAAATCCAAAAATTAGTATAAGCTTCTGTGAAGAAAATTAACTCTATCCCAGCCAAAATAATACATTATTATGTTAAATACATTAACTGTTGTGAAGTTCTTGGGCACTACGGTAATGGTAGGTATAGCAAGACATGAAATCTTTCTCATAGTCTATGAGAATTACAGGAGCTAGAACTTCCAGAAAGTTTATAAAGATTATGATTAATTTTCTCAGCCTTTATCTTGTCTTACAAACCTGTGATAGCTTTGGTTAGATTTTATCATTACCTTCAGTTGAGTTTGTATCATGTTCAGAATATTCAATAAACCATGAAAAAGTTTCCCCAAGCAGGCTGATTTCTTTGTTTATTATCAGAGCTTGGAAAAAACAGTAAATTTCAATAAGCAGTACACTTCTCCAACTGCTGACAAATTTGGAAGTTCAATGATATTCTTACTGAGGTTGTTTAATTTTCGATTATACAGGAAAACAGACCACAAAGTTGAACGAAATGAACAAAATTGAAACTGCCTATGTTTTAAAAAACTTTTTTACAGAAACATTTCTTGGATTTATTTTCTTGGTAGATTAAAAAAGTTTTAGAAACTGAGATAGGCATTTCTTTGCCCTAGTTTCTTAAGTGTTCTCTGATGGTTACAGATCTACTTGTAATACTCCTTCCTCATTCGGCAAGAAAAGTCTATTTCTATGGGCAAGAGTTTGCAGGGTCAAGGCTTATAGTTGTAATAGAATACTCAGACACAACTAAAGAACAAAGTGAAAAACACCAGTAAATTAAAATAAAGCTGGAATACACTCAATTAGCTAAATTACTATTGATATCTGTCATTATAAAGTACCCAGGGCTGTATAATTTTGTTCTAATCCCCTAAATGTGCAACTAAGCAAGTGAGAGAACATATATTCCTACAACCCCCAGTGGAGACATTGAGATTATGCACGCTCTCACTAATTTAAAGAGGGACTTTCACACTGGGATACATTTTAAAAAGAGAACATTTAAATAAAAAGCAATTTGGTCTGCCTGTAATTGTATTCCCCTTGCTGTTATTGCTAATTGTTGAAGATATTTGTGCTTGAATGGGTGAACTCCTTTTTTTTTTCTTTTTAATTTTGAGCAGCTCAGTTTCTACTTCCACTCAATCCTGCTGAAATAACAGGGTCAGGATCTTTCTTTCATATTCCAGTTTACCAGTGTCAGTCGAGAGAGCAAAGTCAGCACACTCAAATGGAGGGAGTCATACAAATGCTTGACTAAAATCTGAAACCAGTCTGAAGTCAGCCACATTCACACTAGAAATAAGATTAAAAAATCAGAAGTTTGAACAATAAGGGTGATGAGGTCCTGGAATAAATTCCTCAGAGAATTTAGAGGATCCTTCTTCTCTCTGTGTGCCCCCATATCAAGACTGGGTGCTTTTTGGATCTCGACCTTTTAAATCAAGCTACATAGCCACATACATGCTACTGGGCTCAACAGAGAGGTGGTGTGATTACTTGTAATGTATAGGAAACTAATTATCAATTGGCCCTTTCTGGCCTTAGAACAGGCTAGTGTAAACTTTGACCTTAGTCTAGTGGAACTGAGAGGTGATGAGAAACGCAGTAAAGATGAGTATCCTTAGAATCGTTCATCCTTATTTCGTTCTATGATTCATGTCTAATAAAAAATACCATCCCTTCTTTCCATACAGAGCAGAACAGCAGAAGGAAAGCCCAGTGATGAGTGTAGCCCTGTGATAAGAGTATAAGTTTGTTAACATTCCTATCGAGACTACGGACAAGGTTTTTGTAGTTGTTTTATGTAATGTGGATGTGTGAATTGAGAGCATGGTAGGCAACTGGTGTCTTCTCAGCTGTTCAAGCAAGATTCCCATACTGAGGATACATCACATAAATATCAACAGAGAGGTCTTGGCTCCAAGTTTCTGGGTGACTCAAACTCCCAGCTGTGGGACACAGTGGGATGCTCAGAGTCGATCAGGCCAAAGTTACTAGGCTTCCCCTGTCCCCTGACACATGCTGGTCCAGTGATAGAAGACTTTGATGGTGAGTCCCTCACAAAGCACCCTTATTATTATTCTGAAACATGGTATGGATCTTACATTTTTCCAGCCATATGAGGGTTTTCAAATGTGGTTAATAGGATCAGAGAGCCTGGCTGTCCTCCAAATTAATATGTCTGAAGGCTGAATTTCAGAAAGCATATTTTTAATAAAATGTCCCAAATATTTCCTGACTGAATTACCAGATCTAGCAATGTGCTAGCATGCTTTTAAAGACACACTCTGCTTTGCAGGCAATTACAATGTCCTTTAATAAATTTAATTGCTTATCCTGATATGTTATACATATACTTATATGCTACACATCTGAACACTTTCTCAATACATTATTGATAACAATAATAATTTAGTAAATCACCCTGTTTCACTAAAAGTACCTCATCTGGCTTTGGTTTTCTGCTACATTAGCCTCATATATGACCATTAGATTATTTCTTAATACTGCAGCTATTTTATACTTCTAGTTATGTGGCTTAGCAATTACATGAACAAGGTAAATAAACAAGAATTATGGAATGTGAAATGGAAAAAATTATGTGGTAGATTTGAAACAGCCTGAAAAAGTTCCTTTTAGTAAAAATCAAGAGTAAACTGTAGAATTCCTTGTTATGTTAGGATGCTCAGACTAAATATGCTAGATTTAGATATACTTAGACCATAATTTTTTGGCGCTGAGGCTGACTGGCAAGGAACAGCTAGTATTTATACTAAACTCTCGTAGCCTCCAAGACAGAGTAACTGCATCCAAAGTACCTATTGGGAATGGTCCTAGCTTGTGCCTAGCTCCCAAATTGTGCCTGGGAATTATATGAAAGAGCTCTAATTGGTACAAGTCAAAACTGTGCTAGGGACCATTATAAGATTTTAACAGATGATCTAGTTCCAGTTTTGGGAATATCTCCTGGCTCTGTTTAATTTCATAGCACTGACATAGCCTAGATATTAAAAAAATGAATAGTTTAAAAAATGATTCAGCAAATAGTAACAAAAAAAAGTTCTGTTACATGCAAAGATACAAACAAAACAAGGACTACATATTGTCTGCAAAACCAAGAAGGAAGTCCCTTTAAGGCACAAACAGCTGAAAACAAGAAGTATCCCTAAATGCTTACTTTATTCTTACATTTGTCCCTAGGGATCTATTATGGGCCATTGCCAAGAAAAGAATATTAGGATCCACAAAGAAAGGTAAATCTTTGGGTTTGTGTTCAACAAATGCAGGGGCATATGCAAAAAAGTGGTTGCACTGAAGGTGGTCCCATGAAAGGGGACTTTCTCAGTATCAGGGCATATGGTAGGTAAGAGGACAGCATGGAGTTTAACTTTGAAAAAATAAATTTATCCTAGACTTTTGGGAAGAAATTCTGCTTGTTGCTGTTTTATTGTATCCAGCACATTAGATTGTGGAGCCAGGCAGATGTTACCACACAATGCTGGGAAAATGAGTTGTACCTATGGCATGGGAACAGAGCAGAAAAGGCGTAGTAGGTGCTGTATGAGAGGGGATTAAAGGTTCATGGCAAATCTATGCCTGGAGCTCTAAAAAAGCAATTATAGAGGTGAGCTGATCGCTTCCCATTACTGATGAACTAGTATAGCACTGCCACTCCAATACTTTAAGAAGCAGCTGTATGGAAAATATGAGATAACAAGAATGTCTAGTGACTAAAGATATACAAAAAAATACCTAGATTTTCAAAATACTGACATTTACCACTCAGTCCTTTGAAAATGTAGCAACTTTGGAAAGTGCACTCTCCCTCTGTCTGTACACATACAAATACATATATGTGTGTATATATGTGTGTGTGTATATGTATGTATATAGCCACCTATGTATCCCTCTATAAATGAAATGTGCAGTCAAAAGTGAAAAATTGATCTCATATAATATTGTGTGATGGGAAGATGGGATATTGTGCACCCTTTGGAATTGCAAAGACAACTCCAGATAGCATTCTTAAGCAGAACAGTTAACCTCCATATCTTTTAGGTTAATGTTACATTTTTCCACATCAGATACGTATTTGCTTTTAGATAGAGTACTGTTTATTTTCATACTAATGTTATCTTCTTTGTTTAGCCATTTATTTTTCTGATGAAAGAAAGCATCCTTGTTTTGCAGCCATGAGCACATGCATAGTTTTGTGTGAAAAAGATATTGCATGTAACAAAACCAGCTTAGTGAGCAATTGAAACTGCAGATTAGTCTATGCCACAGGCCTGACGATTCCCCTCTGCCGCTGCTGTCATTCAGGGGTGAAACTCTCAAATTTATTACAGCTGCACTAACCTAAAATCTGTGCACTTGTGATCAGAACTGCTCTCCCAAACAAACACTGCATCACTTTATGAATTACTATAATTTCAGAGGTATCTTTGTTAGCTTCCTTGGCAAACAATCAATGTATTTACTGCTGATACGATGGATAGGAGCAGTAACACTCATCAGAAGCAAACTTAGCAAGTACGGTTGTTTTGCAAATTCCAGTTATAACCTGTGTTATATCCTATATATCCAGTTATATCCTATATGTTCTGTACCACACCTGGTATTTAAGTTTGTTATTCCAGTTGTATCTCCCTTTTCAACAATGGCTGAAAATTGTGTCTGTGTTTACCTTTATTTTTTAAACTGACAGGCATGAACAGATAATATGTTGTTGCTCAGGGACTGACAGGTGTGACTAACCAACCAGAGGAAAAAAAAATCCACTGCTTTTAGACTGATCAATATTAGTCTTCATCCCAATTGCGTGATCTTGGATGTTGTAAGAATGCATCTGTAACCACTTTCAAAGGGGACACTGCACATGTATTAAATCTGAGACAGCACCATTACAATCAACTAAAACTCGAGATCTGCTGAACACTTGAAACTGTAATTTCCAAATATCTTTCTTTTCTTTAATTGAGGTTTGTTCTGCTGACAGACAAATGCACCCTCAGCTGAATTTGAATAGAACTACTGCAATAATCAGTGACTCTACTTGAATGAAATAACATGTAGCCTGGCTGTCTGCACAGTTATGTCTAGGAATGTTTCTCAGACAGACCTGACTCCTACTTTTCCTAATTAAAAGTGGTAATAACTGTTTTATTGGATCTAAATTACACTTTTATTTGACAAACTTAATTTAAAGTGTGACCTATCAACTTAATGACATTTTGAGGCTGGGCACAACTATACATAAATTAGAGCAGAGTGAGATGCTTTGCAATAAAGAGGTAAAGTGAAGAAAGAGTAAAAAAAAAAAACAACACAAAATAAAATGGAGGATAAAACCACATCAAAACATTTTAGCTAACGAGGTTTGCAATTTGGAATGGAATCAGAGCTAACTCTGCAAAATATTTCTTAGCAGGCTAGTGGCTAAAATCAAATATAGGGAACTTTGAAGTTTCTGATAGGTGTGATTTGATTTCTGTAACATAAATGCAGGAAGTTTTGTAATGGAATTTGCAAATAAAGAATGAAAAGCTTGCCTTAGTTGTTTGAATTGTAGCAAGAAGAACATCTCCCTTTTACATATGCTTTTCATCCATAATTCTTAAAGCACTTTAAACAGACAGTTGAGCACCCTCACCCACATTGTCCAGATGAGGGAGCTACTGAGATTGTACTACAAACGAGTAGCTAAGAACCTGATAATGTTACATCCCATGAGGCATAGAGATCCTTTGTAGGGAGTGGTATCCATCACAGCTTCTCAGGAGCAGAGGACAAGGCCATCGTCTGTCCTTAAAAGTTAAACCTGTGGTTGGGATTTTGCTTACTATCGTCAAAATGTTCCTGAGAGCACAAAGCCCCTCCACAGATGAAATGAAGACATGAGATGGTAACAAATGTTTGGAGAAATTGTTGGGAAAATTTATGTTGCAGCTATGTCAAAGTCCTAGGCTGAGTTTTTTCAGGAACTGCAGAATCATTGGAAGTAGTCATGCCAAGATTTCAATACATTCTCTGTTTCAAAGCAATTTTGGAAAAAAAATATTGAAAAGTGATCCTACTGTGACATTTCAATGTATTTTTTAAGTCTGAAGGAAAAACGAGGTTTTTTTTTTTTTCAATTTCTTCTGCAAAATATAGCTTCATGCAAGATTAAAAAAATACAGCAAAATAAAAATGATATAAATTAAAATTTTCAAGTAATTCAGTGCAAATTCCGGGTGTGGTTTTATTCAGTGTGTTAGAAGTTTGAAAATTTTTATTTACTACTTCATAATGGGAAGAGAAAAATGCTTACATTTCTAAATCACTGAGATGCAACAGCCAATGTCAAACTGTAAGGATCAGTTGACATGATAGTAAGCAACTGAATTGCTCTGTTTCAGCAAGTAAAGTTTTGTTGGAACAGCTGTGGTCTCTGGCTGTGCATGTGCTGTCACTCTTTTTACTTGAAGTGATTCCAACAAGAATATTGTGTATTGCCTTTGCCATAAACAATGAGACCTTGATTGTCCAAAGATTGGAAGTATAGAGACACATCTTAAGGAGCATTGGAAGAGGGCATCAGGTTTTTATTTCTCCAACAGAAGTATTTTTTTCTGGCTACACATTGATACAGTGACACGGTTAGTGAACCTCTGAACACTTCCACAGAATCACAGAACAGCTGAGGTTGGAAGGCACCTCTGGAAATCGTCTAGTCCAATCCCCCAGCTAAGGCAGGGTCACCAAGAGCAGGCTGCTCGGGGCTGTTTCCAGTAGGGTTTAGAATGTCTCCACGGAGACTCCACAAACTCTCTGTGCCAGTGCTCAGTCACCCTCACAATAAAAGGATGTTTTCATGTGTTCAGATGGAATTTAATGTGTTTCAGTTTGTGCTCGTTGCCTCTCATCGTGAAGCAATGGCCTTTTAGTGGCCCTTTAACAGTACAGTGATAACAGTTTGATGTAATGCATATATCTTCCCTGGGAAGAATAAACTTTCTATAGTTTCTGTCAAAGGTTAAGTTTGCCATATGTTTCTAGGAGGTTGAAACTGTACAGTCACCAATAGTACCTGAGGGAAAATATTCTGGAAAATATTTGTCAACACACAAAAGAAAAGTTTCGTATCACCTAATTGTTATCTTAAACTTTCAGCCTAGGTAGGAAGGATTTGTAAACTCAGACAAGCAAAAGAATTGTATTCCTGCTATGATCTGGGAGTAGTAATTAAGTTATTCAGAAAACAATGAAAAAAGTAGTCACTAAAAGTGACACATGGAGCTTTGCAAAAGTTGTCACCTTTTACAGGGCTTGAGGTCTTTTTCTCCTTTAGTCAGAACACGTGTTCTCAGTCAATTGTATAAAAAGAGTAAGCAAACAAAAAGAGAAAATTCATGGTGTATTTATGGTGTGCACTGTATGACTTGTCTATTTATTCTATAATATCTTTTTCTGAAACTTGGAAAAGACTTTTTTGGTGCTCTCTTCAGCCTGGGATGTACACATACACACATGTTCCCATTCAATTAATATTACAAGGAATAACCTTCCAGAAGAAGACATACTTGTATTTCTTTCCTCTTAATACTACCACATGTTGAACTCCTGATGACCAACTGAGCTTATCTGGAGGGTACAGCTGTAATCTCTGGGATCAGTGATTACTTATATGAAAAAAAACCTAACACCTGCGATGAATCCTGACTGTGGCAGCCTCACAGTTCAGTCCATACATACTGCTTGAAATATCTCACCCATTAACTCTTTTTTTGGCCTGTCTTGAACAAGTTCCTAATGGAAACATCATCCAGTTCAAGTTCTCTAAGCTTGTTTCCAAAGCTCTGCCATCTAAATCCCCTTCTAACAACAACAGTGTGTACCAGAAATCTTGGTTTGACTTAGGGGGAAACATAGTGAGAAATTTAAGAAGTTGTTGCTATTATTACTGTTATCCAAATTCAACATGAGAAGACAGTCATTAGAGGCATTCAAAAGGCATCTGAGGGGTGGGAAGTAAAAGAAGAGTGACTTTACAAGAGAAACAGAATAGGTAAGATGACGACAGGGACTATAATGGATTAAATTTGTAGTTAGCAGTGTGTTGCCACTTCCTATTTTAGCTCCCTTAATGCAAGGTCTAGTTGTCTCACCATCTTAAATCAGTATCTTCAAAATTCTCTTATGAAGAAAATAAATACTCTTCCCTTTATTTTATAACAGACAACTAAAGCACTAAAACTGTATCTATACTGTTGACATGAACAACACCTAACCTGGGCTTGAAGTAAAATGTGCTGGTTGCTGGGGTTCTCTGCAAGGAAATTCTACGGAGAATAGGCTGTTGGCCATTATGGAGGGAAAACACGCCAGGTGTGTTTTCTAGTTTAAAGCATGCACTCTTTACCTAGATGTCTGGGTTCCTTTCCAAGAAATGCAGAATGCTAAGTACTTCTGAAAAGCAATTGAAAAAGCTAAAACTACAAAGGAAAGCCTAGACTTCATGATTTAGGACTTCTAAACTAGGAGGGCAGTGCCTACAACACTAATGTGGATTGATTCAAAGGTCTTCTAAATCAATGAAAAACACTTTTGTTAGACCAGAAGGAATTAACTAGTTGAAATAATACTAGTTTTTGATGCTTCTGCAGTCACTGTCATATAAATATTTGTTTATTGCATATGTTTCTGCGGTTGTCTGTTTATTTTTATTATTTGTTCTTTTTTGTTTCATTTCAAAAAGAAAAAAAAAACCCACAATGTTGCATGGAAAAGATACACATTTTCACCACATTCACTATCCTGCAGAAATAATAAATTTTGACTAATCTGTACTGTGTGGATTAGTGGGGCTCCACCGCTATTGCCCATGATATTTGAAGATTTCTTTGGGGAATTGCAGGTTTATTTTTATTTTTACTGGTTGCAGTAGCCTTTTGGTCATCTTTTATGCAAGTATAGGAGAGTGGGTAAATCCTTGCATCTTAAAATTAATTTATCCATGGCTCCAGTAAAACAACAAATTAACATGTTCAAACGTCACTAAATGTTTGCACTGTGCTAGGAAATGAGAGATCATTTCCTCCTATACATAATAAGACAGCCTTAACAGTAGGATGTTTGAACACACCAGTAAATCAGGAAACAGGAAAGTTTTACCATAGGAAGAGTATTAGTATGAAGTGGGATTTATATTACTGTTCATTACATGAGCAGGAATCCCAGTTACCCAGCTGAGGAAAAGGTTGAAAATAAAATGAAATGTAATAGAGATTTATTTTTTTTTCCTGGAAAGCTTTGAATCCAAGAAAATGGAAACTAAATATGTATCTCTGTCTCTTTCTTTATATCCTTCTTGTTGATATGTTTTCATGTGTAGACAGAAACAGAAAAGAAAAAAAATGAGATAGTGTTGATAATACCACACTTTCATTAGTACACTTGAGGAGGGCAAAGCTCTGCTTTGGTAGAAGCAGATACTTACGCTCCCTCTTCCCATACGTAGTCTTTGGCAATAGTTGCAATATCTTGGAAACACAGCTTTTACTTTTGTGTGTCTGGAATCAGAACAAAATTAACCAAAGCTAAAGCGACGGTGACTGAAATAATAGGTCTTTACAGGGAGGTTATTCTATTTCAATGCACTTAGTTAAGTGAGAGGAATCCCTTGCAGACTGTTTATAACCTGCAGATTTGCAGTAAGAGTCCAGTGGATTAGGCTTTCTTGGTTTATTGGTATGTTCATTTTGTAAGCACCTTCTGCTATTCAGGCTGCTCTGGCAGAAAGAGGCACCTCACTGCATTCCTGGCTTATTAAGGAGGCAAATCACATTTCTCTAAGCATGTATGTGTTTATATATTGCTATTAATTACATATGTGAATGTGTTTGTATTCTGGGAGGTAATTTTGACATTTTTTATTTTGTTTTGTTGTTAAGTTCACAATCCAGCCCAATTTCTACAAAATTTGTGGCTGGAGTTACCGTATACATATATATCTATATGTGTGTGTGTGCATGTTTCTGTACATATACATTTTAGGTATTTAATATTGCTAAAAGGAACATAGTGAGACTGATTAGATCAATGAGCATTACTTTCTAGTAGAAACCGTTTCCTATTTACCTTCTTAAGTACTTTGCAATATCTGTCCTGCAGAGCTTTGCAGTAATTCATTCAGTCATATATTCTTTATTCCTTCTCTCACCATAGCAGCAATATGAAAATTTCTACTGTGATTCAATATTTGCTGTGAAGATGCAAGTAGAGTTTTGCTACCATAGACAGATTTGGTCAGTGGCAATTTCTTCACTCTTGTCCATTGTTAAGTATGGCCTTGCCGTTGCCATTCTTCTGCAGGCTGGGATGGATGTTCTGGTGTTTCTTCTCAGCTGCTTCTAGCACTGAGCCAAGAACAGATATTCATGCTGTTAGTACTGAAGCGTGTGACCTTGTATTTGGTAAAACCTTGCTTAAAGCTTTTTGTGATTCAGGGCTTAAAGTCTTGGCATCTCCCCAAACCAACAGACGAAATGCTTATTTTGCATTTCTTTATCAAGAAGTTGCTTCAACACATTTATTGAGGGTTTTTTCTTAACCTTCTTACACTTATTGCTCATTTCTCCTGCAAATCCAAGCTGTCTTGGTGTCCTGCATCCTTTTGTAGATGTAGACCTCAAGGAAAGACCAATGACAACTACCACATTTTTAACCATATAAAATCAGCAAGTTATCTATGCAAAAAAAAAGCAGGTAAACACCCCCACCCACCCACCTTAACAAACTGAGGATTCAACAGCAGGGTAGCTCATGGAGCTAGAGGTAATACAAAAGAAATTGTCTTGCAGAGCTCACTCTGTCTCACAGTCTTTCACAGAATCACAGAATCATGGAATGGTTGAGGTTGGACGGGAGCCCTGGAGGTCATCTGGTCCAATCCCCCTGCTCTAGCTGGACCACCTTGAGCTGAGTGCCCAGGACTATGTCCAAACAGCTTTTGAAACTCCAAGGATGGAGACTTGTGCTGGTTTTGGCTGGGACAAAGTCAATTTTCTTCATAGTAGCTAGTATGGGGTTATGTTTTGATATTTTGCTGGAAACTGTGTTGATAACACAGGGATGTTTGAGTTATTGCTAGGCAGTGCCTATACAGAGTCAAGGCCTTTTCTGTTTCTCATGCCACCCCACCAGCACGTAGGCTGGTGGTACAGAAGAAGTTGGGAGGAGACACAGCCATGACAGCTGACCCCAACTGATCAAAGGGATATTCCATACCATATGACGTCGTGTTCAGCAATATAAAGCTGCAGGAAGAAGAAGGAAGGGGAGGATGTTCGGAGTCACGGTGTTTGTCTTCCCAAGTAACCATTACATGTGATGGAGCCCTGCTTTCCTGGAGATGGATAAACACCTGCCCACCGATGTGCAGTAGTGAACACATTCCTGATTTGGCTTTGCTTTTGTGTGCAGCTTTTACTTTACTTATTAAATTGCCTTTATCTCAACCCACAAGTTTTCTCACTTTCACCCTTCCAATTCTGTCCCCATCCCACCAAGAGGGAGTGAGCAAGCAGCTGCGAGGTGCTTAGTTGCCAGCTGAGGTTAAACCACCACAAGTCTTCACAACTTCTCTGAGCAACCTGTGCCAGTGCCCAGTCACCCTCACAGCAAAAAGTTTTTCCTGATGTTCAAACAGCCTCTTGCATTTCAGTTTGTGCCCAGTGACTCTGGTCCTGTCACTGGGCACCACAGAAAACAGCCTGGCTCCATCTTCTTTACATCACCTCTTCAGGTTTTTATATACATTGATAATATCCCCCCTGAGCCTTCTCTTCTCCAGGCTAAACAGTTCCAGCCCTCTCAGCCTTTCTGGAGAGATGCTCCAGTCTCTTCATCATCTTCATGGCCCTTTGCATTTAACTGTCTCCACATGTCCATGTCTCTCTTGTACTGAGGAACCCAGAACTGGACACAGCACTCCAGGTATGGTCTCACCAGTGCTAAGCAGAGAGGAAGGATCACCTCCCTCAACCTGCTGGCAATGCTTTGCCTAATGCAGCCCAGGATACCAAATGCAGCCTGGGATACCATAACCTGTTCTTTATCCTCCAGTAGTTCTAACATCTGCCTCCCTTACAGTTTCTTACTTCTCCTTAATATCTGGGATCTCCCACAAAACCTCAGAAAACTGTTGGATCAACTTCAGCAGGCAGAAAAGTTTATTACTTTAGTGTAATTTATTGATTATCAACAAATAGTGCTTAAAATGAGATGGGGAGATAAATCTGTGAAAGTACTGTCATCTTTTCCTATGTTTTGTTGTGAATAGTGCTGCTGTGAGTGGAGAAGCAAGGAAAATACATTTTTTTTAGTTATTTTTTGAGGTTTTTACTGATTCTTGCACAAGGGAGAAAGTCATTTGGGTTGTGAAAATGAAAGCAACTGGTTATACAGAGACATAAATAATTCCAATGTCAGGTTAAAAAAGAACCTAATGCCTGTCTAAAACAGACTTATGTAAGGTATTGACAACTGCAGAATTTCTTATTAGTAGGAAGGTGTTCAAAAGACCTTGCTTAGGGCAGTATACATACTTAATGCATGGTTGTCACTCATAAAAGGGTCACAACTTTTTCATGTAGTATTATTTCAGGACTCGGAGGGAGTCACACCTGAAAGATCAGCTGGAAATCTGCCTGTTCCTTAGACTAAATCTTTTTGCAGGATTTCAGAGGAACAAAATTTTAAAATGGGATTTTTTTTCCTATACAGAAAAGGTTGTAAGACTAAGTAGGATTTATGATTTACAGAATCATAAAATTACAGAATAATTTAGGTTTGAAAGGACCTCCAGAGTTTGTCTAGGCTCTCCCCTGATTCAAAGCAGGTTCAGTGAGACTTGGTTGATCAGGACCTTTTTTGGTCAAGTTCTGCGTGCGTCTGAGGAAAGAGCTCCTACAACCAGCTTCTCCAGGCAGCTTATTCCAGTGTTTGATCACCCTTACAGTGATATTTTTTCCCCACTTATATCTCTTCCTTGAGTTTCAAACGATCAAAATGTATAGAATGATGTGTGTTTGTATGATGCATGTCTGTGTGTACACAAGGGAATAGTAAATTATGAAGAGTATTCAATTCCTCTTCTGTCTACTCTCAAACAACAGCTTAATGACAGCCACCAAAGAAAAACAGTACAGTTTCATACTTATCTTGCATAAGATACTTGCTTCTGTAAAATGCTAGCTGAAATTCCATAAAGAGCTATATCTACATTAAGGTTGGGGGTCAATATCCAGGTGGTGCATATGCCCTTCATTGTGAGAAACTGTGCGTGTGCAATTTAAGGTATTCTTTCATGAACTTGAAAGTTATTTTCCCCCAAAGTTGAGTTAATTTAGAGTTGGTGGAAATGAGGTGAAACTTCACACAAATTGAGATCAGTGAGTGTTCATGTTGTCTTCTCTGGTGGTGTCCTCCTTTTTAGATGGCTGACACATACAGACTGACTGCAGCTAAAGATTAAACAGTTATATGATGATATTAAAAATGTTTTCAAATATTCTCTTCAGACAAGTAAATACCCACTGAAAGCTGAAGGCAGCTTCTAAGGTACTCTTCAATCCCCTAGGGTAAAGAAAAAAAAATGCATATATGAATGTAAGTTATTGTAACATGATAGAGGAAGTGTCTTGAAATTTCACTGTGGTATTTGAAATGCTGTGTGATAAGCATGCAGTGACTAAAGTTTACAGACTTGTGGCATGTATTGCAGATATATTTTTCCAGTTAAACTATCTGACGTATAATAATAGAGGCAGTATAACTATAAATATGTTTCAGTGTTTGTTGTGTTTTACTTCAGAAGTCCCTTCCAACCCAAACCATTCTGATTCTGTGAACCCCAAACCTACCTATATCAATTTATATAAACAATTATTCTTTAAAATAGGTTTTCAGAAGTCCTGAAAAGACTTTTGCAGCATGATAGAATTACCTTCTGTGTATAGTGTTTCTAAACAGCTTGCTTACCTCCTCCACTGAGTCTCTACCTCAGTTAGAAATGCCTGTCAGTCCATTTTGAGATTCACGAGAGTTTATTACAGCTTGCTAGGAGTTACTTCTAGCGAAAATGTCAGTGGTTAGTATATAACTGTGTTAGGATAACTTATAGCAAGCTTGAAGCAATTTACGGCTTCTGCGTGAGGGGTTGATATAGAATCTTATTATGTAAATTTGTTAAACCATATTTCACTTGAAAGTTTTTCCTCCTCCCATGACCAGCCGACTGAGCTAGAGAAAGCAGTACGCCCCTTCCTGACACACTTGAACGTGACGATCATATTGAACATTCAGTTATTTCAATGTGCTCTTTTAATTTCCACAAAGAAGTGAAGTATTAAATCCAAGAAGTGCAATGTGTGGAGAAAGCAAACATTTGAATGTGCAAGGCATAGAAAAGAAGACCTTTAGCATATCTCATTTTCTTGGTTCTTTTTTACTTTTTTTTTTTTTTGCCTGTGCTTGATTATTTAAGAGTTTTATGCTTGCCATAACTCATCTGTAATATGTAATTGATTCCACCAGTTGTCTCTTACTGCTGTGGGCATTCTAATCAATTAAGGATCTTCATTGAACTGTGGCCTCCTATTTTCCCTCTTCCACCTTTCTTCCATTAAGTCTCTTGAGCGTGACCACATGCCTACTTGTGTTTATGTATGGATGTGCTTGTTTGTTCTTTGAACTTAAATCAAGTTCTTTCATTTTCTTTATCTTAATGTTGCTTATCTCTGCCTGAATTTCCTCAAGATCCTGTATTCTGTGGGGCTCGCTTTAATTTTCAGCTATCCAAAAAGCTGCTTGCGCAGCATCCAAAATATAAACAGTATTTCTGCAGTGTTTATCAGGCAATCTTGTGATATTATTGCATCAATATATCTTTCATGATTCAGTGTCATAACCAATGTTATCATCAGGCAGCAAGCACCCAAATAATCCTTTAAGATCCCATAAAACCTTTCAGTTTATTTAATTATTTCTACAGCTTTAAAATTCAACTGGATAGCCAAACAGGTTTTATTTCTTCCTCGAAGACTACTGTTTCTTTTTCTCATCCCATATATTTGAGAAACTATCTTTTGATTTAATCTCTGTGTAATCCAGAGCTTTAAAATTCTAATTGTTAATGCCTTTACTGCTGGATTATTGTTGTCCTTGACATCTGGTGTGCTGAATATTTAAATTTGAAGAGTCAAATTCGCAGACATGCCTAACTTCTGGCCTCCACATTTGGGAAGTGTTGCACTTCAATAAATATGGAATAGAATACGTTGCTTTAATAGAGTAGCCTTTTCATAACCAAGGAAGAGAAACAGTCTTTGAGGATTAAGTAATTTGATTTTCTGCTGTGAGCTAATAGAGTTTTTTGTCTACTGTAAAAATCTCCCGGGCGATAATCTTAACATTTTTCCTTGCATGAGGGAAATATATGTAGCATAATTGTTCCTCAGTATTTTCATTACATACGTACCATGTATTCAGGGGCGGTTTGCATACAAATACATCTCCTTTGGCCCTAAAAGTTGCATACAATTTTTCAAAGGCAGCACACAGTGCTGGCCCGCATGTACCAGAAAGCATGTTGCTCTCTCCTAAAAAGCTGCTCATACTGTTTCCTTCCTCCTTTAACACCTGGAGTCAGAGGAGAGGCCCAGCTTCTGGAAACACAGGGGCTTCCTAAAGCTCCTGGTGGGGCAACAATTTTCTGCATTTTAATCTTGCCCACCCAGATTCAGGAAGTTTCCAGGCTGAAAGTATCTGAGGGGTTTACCTAGTTAATGTGGACTGGAATTTGCATCGGATCAAAGTCTAGGCATTCCTCACTACCACCATTACAGCCATCTTCTCTTCTTTAGCATCCTTAGGGAAACCTTAAAAAGTATTGTAATACCAACCTGCTGACTCAGCCTTTTTTCTCTTGGAGGGATGGCATTAAAATTCTTTCCCCAGGGATTTCTGCAACTGTTAGCAATAAGAAAATTCATCTGATACTCTTTATTTCTTCCTTTTCTATATAATTGCTAAGCTGGCAAGCAATGATTCTTCTCTTCTTTTCCTCTGAGTTATTTTTTCCCTCTGTTCTTTCTTTTGCTAATGTTACAGAGAGCTCATGGGAGACAAGAAGAGACCTAAAAGACTTAAAATTATTTGACTGGAAAATGTGCTGCCTTTTTATTACTTCAGTGTCTCATGGAAAAAGTACTCATTTTACTTTTATGGGAGATAGCATGACTTACTGGATTATGTTACTTTTCAGTTAAGAACATTTGTGTCATTAATTGAATGAAGATCAAATTTATTTGGCAAGAGTAGATAAAATGCTCATTTAAAATTTAAGATTTCATATGATAGTTGTTTCCTTCAAACTAAACCAACTGCAGAATTCAAGCTCTCTGCACATACACGGCAACTGAGAACAGACTTTGGCTACACATGGTTTCAGTGGATAGTTAGGGTGATTGTAAACACTAATGGACAATTTCAGAGCTTCTCTGGTTCTATTTTGCAGAGACCGGGAACGATGAAAGAGACTTCATGACAGCTGTATAAGTCCTGATAACCTTCCCATATGATGGCACTGCCTTGGTGTTTGCTGTGAACTAGTTATTAGAGTGTTTTGGTGCCAGCTCAGCCCTGATACAGACCAATATCTAGCCTCATGTTTCTTGAATTTGCCAATGTTTGTCCTTCAAATGGCTTCAGAAGCATTAAAATAAAGCACATGTAAATCTCATGCATATACCCATAAAGGCAGGGCTTCTGAGTACTCCCCTGGTGATTTTAAATCAGTATCAAAACCTAAAAGCAGACCCCAAAAACCTCACCTAGAGCACTTGAATATTTTTAACGCTTTCTGCCTGGAAACAAGGCAGAGAAAATACCTCGTCTCTTTAGACAGGTATCATGTATTACAAAAGAAAAGGTAAAGAACAATTCCCTGCTTATATTAGTTTAATTTGAGACTTACCTAACCTAAATTTGTCTGCCTAAAATTTAGGCAGCCACTTATAAGCTACTCATACAGAATCATTCTGTAGGCAGCGGACAAAGATCGCCATCTCCAAAAGTCCTGCATACCCAATCTAAACGATGGCATGACTTATTATCCCATGGAGGCACCTGTCTCTTCTGTTAAAGTTAGAAGAAATCTTGAAAATTAACTTGAGCTTAATGCCCAACTTTTAGGCAAGCAAATTTAGATGAGATGAATCCTACTGTTAGTCATTATTTTAAATTGAAGCAAACTCCAGGTATGTCGTATCTAATCCCAGTTTGTCATTTAAACGGCCTTCATGCACAGATCATGCTGTGCTGTTGATAAAAAAAAAAAAATCAATTCTTTGGCCATACCCATTCTTTTAAGACATAAGTTGAGTCACCCCAGAGCATTTTACTCTAAATTGGCAAATTAAGTTCTTCTGTTCTTCATTGCCTCTGAGAAAACAGCAAATGCAGGGTATCTTAGACCTAAATCAGAAAATAGGAGACCATGAAGAGTCTTAAACCAAACATAGTGACTATGGCAAATTAAGAAATGATACAACTTTATTACATCATGCATCAAACCTAATGTGCATATCCAACAGGGCTAAGACATTAGTCTTAGTGCGTATGTGAGGTGCCATTGGTCTGTGCAGTCATTCCAGGAAAAAAACCCAACAGCCTCAGAGTGACAGAATAGTATGTACAAAAACTCAGAAGTGAGAGATTTGTAATTTTACCAGTCATCAACAATCCTCCGGTAACAGAAAAAAAGCATTGACAGGTTTTGTGCTGAATTTAGGGTTCTTTCCAATAAGGAATACAGTTGTGCATACCTTACCTTGGCTTGACAGAAACCACAAGCCTGCCTTTGTAAAGCTGCTATAGTGTGAGATCTGAAAACAGGAAAGTAACAGAATATGTTTTCAGTGTTCACAATTAAATGTTGAAAAGAAAAAAATATTACTTCAATTATAAAAAGAAAATAAAAATATAATTCAACTCGAATAACTTTTTTATAATTTTTTTTGATAGCGTAAGTAAAACTTGTGTTTAAATACTGTCCCTTTACACAGAAATACATATATAAGCATAAGTGAGAGAAGGCGATGGGAAGGATTAATATCTTTTCACTGAACAATTCAATTTTTCAGAAAAAAAACCCAAGGTACAAAGTACACAAACTTTGATGCCTTCTACATTGACAAAAATCTATTATTTTGCTCTCTTTATTAATATCTGTTGTGAAAAGAATGATTTTTCCAACACATGCCCAAATGGCACAGTTTCATTTGAGCATATTTTACCTACATAGAGATTTTAAAGGATTGTGATTGATCTAAATGGAAGTACAAACAACGTTATTTTAACAGAAACTCCTTGAAATTTAGGCTGGCTTCTGAAAACAACACTGTATTTTCATTTTTGTTGTTTATCTAACAATTTTGGGGAGGGGGAGAGTGAAATACCTTGATTTCTTCAACCTAAAATAGAAATTGTTGCATTTGGATATTAAAAAGCACCCCAAATCAAAGATTGCAGGTCTGCCCTCAAACAAAACAGGAGGTGGAATCTAGGGCTTAAACATCCCAAACAGGTGTCTGGACTATTATCCTCACAGGACAGGAGAATGAGAGCCTGTGCAAGACTTCTCCTCCTCCTCCTCCTCTTCCTCCTCCTCCCCTTCCCTTTCCTCTTCCCCTTCCTTTTCTCCGTCTCTTT
>VZSZ01009500.1:0-124083 GCA_013398815.1 Ibidorhyncha struthersii | reverse complement strand
AATGGCACTTGTGCCACTTATGTTTGTTGGAAGATTTCTTTCAGCTGGTAACAAACTTCTGGTTCCTTAGATTACATCTCTGTTTGGTTAAAAATAAGCAATTTCCAAAAGGATATTTTCTAAACGATGTATGCATAGAAGACTTGATTGCAGTATTTTGATATACAAACTGTTCTGAACTTCTTAGATTGGTATATAATTTCGCTTTGTAGGAATGGAGAGCAAGCGGTTGGTGAGATCGAGGTGGTATGCTACTGTTTTTTATAAGCTGGAAATGTCAGCAACCATTACAATTTACTATTTGATATATAACTTTTTTATTGTAATATAGGAGCATGCCACAGTTCCCTTTATGATTTGTCAGACTACAGACAGTTGGCTCTTTCCATTTATATAAATACATTGGTTAGCTTGCAAATCTAGTTAGTTATTTGGAGTTGCTGTGCGAGGAATTGATGCTGCTATAAAAGAAGAGCCTCAGCTGTAAATATGTAAGATTAGAAATAACATTGCTGCAACTTGCAGAAATCAACAGACCCGGAGTTCTTGTTTAAGCCCAGGAATACAGCAGATCTGGGACATTCATACAGAAAGGAAATTCCTTTGATATATTTAAAAAAAATAATAATTCTGAACTAATTAACAACCTATAAAAAATATATACCTGAGACTGAACTGGGTAATAAGATGTCACATTTGTTCTATAAAAATACTTTGCTACTAGGAAAATGATTTAAAAAAGAGTAGTCAGCATCTGAACCAAAACATCTGCTGAAGGCTTGCACTCCTGATCTTCTGATGTTAGTAGCTGGGAAGGGCAAAACTTATCCACCTTACATCCATCAAAAATATAGTGGGTTTTATTTGTTATTGATTCTTAAGGTACAGTGAAGTGCTGCCTCTGGAGAGTGCTTGCTGACGTGGCAGATGGTCTTTATTACTCCTAAAGGTCTCTTTGGTTAATGGCACTCTAATTCTTTAGTATCTCCATCTATCTACCCTTCCCTTCCAATTAAACATTAGTGACACATTTTTATGGCCTCTAAAGCAGCATAAATTAGCATAAACTATGGACACAATAGAGTAATCCACTAATTGTAATCTGATGACTAACTGGAAGATACATGGAAGACATACTGAAGTTTTAAGATTGGAAAGCTCCTGTGAAAGTTACTATAATGTAAAGAACATTTTAAGACTAAACTTTTTATGTATTTCGAATCCTTCCATATAGGTAGTTAAAAGAAACACTGGAACACTATTTTAACATACATCTATCACTCAGACTTTACCAGAAGTCTGTATGTTGGTGGTCATACTGATTATAAACTGGCATGTGCAGAAAAAATCTCTTCAAATGCTACAGAAGCTAAAATACAGTTAATGGGCATCCAAGCAGGGCCTGACCCTAAGTATATTTAAGTTATAGCAGGAATCCATTGCCTTCAGGGGGGTTAGGTCATAGCTGTAATGATTGCTTTAAGTCACTATAGACAGTCCCGTAAAAGTTTAACATCCAAGCATTTCTCATCAGAACAGGGTACATTTGAATTAAATTAACTTAATTAAATCAAACTGTAATGAACTATAGCAATTTTATTATATTGATAGCTCTTTAGCTGTATTTAAATGTCATATTTTCACAAAGTTCAGTTATGCCTTCCTACTTCCCAGAAGAAACACTGAATTTAAGACTGCTATCCCCCTTTCTTCAGGTGAGAAATTGGTGAGAAAGTGGACTATTTTTTATGTTGGCTAATATGGAGTGCTTCTATTCTTGGCAGCCTTTGAAGTGAGCATTTAAAAACAGAGGGCACTTTCAAAAGACTTAAGCCAAAAAGTACTGGATGCTAAGCCAAATCTAGGACTCACTTGCACTATTGTCTCTCTTGTGCCTCATCCATCAGATAATACTTTTAATGCTACCTGAGCATGATGCTCTCTCTGCCTCTCGGCATTACTGAGATTATAGGTCACTGAGAGATAGTGTATACTTGCCCTGTGTGCTTGCCCTGTTTTATGCTTTTGCCTAAGTTTTCAAGATTGCCCATTATTGAGGACAGGATACTTGTCTAGAAGGAATTTTCATCTGACTGAGAACATGTTCTCAGTTGTGTTGCACACAGTAAAGTGAACTGACGTGTGGAAGATGGCTTTCTTGTTCTCTTTTTATGTATTTGTTTGGTCTTTGGCCACAACAATTTTCCTTCTGGATTATCTAGAAAACACTTATGCAAGCAAATAACAAAACAAATACATCAACAGGTGCATAAATCTGTCACTGACAGTGTTCAACTAAATAGTTTTAAGCTCTATCAGATAAACGAATAAGGATGATTCTTTGTTTTTGCTTTTAAATAAGTTATCCTGATGTTCTAAATGAGGATGTGCCTTTTATTCATACATTGCAAGGGTGGTAGCATAAATCTAGCTATAAACCACATAATATTTTTCTGGACAAGGAAAATAATATAGATGTTAATATATGCTTTCTTGAGCAGTATCCTTTGGATGAATCTCTAAATTATTGAAAAAAAAAACCAACCAAACCCACATCACTTTTTACTAACATTAAAAAAAGAAATTATAATTTCAAAGTCTTACATCAGTTCCTGTGTATGCTTATGTATCAGTTGCTTATAGTCATAAAGGAAAGGTTAGTGTTCATGATTTTCATTGCTTTATACTTTTCAAGTTTTCCTAGCCTAATTTCATGTGTCACTTCAACAATGGATATCTTTTTGCTTACAACTTCTGACAATTTTGCTGTTCTTAAGTTTTTGAATAAAATACTCATAGTCCCATCCTTGCCAGCAACAGCAGCAAGAATTATGTTTCTTATGATTCTCTGTTTTTTCTTCAGATATTGCATATTAAAATTTACCAAGGTAGAATTTGTAGAGTAAAAAAAAATTGGTCTGTCTGGATGGTATATGAGCTGGCTGTGGATATCACTTATTATAATAGCATTTCTAACAAATGACAGGTCAAAGTCTTGGGTTTCAAAGTATTTATGCAGACCGTCAATCACTTACTCTTTGCACAGTCATCTAGGCATACCTTTAAGGGATGTCCCTGACTTTTCATCAAAAATTCCTTCTTTCCCTATCCATCTAGTGGGTCTTAACCATTGGAACTCAAAAAGAGGGAAATAACAACATATCTGAAAGGAAGACCTGAACAGCCATACTGGTTTTGTTACTATTACTCACCACCTCCTAAATTTGTAGTGCAATTTGACTCTTTCCCCCTCTGTACTTTTTAAGTAAACAGAATTTCCTTGATTTTTCAACAGAGTGTCACCTTAGCCTTTTAAGTTCAAAATAAAGAACATAATTAAAGAACTAACAGAAGCTGCAGCATAAGGGAGGGTCATGGCAAGACATTAATTTAATAGCATCCTACAGAAAACATGTAATCAACAGGAAGGGTGAAACTAACTTTACGGGTAGTATTTAAGATTATATTTAGAAAGCAACTTGGAATGAAAAATCAGTTTCTTACTTTGTTTCAGCAATATCTACGACTAGTTCAAATAGTCAAATGATGTTTATCTTTTCAAGTGCAGTTTTTCCTGATGGCATTCTCATGTCTGTTTGAAGTGTGAAATGCATAATGAAGAATCTAGTAAATCATGCAATGTAGGTTTCATTGCAGAAACTTTCCACTGCTTCCTGAATAGCCGTGTCTTTGAAAGAGGATTTTCTAGGAAAATTTAATTCCTTGATTATTTCCTTTGTAAGTAGCACAAAAGGCAAAGAAACATGCTTATTTTTAATTCATTACCACATTCAAATGAGTATTTATAGTGCATCTTGTGAATAGTGAACCATCTGTATTAGGTAGGGACTGAGCAGCTAGTTTTGCAAAAGTTTGCATTTAGTCAAAAAGTAATTCAGAAGTCTTCACCACGTTACATAAGCTCCTGATGAACTTACACGTTTTTGTATGATAGTTTTTCAGCGTGTGTGCAACTTCTTTATGTCGATAGTTTTTGGTTATCTTTAGCAGGTGAGATCCACCAGCCAAGAGCTGACATAATAATTCTGGGTAGCAGTTTTCTAAAGTGTTTAGTGTTTACCCCACTTTTCTTCCACTGAAATCACTGGAATTTACAGAACAATGAATGTCCTGGAACTGGTGCTGTACACTCTAGAAAATCCCATGACGATGAAGTCACTGATCACTTAAGGTTTTGTTGCACTTTAAGGAAGTTTCCATTATAATTTCAGTTTACATGGAACTGAGCAAAAATAGTATTTCAAGATTAAATAGAGGTTCCAGAGGTCTCAAAATTAAAAGTATTTCTCCATTAGTTCTGTATGTCTTAAATTATTTTTATTAAAGTCCGCATGGTTCACATTTTATGACATTTCTCCATCATGCCTTTGTGCATTTACCCTGTAAAAGTCTTATTTCTGGCCAAGAATTTAGAATTAACTTTCCATTAAGTGTCATGAACAGTATCTAGAATTTAATATTACAAACTGACATTATTGCGTACCATTAAATATGAATTTAAATCTACTTGGAGAAAGGCAAGTCTCTTTTTCCTTTGCATTCACACACTTCATTTAGTGCCTTTATGGAAATTAGGGTGTTCCTAGAATCACTCTAGTGCACTGGTTTTATTACATGGACACTGATGCTCACGAGGAATGTTATATATGTAAGTATTTATACCAAAGTCTGTGGGACATCTCCCTGCTGTAAAGTTGCATACAAAGGGGAAGGTGGAATTGGGCCTACAGACTTTAACGATTACCAAGCACCCTAACTTAGAAAGCAGGTAACTTAATTATATAAATCAACAGGAGATTGACCCTGCAGTGAATTTTTAATAATACACTAATTGCTTGATAGAGAAATCAAATTAGACATTAGTGGCAAATCTTCATCTCAGCATGCAGAGAGTTACCTCCCCAAATCTTGTTACTAATAGAAAAACTGCGTATAATTCTTGAGGCAGTATGAGAACAATTTAGGTTGGATTTTTTCCCTCTTTCCCCCTCTATGAAAGGAGTTAATATTGAGCTTAAATCTGTCTCAGTTCTTCTCTATGGTTCTTGAGAGTGACTCTCAGCTGCCATTAAGTATTACCTATTGTGGTCTCCTACAGTTTGTAAATTGGTTGTGGAACTAAATAATTAGGACCTTTTCCACAATAGTTTTCCAGTGGAAGAAAAAGCTGTTTTCACAGAGGAGGAATTTTGTGAAACCTGTGAAGAAAATTAATCTTGAGAAAAATTATTCTAAAATTCCATGAAAAATCTCCTGAAAGTTTCAAAATTACATTTTACATTCTCATTTTACTATTTGTTTTTACTTATAACAGACATCTAAAGTAATTCTGCTGCTGCTGTAGCACAATAATGAAATGTGCTATTTGTATAATCATTTTTTGGAGCTAATAGTGATAGAAGCATCATCTGGAGATCAAAGTATCTTTTGTTCTCTTATGGAAAAAGCTTCAAACTGCTGCTTGAAACTTTTCAAAAATAACTTTTTGAAGATATTTGCTTTCATATACAATCTCAAAAGTATATGTCTCTTTATCTGAAATCCTGAAATTTTTAATGGCATAGATATTCTGATTTTCAGCCTCCTAGTTGCTAATATCAGTAGCTGGTAATTTATATTGAAACAATAATATTACCAAACATAATATTCTTAAAATCATTAATTGGATGCAAGAAGATCTTAAGATATATTTATTATCACAAAGTGTTTAAAGAATAATTTTGGAAATCAATTGTCCTGCAGACCTTTAGGTTTTTTTTTGAGTTTTCAGTGTCTTCTAATCCCCAAGATTAGAAATGTCTTTTCTTATTATCTGAAAGATGATTTTTTATGTGACTCCAGGAGGTGGAGTTTTAATACATTAAAAAAATCAAACACGATGAGAACTATCCTAAGATTATTAATGGTAGTTACACTGAAGCCAGGAAAAATAAGTTACTCTAAGTTAGTTTTTATTCACTGGCTATTTCTGCTTAATACTGTTCCACCAGCTAGGCATCAATTACTATTGATTACAATGATACTACCTATTGAAAGAGAACTCCAAGAGGAGACAATGAGTAGAGTTTTGTTTCAAGCTACTTGTAAAACTTGAATTATACACCACAGTAAATACCTCCCCGATTCACTGTGTGGGCATTTATAAATAAGGTTACCAGAGACTCATCACACTGTTTTTAAATTTGGAGTAAAATGTAGTGTTTGATTTCATAATCTTCTCTATTTTTGTTCTGGTTTGGTTTGTTTTTACAAAAAATAAGTAAGATCTACTCTGATCAGTGTTAATTTACCTGTACCGTCAATTCTCAAAAGAAACATCAATTACTCTGCAGGAGAAACACCAGTTATAAATGTCCTTTCCTTACAGAAAGATTTAAATCACACTTTCTTTCCTTCCACTGGATTAAAATATTTTGTTTATAACCATTATCCTGAGGTAGTTTTACAACATAAACAATTAATTAGTGAATTGTTTCCCTGTCACAGAATTTGGTTTAACCAACTTAAATTACGTTTGAAATGGTGGCTGCAATATTTAGCTGTATTGAACTGTAAACATTAATGTCTGTTCCAAAATTAAATCTACTTGATCATTCCCCTGTTTTCACTTAGAAATCATAGTCTCAGTCAGAGTCCACACAAAATAATCAGTGAGGACTTCTGGCAGTTTCTGCTGCCTTTAATACAAGAAGTGGAACACGATTCTTTTCCCAGGATCATCAGCAATGAGGACTTGAGGCTCTTTCACTCCTCTTTCTTGCATTTGTTGTATGATCTTGAGCTTTAGGCAATCTCCAAGCAGCGTAGGAGTGGTGACTTACAAATGAAACAATTATTTTGACTTGTAAAGTCCTTTGACAAACATTCAGATGGCAGTTATGGATCAGCTAGCAAATGAAGTCTTAGATATGTTTTAAGTGCACAAGATAATAGACCTGAACTATGCTTGTTTCCATTGGTCTCTCATGCATTGGTATCCAAAAATCTGTCTCTCCTCAGGCTCTGAGTGGTAGCTGACAGCATGACAGAAAGGCTCTCTTAAGCAGTTCTGGATGGGCTCCAGTATTGCCCTGTTTTATCCTGTTGTCTCTTCTCATTCTCACAGTTTTGGGGCTTTTGACACTCTAAAGGGGATGCTTCTCAGTATGTGTCTGTCTCCATTTCATGTCCACAGAACGCCTCCATCAGTTACATCTAATCAGCCACCTCATTCAATCCTCTGCTGAAATGCCTTTCCTTTTTTCCATAAAAAGGAAATTCCTTTCCTTTTCTTAAAAAAAACCCCCACATTGGTTTGAGAGCTGAGTTCTCCAATTGCTTTTCTTGTTTATTTGTTTTGCTTTTTGTTGTTTTTATTCAGACTTTAGTAAGAATCTTTTCTTGCAGTAGAACTGAAATATCCGGTGGTTCAGCTTTGTATTGGAATATGAATGACAGCATGCAATGTTCTACATCACTACTCATTTTGTTTACATTTTTGACATCTTTTCTTCTTAAACTCCTTTGTTAGTGTAGAACTTTCCAGCATGACTTTATTGCTGTAATATACACATTTTTTGCTACACTGTAGCTTTTTCCTCTTCTTTACATAGCAATGGTTCTAATTTAAAGCAACAGGTTTTGTTTATTTATTTAAATAGAGATTGCATCATTGCTGCTCAAAATCTTAGAACAAATTATAATCTTGTGTATAATAAGGAAAATGGCTACATTTCTCCCATACCTTATTTAGTCAGAGCCAAGATTCTTTCTTCTTTCTCTTCTGTTTGAAATGAACGCGTTGAAAGCATCTTCATGAAAGCATGGCTTAATCACTAAGGAAATGTCTCAAATCTGCAAAGGGGCAGATGCAGGGGGCAGGGGGCAGGATGCTAAAAAATTCCAAAACCTTTCACAGGACTTCCTCATGAGATAGATTTAGTCCTGGGTTCATATTCACAAAATTATAGAAACTCTGCTAGTACACCTAAATATGAAGTGTTCTTGACCAAACTTGATTTCACCTAATCTGACTTTCAAGTTGGTCCTATTTTCAGCAGAAGTTTGGTGCTTCTGCAGATACCCTCCAGAGGTCCCTTCCAGCTATAAATTATTCTGGTATTCTATCACTGGTGCTCAAGCATGTATATAACTAGGGCAACACACAAGGATAACATTTTCAGTATTTCTCCTCTGACATTTGTCTTGGCGTTTTATCCTTACTATAAATGAAAACTGGAGTTTTTGTGATATTAGTTGCATTCAAAAGACTGGCCTCTATGAAGGAAAGGAGAGGCTTTTAAAGAGAAAACAACAGAATTTTCCCCAGAAATCACAAGGTCACTACTCAGCAATAAATGGAATAAAATTTGATGACCTACTTTTACATTTCAGGGTAATGTTTTGTACTCATTTGTGTCTTAGGAGAGAACTTCATCTGATGGTATACATACTCTTGGATTTGTATCTCTTCCTAGGTTGTATGAGCCAGACCAGAGGATCTGTTAACTTGCAACAAGTGTGAAGTTTCCTTACATGCATTAAGTTGTGTTTAGAGGTATTGTGCTGCCTCCACCACGTTTTTGGTGTGGGTGTTTTTTGGTTTATTTTTAATGAAGAACACATTTTCTAATATCATAGAATCATAGAATACCAGGTTGGGAGGGACCCCAAAAATCATCTGGTCTAGCCTTTCTTTGCAAAAGCAGAGTCTAGACAAGATGGCCCAGCACCCTGTCCAGCCAAATCTTTAAAGTGTTCAATGTTGGGGAATCCACCACTTCCCTGGGGAGATTATTCCACTGGCTCATTGTGAAAAATGCTCCTCTTGTGTCCAATTGGAATCTCCCTGGGAGTAACTTGTACCCACTACCCCTTGTCTTTTCCATGTGACTCCTTTTAAAAAGGGAGTCTCCATCTTCTTTGTAGCCACCCTTTAAATACCGGAATATGGTGATAAGGTCTCCCCTAAGCCTTCTTTTCTCAGGGCTGAACAAACTCAGTTCTTCCAGTCTTTCCTCATACGGCAGGCTTCCCAGTCCTTTGATCATGTTTGTGGCCCTTTCCTGGACCCTCTCCAGCCTGTCCACAACTTTTTTGTATAGCGGGGATCAAAATTGAACATAGTATTCCAGGTGTGGTTTGACAAGTGCTGTGTAGAGTGGGATAATGACTTCTTTATCTCTGCTGGTGATGCCCTTGTTGATGTAACCCAGCATCCTCTTGGCCCTCAGCAAGTTTGCCGATGACACCAAGCTGTGTGGAGCAGTAGACACACTGGAGGAAAGGTATGCCATCCAAAGGGACCTGGACCGACTTGAGACATGGGTCCATGCAAACCTCATGAAGTTCAACAAGGCCAAGTGCAAAGTTCTGCACATGGGTCAGGTCAATCCCAAGCACAAATACAGGCTAGGAAAAGAATGGATTGAGGAGAAGGACTTAAGGATGTTGGTGGAAGAGAAGCTCAACGTGATCTGGCAATGTGCTCTCACATCCCAGAAAGCCAGTCGCATCCTGGGCTGCATCAAAAGAAGTGTGGTCAGCAGGTCAAGGGCGATGATTCTGACACTCTACTCTGCTCTGGTCAGACCCTACGGGAGTTCAGCTCTGTGTTCAGCTCTGGGGCCCCCAGCATAAGAAGGACATGGACCTGTTGGAGTGAGTGCAGAGGAGGGCCATCAAGACAATCAGAGTGCTGGAGCACCTCTACTGTGAAGACAGTGTAAGAGAGCTGGGGTTGGGAAGATGGGGAGGGACTTTTTATCAGGGAGCGTAGTGACAGGACGATGGGTAACAGTTTTAAAATGGGTAGATTTACATTAGATATTAGGAAGAAATTCTGTACTGTTAGGGTGGTGAGACACTGGAATAGGTTTCCCAGAGAAGCTGTGGATGCCCTGTCCCTGGAAGTGTTCAAGGCCAGGTTGGACAGGGCTTTGAGTAATCTGGTCTTGTGGAAGGTGTCCCTGCCCGTGGCAGGGGGGTTGGGACTAGATGATCTTTAAGGTCCCTTCCAACACAAACAATTCTATGATTCTGTGATTTGCCACAGCAGCACACTCTTAGCTCATGTTGAACTTGTGGTCCACCAGGACCCCCAGGTCCCTTTCCACAGAGCTGCTCCCCAGCCAGGTAGATCCCAAACAGCGCTGCACTGCTGTATTGTTTTCCCGGGTGATAGACCTTACTCTTGTCCTCTTTGAACTTCATAAAATTCTTGTTAGCCCACTCTTCCAGCCTATTCAGGTCTTCCTGCAGGGTGGCTCTCCCTTCCAAAGTGTCCACTTGCCCACTCAGTTTGGTATCATAGGCAAACTTCACCAGGGTACACTTGATCTCATCATCCAGATCATTTATGAAGATATTTGTCCTGGTTTGAGGTAAAACAGGACCAATTTTCTTCAGTAACTTTGCTTCTTAGCTAGGCCTCTTCTAACTACTGAAATTAACAGCATATTGTGCAGACAATGTTCGTTCTCTCAGAGCAATAAGACCAATGTTTATAGTTGATGCTTAGGCATGGTATGCAGAGAGGCTCTTGCTTGTAATTACTGCTTTAACACCCAAGGCCGACCAACTTTGTTACTTGCCCCGTTGGAGGGTCAGAAGTGGAAAAGCGCAGTGGGGTCCCACCTGTGGGGAGGAGCGGACAGGACAGGTGACCCAAAACTGACCAGTAGGGTATTCCATCCCATCTGCCTCATGCTCAGTATAAAAGCTGAGGGATCAAAGGGTCAGCTCTCTCTTTCGTCAATGGCCGACATCTGAGGAGGACTCTGTCTGTTCTTCTGCCTTTGGTCCCGATCCTGAATGCAGATCCGGAATCCAGTTCCTGTCTGTCACTGAGTCCAGCCTGGGACTGCCCCAGTGCCAGCCGGTGTTGTCACTGTCATCCTGGGAGCTTGATATGGTTTTGTATATTTTTCATTATTTCCTTTCTATTTGATTATTAATATTTCATTAAAGTACTTTAGTTCCTTCCAAACTTGTAAGTCTCTTTTTCCTTCCTCTGCCTCTCTCTTTGAAGAGGGATAGAGGGGAGCATCTGTTGGTCCCATCTGGGGTCCCCCACGTCCCCAGTGGCCAATTTGGCCTAAACCACGGCAATATTAAACAGCGTCGAGCCCAACATCGATCCCTGGGGGACCCTTGTGACAGGTTTCCAGTTTGAAAAGGAGCTATTTACCATCAACCTCTGGGTGCGGCCTGTCAGCCAGTTCCCCACCCACTGCACAGACCACTTGCCTAGATCATAACACCTCAGTTTCTCTAAGCAGAAATTGTGCGAAACCGTATCGAAAGCCTTGGAGAAATCAAGGTAGACAATGTCCACTGCTCACCCCACACCAATCTAGCAGGTTATTTTGTCATAGAAGGCCATCAGGTTTGTCAAGCATGATTTGCCCTTGGTGAATCCATGCTGGCTTCTTCCCATCACATGCTTCATTTGACTTGTGGTAGCCCCCAGGAGGATTTGTTCCATAACCTTCTCAGGGACTGAAGTAAGACTGTACATACATAATATGCATATTATGTACCAGAAATAAGAAGTCCAGAGCTGGCAGGGAATATCTACCCCCTCATAAATCAAAGGAGTAAACCTGAAGATATAAGTGTATACATGTATGTACGTATGCATGTATGTATATACATGTATGTATGTAGGTGTGAATGCACACAGACATGCACAAATATGTAGACGTACAAGCATATACATATCTATACACAGCACACATATATGGCTTAACCTTAGAGAAAACAGATGAAATATCAGAATAATGCAACAGGGTAATATAACATATTTTAACAAAAAAGCATATACTACAGATATTTGAAGTATCTGAAAATGGTCGAGGTTGCTTTCCCTTTTTATAATATTTAATATCATATATCTGAGCTTGACATAATTCTGCAAAATTTTGCAATTCTTACATTTTGAAAGTGTAGCATTCCTGCTGTACAATAATCAAACCCATGATTTCAGATTGCATTTCTCTAATATATAACTACAATCATGATGAGTCATAAGAAAGAAGAGAGAATGGACTGTTCAGTGTTTTCTCTGCAGCTACAAAATAACCAGAAGCTTCAAAATTACAAAATGAGACACCTAAGAATAGGCACATGAGAATATATAGACAATACTTGCAAATGCTCCTGTACTTGTCTGTGTTAGAACATTTTTATTTTTCAGAGATTGACTCACCAAACAACTCATCTGACAAAAAAATGATTTTACGTTCTACCCATTATACAACCAAGTTATTTCTGGACAGATATAGATCAGACAACAATAATTAACACCCCCACCATTGCCTTCAACAATATCACGAGCAAGAATACACAACATTCGAGTTACTTATAGCAGTTGAAGATACACTGAATGTTTCTGAATTAATTAATGTTGCTTTGCAATACAGATGTTGGATGTGCATGGACAAGATGAGCACTAACAACCTGTGTCTTGTTGCTGTTCACAAGTATTCATTTTGCAGCTTTGCCATATGCATATATTATGTGTAACGGTTCTGAAAGCTCCCTTTCATAGATCTTAATGATACTGTGTGCCTCATGTAAACTGAAGTGAAAGAGGAAAGGAAAAGACAAAATTAATCAGATAAGCTGCTTTGCTATTCTTCTTGAATTACCCCTTTAATTGTCCTTTTTGCTGTGACGCTTACAAAATACAGCTGCAGTACTGAAATTCCATCTATCATGCTGCCAATCATACTCCTTGTATTCCTTCTCTGTCTCTCTATCTGTATACCTAATATAGATTATCCGATTGTAAACCATATAAAATGAGGATCACCATTCAGTTCTGTGCTTGAACCCTGTCTACTTTTAGGGTCTTGATCCACAATTAAGGATTATGGTAAAACAAATAGTGACTAATAAAAGATGTGATATAATATCAAATTGGATTTTGTGAAGGGCATAAGATATTTGAAGATATATAAGAACATGAATTCTTTAACGTCATCATATAAAGCAATGACAGTTGGGGTGAAAGAAGTTATACAGCTAATCTAATACCTGCCAATATGCCTTCTCCTGGGCTACTGCTTAGGGAAGTCATAGGATTTTTGTCAAAATTCTTGTTAAATAAGTATTCATTGTCTGAACTGACAGTTTTTTTTTATACCTGTTTCAAAGATATAACAAACATTTTCTTGAATGTATTTTTTATTCAAAATCCTAGGGATCAGCATGGACAATATTGTCTCAGTTCAGAAAGTTTGGTCCTACGTTGTTTATATCACTAAGCAAAATTCTAGTTGCCTCTAATGTAGTATGGTAAATGTACTACTCAGACATCATGTTAAGAACATGAGAGAAAACACGAGCTTTTGAACTGTTTCTGTGTGGAGCCAGAAGTGTCAGTATTTTGCAGTTACTGCCAAGGAAACAGATGTTTCCTTTCCCACACTTAATGACTGAACATATTTAACTACTGCATAACATACATTATTTGTGTCCAGGTGCATGTTTGTACATATACCTGTACTGCCACGGTGTTGCTACAAGACAAGCAAATAATTTAAACCTCCTCAGAAAAGTAATATAAAAAATGAAGATGTCTAGACTGAATGACTAACTATAAGAGGCATATTTATTTCCTTCACTATCATTTCTTCCAGTACTTTTCTACCTTCTTTTCCAAACTACTTTTTCCATATTTTGTTACTCTGTATGGCATACAGGATATTTTGTTATTCTTTTTAAAAGATCTTCAGAATGTTCTGCTCCTTTTTCAGTGGTTCTTTCTTCTTTGTTCTTGGGTTTGCTAAAAGCTCCAAATGGTTACAAATTGATAAGGCCAGGCTCTGGGTTGTTTAAAATATTTTTACCAGGCTCCTTAGGTAGGACATCTGCCTGCACCTCTTAATTTCAGCATAGTCTTTCTGTACATCATTGGCCTTCACTGCTATATCCCATAGCGCTTTATTCAACCTTTAACTCAGTTCTACCAGATTCCCATTTGATAACACCTTTTTTTTTCCATGTTATCTTTCTCTGCTATAGAGTATTCCAGTTCACAAATCTAGGGCGTGCTTCTTTGTCTTTTACTCAAGTGTGTACCTCTTACTACAGACATAATTGGGAATATTATTTGTACAACCAACACCAATAAAAGAATCTGATTAAGAGACTGGGGAAAAAAACCCCACACCCGACTTCTGTTGTGCTGCATGCGAGACTGCACCAAACATAAGAGATATCAGTATTAGCTAATAATAAAGCATATGATCTCCTTGCCCCTACTCTCCTTGATAACATGCTGAAATAATCTTCATAAAAGCAAGACTTATTTTTGCAGTAATTTTTGTATTGATCATGGCTACTAGTAACTGATCCATATGTGGAGAAATTATTAGAAACCCAGTTAACTCAAAGAGGTGTTCCGTATTTTGAAGTGCTTGTGGGGTTGCTGTGGCTATTCCTCCAGCTTGCCTATTTCAAAATCAATACCTTTTCTGATTATAAAGTAAATACCTTTTTTTTTTTTTAATGTAGTACTTCAGACAGTTGAATAACAACCTTCTTCTAAAAAATATTTATCTCAAGGACATTTATAGATCCCCAACCTGAATTACTGCACCAGCACAAAGATTTGTTTAAGAAGAAATTACTTGTATTCACCCATTTAAAACATGCGACTTTATGGAAAGACTTCACAGAATTTACTCTTTTTTTCCCCAGAAACCTTCTGTTCACTGCTCACATGCATGTTTGGCATGACAATTACTCTTCTGGCCAGCGCACACATTTCCTGTGTGACAGGAGTGGCGAATGTAAAGCACGAAGTTGGACATGCACGAGCTATGGACTGCAGGCTTGATCTTAGCCAGGGAACACTGAACATCTCATGGATACCAATGACCGAGGCAGCAGCAGGCAAATTATATATAAACCCTTCAGGTTATGGACAGTGAATCTAAAGCAGCACATCGCAGTGGCCAGCTACAAATCCTACTGTTCAGGACTTGGAACCCCGAGTGTGGCATCTGGGCCCTGCAATTGCCAGCTCTACTCTCGGATAGCCTCAAAGGTTGACTCATCTGCAAAAATAGAGGAAAATGAAGGCTAAGGGGTCCCGTGTACAGCCTGCTCCTGCCAGCTATGTGAGGAGGGAGTGCCAAGTACATTTTTGGAGTGTTTTATTTACAATCATGTTGATGAGGTCCAAGGATTTAAAAACACATTAGTGTCAGATGAAACCTGGGTTGTATGAATTGGATTTATTAAAACAGTACTAGAGATTACATTCTAAAACAAAGTATGTTTGAAATAATTTTCAAGGCTACTTTTTCTATCTATCTTTGGCCAACTTTGTGATCAATTATTTCACTACTTAGAATAGATGCCAAACAAGTCAGGAGAGATTCATGTCAAAAGATCAATACAGGACTGAAGACAGAGTCAAAGCAGTTGTGAATACAAAAAGGAAATTCACATAAATTCTGGTCCCAGCTCCACTATCCTTTTCAAAAACATATAAATTGCACTAACATGAAAGATTTACAAAACAGAAAAAAAAATGCCAAACCAAAACCAAAACCAATCCACTCCCTCTGCCCAAACCACCCAAGAAAATAACTAAAAGCAGGATTCTAGAGGCATGCCCCTTGAATTATGTCATATTACATACGTTCTTCTCTCTACCCAAGTGTTAGCTCATGCAACAGAGAGCATTCCAGCTCCCTTTATATGGGACTGCATGAGCTGGGATGACTGACTTCCATCTTTTTGCAATGTCTCTGCAACTGGGGGCATTTTCTAGAACATAACTTGAGAGAGAGAAAGTGCAAAAATCTTGTATTCTTGAGCAAAATCTTACAGTACAGTTGCTTTTGTACACACTAGTAAAATAAAATTACATGAGGAAATAAGAAAGACTTTCTGTGGAATGCTGAAACAGAGAACCCCAAGTCTACCTCAGACAAGTGCAGACATAGTCTATTCTAATGAGGAAGTTAGTCAATGATTAAGGAGTGGATTAAGATTTGAAGTATTTGGGTCAAATTCGTCTATTTAACCTGGAGAAAAGCAGTTAATCTTTTTTCTGCCTCTTTGTAAAACCAGAATTCTCTTCTTCTTGTCATTACACATTAAAAATGATCTTTAGACCAATTATTCCCTTAATATGGGCAGGTCTATTGTCCAGACAAAAAAGCCATGTCTTCATTTGTTCCCCTAGCTGTCACTGATATTTAAACAGCTAACTCCGAAATTTGTCTGAATAAAATATCTAGATAGGCACTTCAGATTTTAGTTCAATAAAGTGGGAATTCTTTTACTCATGCTTGAGATTTAGACTAGTCATCTAATCAGTGCAGAGATGGTCTCCTCTGTAGGAAACTTGACTGCTTAATACAGATGTCTCAGAACAGAATAAAACACTTTTGCACTGAATACATAAGCCTATGTATTGGCTTAGTCTAAAGGTCTTCCTTCCAGAGAGCCAACAAGAGCTGAGATTCATTTTGGTCACACAATATCACAATGTGCAAGGATGGCCTGGAAATTACTGCAATACTTAAAATTTCCAGCTAGAAATAGTAACAGTGGAACAAGGCATCTGCCCAAAAGCGTATCTGAATTTAGAGGTCTGCACTGAGCTTTGCATCTCATATGCTCAGTAGTATTCATTCAATCAATGTGAAAAATCTGAGCTTTTTCCAGAAGGAAATCATTCATACAACAGGGCTGTTACCTCTAGCTATCCATCAATCTCTCTGTATAGTATGTAGTCACCAAACAGTTTGACCTAAAAATTTCAGTTTGCCAACTGTTGATGAACTACCTAACTTAACATTAAATATTAAGTAAAGCTGGTCAACAAAATTATTAGAAATTCTGATGAAAAATAGCCCTTTTGTAAAACAGTATTTCCCTGGAAATTTCTGCCAGTTGAAAAAGAATCTAGTCCTCAACCCTTCTTATTATTATTCTCTTTCCTTTCTCTGTCACATTTTCTCAATGTCCATACAGAAAGGGCTGTGGAAGAAGAGGAACACAAAGTATTAATATTGTATGTTTCACTTAAAAATGCAAAAATTACACCCACAAATATTTCTAAATGCTCAGGAACAAAGCTGTAAATTGCTGCAAAAGTATACTGCTATGGCAACGTGTATGGCAAGTGTTTAAATCCAGTCTAAATAAGGTTTCTGTGCTGTTCTGGTATAGAATCACAGCTCATGGCAGAGGAAGACATAAATGTAGCCTCAGGGAGACCTCAGGCTCCTGAAGATGTCACTAAACCCCTTCTAGACCTTATGGCAAATCCATGTTATTATCTGGGTTCACTTTTTGTTTTATTCACAAATAACATGTGCCCAAGACACCAGTAACTATCAGCTGATAGATTTTGGCATTCTGATATTCTGATCATTTTGAGGACCTGCATGAAATTAGTAGATCTATTATCCAAGTAATTTCCTGCTCAGTATAAACAGCAGTGCTGCTCCCCAGTGATTTTCAGATCATGTGTCTCTGGGCTTAAAAATCTCTCTACCTACCCATTTTGTACAGCACCACACAATTAATTAAGTACATATTGTGGTTAAAGGATTTACCGTCTCCTGAAGTATTAAGCATCGGATGCTACTGCACACAGGAAGCATACAGAACTGACGTTCTGATCTGAGATACCAGTGTCTGAACTCCTAGCTGCAAAGCTACAGCATCAGCACTCAGCCTTAAATTCTGTATTTGCTAGAAAGGGCTTAAGATTTTCATTGTAAAACTGCATTTTGTCATGCAGCATCACTGCAAATCATTCTTACTTTGAATCTGACTATCCTTCAGAAATGGTGTCAAAGGAAGGAAATACAGTTAGAGAGAGAGGAAATAGAAACACAGGGAAAACCCAGCAAAGCTCAGTATATTCCGAAGAGACTTTATAGTGATGAGCAGTCACCTGCTATTAAAAAGTAATCATTTTTGGTTTGAAAGTATTTTTCATTACGTAATGGTGATGCCTAGAATGATGACATCACATTATCCCCTTTGACTGAGTCCACTTTCTAAATCCCCACTTTCAGGTAATGTCTAGTTTTCACATATTCTTTTTACAGACGATATCTAGGATGTGGCTTTTGCTATCTATCTGCACAGCTGAAATATCTCACGTCTCAGCTACTGCAACACCCTTTTTTCTCTGACTTTGACAAATGCAATCTTGCTCAGCTGCTGCGAAGATCATTTTCCTGGTCTGTCATTTTGACCATTTCACCTCTCTCTACACCTCCCTCCGCTAGCTACTGCTTTTCTCCCACTTCAAACACAAGCTGCTTGGCTTCACCTTCAAATCCCTTTCACAACCCATCCCCACCCCACAAATGATCTTTACATTCAGTAAAGAGAAATTGACACCTGCTACTAACTGGCACACAAACCCACTCTTAACAGACTTTTAATTGAGTCTGTTTTTAGTCAATTACTGAGATTCTTATATTTGAAAGCATAAAAAATGAGAGGTCTCCTGTGAGCTTCTTAAATGCTTTTCTACAGATTTTGCATTCAGAGTAATTTGAACGATACTTCTGTATTTCCTGGACCTTCTGATCCTTGGATGTTGCTATTGTTAGCTTTGGTCTTCATCTTCCAGACTAAATATTCATCAGATTCATTTGGGCCATCCTAAGACTTCAGTCTCATCTCAGTATAATGATAACTGCCAGAGCCGAGCCTGTCATCAACATTTACACAGAATGGCTGGGTGCTTCTTAAATGTAGAATCTTAGGGATAATGATGGTACCTGAAACAGATATTTCCTCTGAACTGATACCATATGCAGTGTAACTGTCCAGCTCCTTCTGTCTTGCATGATTGCTCAGATGAAAATGAAGTAGTTCAGGCATTTTATGGGAAGGACATAATGCCTATAAAATTTATTTCTCTCTTCACATGGTGAGAAAACACTCCAGGGCATACCAGAGAACAAACTTGCCCAGATCATAAGGAACATAGCACATTGGATGCAGGCCATTAAATTAGTGCTTTCTAAGCTATCTAATCTGACACAGCAGGCAGCTTTGTCTGCTGCAAGTATTAGGTATTACCATGTGTTTCCCGTTCTTTCCCTCTTCCTCTTACTAGTGTTTTTAATCATAACCTTAAAGCCATTTCTAAGCACAGTTTCTGTCACATTGATGGGTTCTTTTCTGTGACTAGAAGGAGAGCATGCATTAGTATACTGCAGAAAAAGAACAAAGTGCTGTGGTTGACTTTTACTGTCATACAGTAATAATTGTCTTTTAAAGACCTGTGTATTTGAAAACTCATGTGTACTGGTGAGCATCCATATTCATACACTTCTACTGGTGGCTTGATATTTTTTCCCCCCAGAGCTACTGAGGTCAATAAGAAGGTGAATGTTGACCTTTCAGCACACGTAAGTGAAGACTTTGGGTTGCATATGAAGTTCATTATAAGGAATGGAAGTTTTTCAGACTGCATTAACATATTTTGATGCTTCATGCAGGACTTCTTGGCATTCTGGGCTTCTAATCTTGCAGACAAATGACCTGCTGTTTTGTGCTTCAGAGTATGTCTTTCAGTGGGAAAAGGAGCAAGGCACAAAAAAGGATGCTGTGTGCACATATTTATATCTATACAAAGTTAGGGCATAGCCTAGGAAGAGACTTGACTCAGGAACTAGGAAGCCCTGACACCTTTAACATATGTGTAAATTCAGTTCAGTAATGATGTCTGGCCCATTCATCTAGAGTATATTGATGCAGAAGGTGAAGCAAGCATTAATCATTGCAAAACAGTGTCAGATTGCAGTTTTCTGACTGGGGAAAGAAGATAATGTTCTACTCAAAAAAAAAAAAATGCTTACTATGTGCTTAAAAGCTATACTCGTTTGTCTTTACTACAAAAAAAAAGGATCTTTTTTTTATTTAAGTAGCATTTGGTAGTATCACAGTGTCAAGACAGCTATGAGAAAGTGAGTTCAATTATATTTTTGTTTGTGCATCTGTTGTATTCAGTCAACACCATGTCCAGAATATTTTCTGTTGTTGGTGATGTGCACCCAGAATACAGATAAACTTTCACATCTTGAGTAAATTATGCCTGGAAGTCATCTTAAACATAAATTTCTTGACATTAAGGCACTGAAAGATAGGAAAGATGAGGTTTCAAGAGGAATGTGTCAATATCGTCTAGCGAACATTTACAAGGGAAAAAAAAAGTGAGAATGAGGTGTTCAGTAGCTGGAACTATGTTTAAAGCTGCACAGATTTTAATTCAACTCCTGTTTCAGAAGAACAGTGAAATTATATTTTAACACACAAAATTATAAGCGAACATAGGAGGTAAGATGTAGAATTCCCATCTAAGGAGTTTAGCACTAAAGTATCACTGAATTGCTGGAAAAATCAGAGAAACATGGAAAGTTCTAAGAAATATATGAATTCACTATATATGGTAGAAAACATACTTTCTTGTACAAAACATACTTTATTGTATAAAAAAAGTTCATGAGATTTAAACAAAAAAGTAAGTAGAAAGAGGATGCTTTTTCATCATCCCAGTGAGATAATGTTCTCTAACACATACAGATCATCCTTCTGTTACTCCTATTATCTACAGACACTAGCATAATAAGGAGTGTATCAGCCAGTGAGTGAAATTCACATTATTCAGCTAAAGCCTAAGTAAAAGACTATGTGGAAAAGGTCATCTTTCTGCTGGAAATGAAAGTGAAGTTTTGATGAGGTGAAATCCAGCCTCCGATGTAGATCCAAAGTCTGGGCTGCAGCTCAGCTTGCTCCTTCTCTATAGTCTGAACTATATACAACACACCATACTGTGTGCCAGTGCTTGACATAATTAGTAATGATCAGAGATGACCAGACTGATTTTTGTACAAATATGACTTGAAGAACGCTACTGTACTTTGCTAATTTGTTCCTCACTGATCACTTAAAAACAGATTCTGGTTTTTGCTATGGCATTTGTGTTTTAGTGCATGTGTGAAATACTTGGGAAAGAAGTTAGCAAACTTTTCACTTGGCCTGCCTGTTGTTTGTTCTTGGTGACTAGCTTCTGATACTAAACAGTTCTGCCTTTGATCCTTGATCTGGTAACTGAAGCTTCAACATGGAGACATTGATTCAGACCAAAACGCAAGCAAGTCCATGCACATTTATGCTGCAAACACAGTAGAATTTCTGTTCAAGATAAATAAATAGGCGTTAGCCTTTTCTGCATGTTCCTAGTAATAGTAACTATTTACACATACTTTAGCAAAAATCTTTTTCATGTTTAGAATATACATAATTTTCCTGATTTTTTTTTTTTTCCCATGAGAGAAAAAAATATCTCTATGTATGGTGTACAAATTAGTATGTTAGAGATAGGAATGCATCTGGATCCCCAGAAAACGAAGATGCTTTGACATTCAGAGACAGAACAAAGTGATCTTTTGACCAGCTAATTAAGCATACTCTGGTTTTTTATTTTATTTTATTTTGCTTCCTGTGTAATTCGTGAATTTGACTTTACAGCTGGCCAAGGTGGATGGTGTGACACAGCTTGAAAATCTGTGTCAGAACAGTAAGCATATTTCTGAGTCATTGCATGGCACAAAAATGTGGACTGCTATAGAGAAAGCAACAGTATTAGTAAAAATATTGGTATAAGTCTCCTTTTAAAGACAGTATGTGCAGGTCACAGATATAGTAACACCTATAGAATAACTAAAGCTTTATCTTGAGGTTTGTACCAGGATTAAAAGTATTTTACTTTTCTTTCTTAGCAAAACACAGATACAGGTAATGAGAAGTAACCTGCCTATTCTCTACTGCACTCATTCCTTCAACATACCAAAGGATATTTGTGGGATAGTCTGGTTGGATACTAAATGTACTGACAAAATTTGACATACTCCTACTCAAGGTGATTTTTCTTCTTTTTCTGTAAATTGTTATAGAGGAAGAAAAAAAAAATTATCTTTCTGCAGTTACACTTAGATTGAAAACCATCAATATCTGCAGCACAAAACCCAGAATTTATAAAATGGAGTTATTTAATTTTGAGATTGTTTTTATGTAACTAAAAGACACTGCACACATGAATGGATTGGCTAGAGATGGTGTCGTTTTCTTGGACCGATGTAAAACCTAGAGTATACAATAGTTGTTGGGGGACACAGTTACAACAATGGCGATTGAAGTATTTTTATGGAAATTTTGGAGGGCATTTTTTTAACCCTTTCTGATTTCCATCCATGACTGGAAAAATTAAAAAAAAAAAAGAAAATCTAAAATCTAAATCATGTGATTTGGGGAAATGTCACTTCAGTGTTTCACAGTAGCCATAATAGAGGTGTTTCAACTTCCTTCCCCTTCTCTGTGGCAGACTTTACAATTCTGACATGGTTTACAGTACATTCTGTACCTTTGTGATTCTTTATATTGACATAAAATGGAATGAATCTAAAAGAGCCATACTTGAACTCACACTTAGAATGGGTACCTCCAAAATATGTCAGAAGTCACTCTGGTGGCATTTCTGAAATAGGAATGCCCTTTGCTGCTTAAAAAGTGGATTTTTTAATGGGAGTAAAGTACAACATGTCCAAGTAGCTCTTGTTCCATTCACTCATGTAGTCATGTCCATAGATGTTTTAATATTACCCTATTTTAAAAATGTTTTCTCCATGAAAAAGGAAACTAAATGAGGTTTAAAGGGAAAAGCATGGATAAAAACATGAACCTTGAGCCCAGTTCATGTGTGTACATATCTTTGAGACTGCATGAAAGACCAGTAGTATAATTGATTTCATTGTAGACTGTTGTGCATTACTGCCATGTACATCCCAAGGGATTTAGTTTACTAAACTTTTATTTTGATATTTTTTGCCACGGAGGAAAAGAATGGGAAGGATGGCGTTTGTCTTGAGCTCATTGTAGCAATTCTCTTTCCTTTACTAACTAGAGTTCCAATTTAATTGTAGAAGACTAGTTTAACAACACACATTTTCTAAAAATCTGTTAGCTGGCACTAATTATGCCTTCTATTAGTTATGACCTGAGTCATGCAACAGCTGTTCCACTATTTCACCCACAAACTGGCATGCCCATAATTACTTGTGTTGTCCTGTTTAGTCTTTTACAATGTCATAACATTAACTTTGCTCAGTCAATGAACATGATGAAAGATCATTTCTCTTCAAACTCTTTTTCAAAAGCTTATACAAGTGACACTTTTGTGGTTGTGAAGAATAAAGCAATATGACCAGTGAATGTTACATCTATTACACTCTGAATATCCTTTTGGTGAGTTTTCTTTGTTAATATAGATCTTACGCTTTATAAATGGAAAACTTTCAGAGTATATTCGGATGAATTCTTGAGTATCAAAACTAATCTGGTGATGAAAAATGCTATCCTATATCCCTTTTGCACGCACTGACTTGAAAAGGAATTGACTTAATTTAAGGTGCATGAGGAAAACATGGCTGAGTCCTCAGAAGTAATTTGCTAAGCTGAAAATAAGTTGCTAGTGAAACACTGGAGAAGAGAACTAAGTGCAGAGAAACCCTACATTTGAAGCTGCTTAGAATGCATATAAATTACCTTTACACTCTGTTTTCCAGGCTTGATTATCCAGAGGCAAATATCACTGCTTTAGCATTCTTCCCAAATTCATCTCCAGGGTTAACCATCCATGTTTAATCATTGCTGATAATGAGATTTGTAAACTTTCAAAAATCCCTTAACTAGAACTCTATGAATAGGTTTGTGCATAAAGCACACTGGGAGGAATTTGATTTTTTTTTTTTTTTTAATCTAAAGAGTTAGAATAAGTTGATTGACTTTTTTTTTTTTTTAACCATGTTGTACTTCTTAAAATTTCACTATGCAAAGAGTAAGCTTGTTATGCCACAGTGAAAGCAATAGAAAAGAAATGCAAAGAAGCTATCCAGTTTCTTTCAGTATCTGAATATTCCTTACATAACACAGATATCTGCTGCATGGGTCGTCAGAGCACACATCTATCTGAGGGTTTCTCAGATTGGGGGTTCTTGTAACACCTGAAGCAAATTAAATCCTCAGACCCTCCAAACTAGCATTTCCAGATACCCCCTGGTCATCTTACCAAGAAGATTCCAGCAGATTACATTTCTAAGATTTCTCCTGTTACAGCAACTCTCAAATTGCCTTAAAAGAGGGCTCCAAAGCAAGAAAACTGAAACAATAAAGGGCAGAATCCAAAACAGAATTCAAAAAGCAAATAGCAGGAAAAAAATACAGTACTAAAGGAAGGACTTATGAGGGTGGCTGGAGCTGCATAGGTAGAGTTTGAAATGGATGTGGAAAATGAACCAAAGCACTGCAAACACCAGAATGAGGAAATTCCAAGAAATGAACAGCTGAAAAGGGATATGAACTAATGAAGCCCTGAATTAATAGCATCGCTTTCCTGGTGCTTTGAGAAAGATGTAATCAAAATGAATATCCTGCACCCTGTCTCATATACTTATTTGAGGTTGTACCCACATGACTCCCAGAAGAAAGAAATGAAGAAGACTCTCCCCCAAACCCTCCCCCAAACCCAGCCACAAACTTTGAAAGATTACCTGGGGCAACAAAGTTAGCACTTTAACAGAAAAAACAATATTTGGAGACTCTGTTCGTCAGTTTTTCTTTGTTTTTTTTCAGCTAAACCCACTTATCTTGAGTAATTTCAGAACTGTTCTCAGTAGCACTAGATCTAGATCAAATAACGCAGGTTCCAGAAATAGCCCTACACTTCTGCAGATCTTCCATGGCATTATTCTACGGTCATGTGCATGGAATAAAACCATGTGTGGAAGAATAAACCCAAATCACTGAAACATGCTCCATTTCAATCGTTGTTTCTCTTCTTCACTTTGAGTTTTCAAACTATAGGAAAAAAAACCAAAACAACAAACCCTTTTGAATTGGAATTCACCTGGACCTTGCAATTTGAAGGAGAGTACCTGCTCTTCTAAGGGTACCTGGACATAGGAGTCATAAACAAGAACAGAGACAAACCTGACAGACACATTGTAAGGGAGGACGTGATAAGAACAAACCTGATCATTCACACTAATTGGTATGAATACCTGGAGTGTGACGATGCTTATTTTTTGGGGAGGATAGGGAAAGGAAAGGGAGGAAGACAAACACAGAGAGACAAAAAACCTGACCAGCTACCGTTAACAAAGACAATAGTCAGAAACAAACCTGGTCAGTCAAGGTAACTGATGGGCTGTCAGGAAAACTGGGACTTCACAACTGATAAGGATCCAAACCTGAGGGTCATGGGTGTTGGAGGGGATAGGTGGTACAATGCCAAGTGCTGAGGCAATGTGCAGGGCAGGGGAGAGCAGGAGGAACAAAGAGGGGTAAACAGAAAGGGATATAAAGGGGCTGGCCATGTGTAAAATGTGGCCAGTCAGTACACTTGTCTGGCTGAGCCCTGAGTCTGATCAGCCCAGTCTGACCCATTTTCTTATGCCTTCTTTCTGAACGTTTTCTCAACTATTCCTCCACATAATCTCACTCTCTCTGCCATGTGTACGTGTGCTGCAAGGACTAACTGCCAGCTACTGGTGAGACCCATATGTGCGTGAGTGAAATTTTGTGCCAGCTACTGCAGCCAGACCTGGGGGGTGCTGATGAGCATCTGTATCTTCCCAAAACTGCATGTGTGTGTATGGGGTGTGCCTGTGTGTATGTCTCTCTGGGATATGTGCTCAGCTCCACTACTGGTTGAACCTCCAAACAGGAAAGTGGCAGCCTGGGCAGGAAGGAGTCCTGGGCTGGGGCAGCTGAAGAAAGCAGACAGTTTTAGCATCCCTTAACACTAAGCTGCACACATATATGTATGTATAAAATACAACAGGCACACATCCAATCTTGTGATATATAAGCAGTTGATGGGTTGAAAGTGTGGAGGCACACAGTTAATTCTGTGCTCACTTTCTGAAGAATAAAAATATCATTGTTAATCTGTATGCATTACTCAGCTGGGGACCCTGAAAACACAGTCCAGCTCAAACACTACTTACCTAAAAGAAATACTGACAGCAACTTAATGAAATTTTGAATCAAGTGTTAAACAATTAATTTTCTATACCTTTATTAATCATTTGTTGTGAAGGAAGAGTGACATAATGCATACCTTTCAAAAGAATGATCATAGAAAGAAACGAATTTATAAGTTCTTCAGGTAAATCAAAATGGCCAATGTAGTAAGCACATACACCCATTCTTCTCATTATTCAGGAAGTCTGTTCTGACAAAGAAATTAGCTTTATTTTGTCACCTCATTTATCACAGAGAGAGAATTAAAAAAAAAAAAAAAAAAGAGAGAAATACCATACCTTGCCCTAAGCCTTTTTCAACTAACTTCAAATTGTCATTAGAGTTCTACTTTGGTGTCGCTTCGTTTAGTGATCTGTTTCTCCTTTGCAGTTTCTAAACTTAATTACTACAGCTATATGTAAGAGACAGAATTCTACCGGAACAAATTCTTCCTTGGTGCGTTTGTTGGGTAACATGATGCTGCCTGTGCAGTAAAATGCCAGTTGCTAGCAGCTTGTGATGTGTGTGTTTTCTCGAGTCAAATTCTTTTCTTTTCCCAAGCTAAAGTTTTAGAATATAAAGGACATTATCGAAGAACTTCTAGGCTCTGTTCTTAAGTTCTTTGAGTGGAGTCCTTTGTCAAAATAGTTGCAAAACTCTATTACCAATGTCTCATGCTTTAGCCCGAGTTGTTAGATCTGATGCCAGTTGTATAATGTGACATGACAGGCAAGGCTACCTTTTCTTCTACTTTGTAAAAGACCTTGGTTATCCTCTAACTTCCCGTGACAATTGTCATTGCAAGCCGCAGCCATGTTCTCCCACTTACGTCCTCATCAATGACAAAAAGAATATTTCTGACTCTAAGGAGATCTTAGACTCTCCTGCTGAGGCACCCCATTATCCCTCTCCTCATGAAGGCCCCGGGGGAGGCAGTCAGCCCTCCTGTCACAGCAGATGCTGCTCACGCCCAGCAGCCAGCCCAGCGCTTGAAGTTACGTCTCACAGCAATGTTTCTAAAACTGCTTTCTGTTTTCCAGCAGGGATACGCAATCAGAATGTATGCTAGGGGATGTACTGGAGGCGAGGGGCACATTTAATCCTTTTGGGTTGGTATTTATCCACTCAGGGAAGACGACGAGGCCCTCTGCGGGCACCAGCACTGGCTCCGGCCCGACACCTCGCCTGGCCACCAGGTGGCAGCACGGGCAAAGCTCAAAGGGCTTTAGGCCTCCACCAATCCCGTGTCGCGGTTCCTCATTCCAACCAATCCCCTGCTTCCACGTGTCCCTGCAGGGCGGGCCCCTGCCAGCCCTTGCTCTGCAGGAGGGCTGGGTTCCTGGCAGAGTGGTGTGGCCTCCCCTGCGCTCTGGCATGTTGCAAAGCCATCAGCCGGCAGAGCTAAAATAGCTGCTGCTTTTGGTTTGTGATAATTTTTTTTTGCCATGATTTGCGCTGGCCTGTTTTTCTGTTTGTCCCCCTTGATACACGCCCAGCGTCTGTCCTCCCGCCTCTGTTGGCAGGCAGTCAGGAGAGGAGGAGGCATCGCTGCACAGGCTGGGCGGAGGGCACGTAAATGCTGGCAGCTCTGTCTTCCCACGTCTTGGGATGCTCCTCAGAGCCCTGGTCTGTTTCTCTGTGTTCTTCCAAGGTGTTTTACCTCCTCCCGCTCCGTAATCCATCATTCTACGTGCATGGCCTGTGGCTGATTCATTTAAAATGTCACTGGGTAGCATTGTGGCTTGTATAACAATGTGGGTGATAAATGGGAAGTTTATCCCCAGAGCCTTTACTTCTACTTTTATAGGCACTTTACATCTAGAAGGTAAGGATTGACTCCCACCCCTCCTTGGTGCTTCGTCCTCCAACTTCTTCCCCAGGTCTCGTAGCTCCAGGAGCAGCAGATGGTGGAGGGCAGGTGTGAGGGAAGGGCCTGTGTGGTGGGAGTGCCTGCTGCCACCACAGAAGCAGGTGTAACTGGCTCTCTTCCCTTCAACCAGTCCACTCTCGGACCTAGGGATGGACAGGGCCTTACTCTGTGAAGAGGATGGCTGGCCCATTCTGGTAGAACGATGAGGAACAAGGAGGCTTGGATGTAGTGTCTCAGGTCTATGGATTGCAATATATAGGGAATGGCACGCGGAAGGGGTGGGAGGGTGGTGAGGAGCAGGGAGGCAGTCTGCTGTCACAACAGTCTGGTCGCTATCCTGAGTGCTGTTTTCATGTCCTGGACCTGCACACCTAGATAATCCATGGATTATTTGAATGCATTTGCAAAGACAACAGTGCTTTTACAGGTGCTTTTTAAGGGCCAAGCTATACATATGAAAATATTGTTGCTGGGTGTACTTTAATGCAATTCATCCTTTGAAGAACGGTTCCAAACTGGTTTCTGCTTGCAATTTAACTGCTTCTGCCTCTTGAATTAATCCAACTCATTTGATCATTTGCTGTTGCCTTTTTGGTCTGTTCTTGTTATCTCCACTGATTATTCGCATCTCTCTGTGCTTCTATAAACCTTTCCCTAATCCCAGATTGGATCTTAAGTATACTTTTCTTCTAACTCATCATGTTACTTTTTCTGTTAATCACATCTTTCTATTACTTCTTTCATTTCCTTCCATCTCTGTCATCCTTTTACCTTTCCTCTCTTTCTCTGCTGCTACTAACTCTACTTTCATTTCTCTCTCCTGCTTGCTTTTCTGATGCATAGAAACCTTCCTCTGATTTTCCTGCTGTTAGTGATACTTATTTGTCTTGATCTGCTCTTGTTCTTTCCCAAACTTTTCTCACCTGCCTGTTACTATCCTCTGTTTCAGAACTAAATAACCCCTGCAACTTCTTCCTGCTCTCTTGCACCTCAGGAATATCTGCTCACTCTCAAAATGTCATAAGCTTATGACATTTAGCTTGGTGTCTTCCTCTCTTCTTTTTGCAGCCTCTCCTTTGTGCAGACCCTGCTCTTCCCCATGCTGCTTCTCCTGGACTCTCCTGTATGTCTTCATTTTCAAATTGTAGCAGCTGAAAAGTTGTATGGGTTTTTTTTCCTTCTCATATATAATTAACTAGGAGAATGTCATATTTTCTGCTTGCCATGCAATTGCTTTCAGAATCAGCAGATATAGCAGAATTGCTTGAAATTAGCACCTCTACAGGTTCCTAACAGAAATGTTGTGGTCTCTGCTCTGGCTTTCTAGTTCAAATTTAATCATTCCTTTGTAAAGCCCTGAACAGAATGAGTCCAGGCTTCCTTTCCTTTACAGTTGTTTATTGTCCCAGCAACTAAGATTACCTAAAGCAAGATTGCATCAACTTTGTTATTTATATACAGTGCAATAAGGGGCNGGGGGGGGGGGGGGGAACAAAAGTAATATTTTTTAGTCTGCTACAGGTAGACATCCTATGTAGGGTAGAAGGCCCATCCATTTATCCAGAGCTTTATTTAACAAAGGATTTAGGCAGAATATTTTGGGTCTCTTTTTTTTTTTTTTTTCAAACTTCCACCACTAGGACTAACTTTCTAAACTATTGTGGCATTGTACTGGTATAAAATTATGTAAATTACGTTCCCCTGTATCCACATGGCAGTATAAGGTGTTTTATTTTAAGAAGCTGAGGATAGGGAAGGGAATTACTGGCATGGAAATTAGTTAGGATATTGTATTTTATTCCTTATGGATGAAATTAAATAAATTAAAATTTAATTATAAATTATGTGTGTAAACACTTCAGTGTTAGTAAAACGCTTTATTAAAATATACGCATTGAAACATGACCTTCTCACTATTTTTGTGTTTAGTAATATCATGTACTATAGATTTTTGTACATGATTTTTGTATCTTTGTATATATATTTGTGCACATGCATATAGATAGGTTGGATTTCATTATATGGGTGTATGTAAGTATATTTAGATATGTGTCTTTTTATACTTTTGGGCAGAATTCCTCTCATGGAGAGGACAGAAAATCAGTCCTGTGATCCTTATTTGTCTTCTTTGATCTTAGTAGGATTTTGTCTTTCATTTGTTCCATCCATTTTCTCCTAGTGCTATCAAATAATGACATCCATGGATCAAACTAAGAGTGAATTCAAAGTTCCATTTCTATGTTTAGGTACTGTAAAATAATATTTTCTAGAATAAACAGGTTTAGTTTTGCAGTTAATTCTTTTAAAATTTTGAATTTATAGGGATGAAATACTAATATTTTCAATTATTCTGGATTTTGTTTTTCAGGTGGCATTCATAACTATATGGCCAAATCTAATTCCTGCCCTATAAATTTTTAATCTCTGTAAGAGAAATAACTCCTGTAACCCTAAGTTGTTTTACGATTCACTGTCCTTAGAGTAATCCGACAAGTCATTCATAGTCTGTCTGCCAAAGCTTATTAGGCGGACAGCATCTTAACCCTTATTACTGGGATATTACTCAAATTCTCATAACAATATCAAAGTATTTTGAAAAAAATGTAAATTAACTACAAGTTTCAGAGAAGTCTTGGAGAAAAAAAAGGTGCTTTACAAACTAAGAGGTATTCAGTTTGTCAAAGAGTAGTTTAAAACGGTGGTTCTATTACCTCGTGTATTGGAAAGAAATTTCTGATAACAGATTGTTCTTCATTCTATGTAAAGGATATACTGAGATCCAAAAGTTGGATGAGGGAGCTAACCAAATGCAGACTAGAAATAAGGGACTCTGTTAAAAAAACTCTGTTAATTATTCATTGGAAGAATCCATCTACATGTAGGGTAACTTTTCTGTCAACTGTTGTTTAAATCAAAAATCGTGTGTCACCTCTGAAGGTTCATCTCTCTATTTACTGAAGAGACAGCAAGGCTACTAAGTGTCTCTAAGTGTCCTAAGTTAAGTAAAATAAATCACAAACCATGATTATCCACTTAAAGAATAAGATATTCTTCAAGTGTTGTACTCAAGACCAAATTTAGTGTCTTAAATGCATCATCCAGTAGACGTAACACAGAAAGTAATTTGTGGTCTGGATTTTAGAGATATTTCTCGTGTTGAAGAACACCTATACCAATTCTCAGACATAATTCTGTGGGTCTATTCTAGTGGTTAGCACTTCACCAATGTGACTAAGAGCTTCATGGTCTACCCTGAAGTTATTTAAAACATCTTAAAACTCCACTCCTTAACTTTTCAGTATAATCTATAAGTAATTTTTCTTGCTGCCCCATGGTGCTCTTTTTAACCAAGATCATAATTCAAATTCTCATTGGTGAAATAGATAGCAATCTGAAGAAGAGCTTAGCAATTTTGTCTAAATTCCAAAGCATTGTATGGAGGATTTGCAGAGGCTCCAGAGAGAGCCTCTTATCTTTCTCCGCTATTGTTAAACTTCAAATTTGCATGATAAAAAATATAAGTAAAGAAAAAATAAAAACCCCTTTGGTCTCAATGTAAAAGCAACACTGATGGAAAAACAACCCAGAAAAAAACAAATTCACACAAAAAAAGAGAAGGAAAAAAGTACTAAGGAAAGAGATTACATATACATAAATGCATAAACCTCAGAAGCTGATGAACAAAAACTCTCTTACAATGGCACCGTATCCCACAAAGGAAATAAATCATTATCTGTTTTCATTTGGTGTTCAATGAGGAAACAATGCACTTGTGGAACTATTTCTAATCAGACAACCTCTAACAAAACCTTTCATCTTCTTTCACCTATTTGGTGTACAAAGATTGATCTGTTCTGCATTCTGAAACTGCTACCAGACAGAAATTATTTTCAACACTGGCTGGCACTGGGCCATGTTGAAAATTATTTGGGAGCAAACCCTGACTAATGAAAGGAATTTAGAAGTCATCATGACAATCCATAAGTGACTCCAAAAAAGTGGAAACAAGTTATAAAAAAGAAGCAATAATGAAAAATACGAGAAGCAATGGGGGCGATAGCTAATCTGTGTTGTAAGTTAGTGTGCTGCATGCCTTGCTCTCCTCTTTGTCTTTCTTCCCTTTCAAGTTTCAGTATATCAAAACACTAAGTATAGGTTAGAATTACAAATACTTTTTATATCAGTTAAGATTTTTGGATGCTACGATAAGAGATTGGGAAGATTTATTTCTTGTTCCCCAATCTGTATGATGTATGCTATTAGAAGTTCATTCAAGGAACAGAAAAAAAAGTTTCTTAAAATTGTTATTGTCTGTTCTTTTTCTTTACTCAGCGTTAATATGTAAAACTCAGGGGTAGGTAGACACTTATTTCTGTATGAAATTTAATCCAAGAAGAGGGCTGGTGGCCCTTGCCCCTAAGGTTTTATGACATAATTATACACATGGCAAAACACAGCTGGAAGCAAACAATGAAGAGGAAAAGATGAGGAAACATCAGTACCATAGAAAGCTGAGAATTCTCAGAGTTCTTCAGACATCCAAATGTAACATGTTTTTGAAGTGCAATGAAATTTCTATTTGGACAACTTAGCTGAGCCAAATGTGAAGGAGAGGTAGAAGGAGAATGAGTCAAGGAAGGCGTTTGTATCAGGGATGCAGATGTGTATCTGAGACTGAACTGGGACGCAGCAGAAGCACATAACCAGATTCAGGAACTTGGAAGCTCTATTGTGATGTATACCTAGCCATAGATAATGCTGTTGGTGGGCAACACAGCAGAAGTGAATCCTGTGGATGTGATGAGGAAATAAACACAAGGGGTTTTACAAAGTAGCAAGGTCATGGCAGGTTGTGTGAATGAAAATGAGAAGGCACATTTGAGCCAAGTAACCGACAAAAGCTGAGCTGCTGCCATTGGCAGAATGCGTATGGAGCATAAGTGGTGGGAAAGACATGTTGAAAGACAAGAGCAAATGAAGAGCAACTACATAGGCAATTTTTTTTCTTGTCCCTGTCGTCTTTGTTTCAGCTGAGAAGGATGAGACCTCAACCACCTAAATCCGGATTTAGGCTTCTCTTTCACATGACTCTTCAGCATATTAGACATCATCAGAATACACTCAATCCATGCCAAAAACATTTGACCTTGGTCATTTTCATTCATAAATGTATCTGGAGATAGTGGTGCCCATTTTTGCATGACACCTTAGCGTACACATCAGTCACTTGGGAGCTATTTTGAGTGCTGTCTTAGGGGACAGTGGGTCAAATTTGTGACATTCACCTGATGTTTAGCATCCTCTATGAGTAGATAAGAGCAGAGAGCTCAAAACCCTCAGGCTAATAAGGGCCTAGAGTTGGGGCTGGCTCTTTTTTTGATAAGCAGTCTAACTACTGGGAAATTGTATAAGTGAAAAGGATTGCTGTTCAAGACAAAACAAGAGACCAAGATCCTCCCACTGGAGTATTATTCCTATTTAAATTTTCATGCTAATTTCAGTAAGGCTTGCATTGTATTGTTGTTAAACAACAACTGTATCCCGCTGAAGAGACGGCTGCAGTTCAGTAATGCATGAAGGCGTTCCTGGGTATTGTATGCCATTTGAATGATCCACATAGCGTACTAAGAAAGTGTATTGAAATGCATTTCCGTGACAGGTGCTAGACAAAAGAATAACCTCTGTAATGCAATTAGAGTTTCTTCCAGATTAAATGTGCTGTGTGAAAGTAAACCTTGATTTTGGAGTTTTTATTCAGATTATTAGTGCTTGGTGTAGTACTTAATGATGCTTCTGATTGAATAGCAAAGGTATTCATGCATAGTTTTACTGAAAGGTAAATTTTATATTTATCAAATTGCTTTTTGAGTCAGCGAGGAAGGAAAACTGATGACTTTTTAACTGTATTTATGTCTAAAAATGTTGCATTCAGATGTGAAGACCCCCTGGGGCCAAATAATTTAAATACTACACATCCCATTTCTAGGACAGGCCCCTACCAGTGCCATCTCAAAGAAAACTGTGACAGGTGGCCATGTAATTAAAAAAAAATAGTGGTAGTTCTGAGCCCTTATATTACAGAGTTCACTTCATTTTTCCTCCCAGATTTTCCCTTTACACAGATGGTGTAATTTTACCCCTCAAAGTTTTACCTCTGGAAGCTATTTTTATTTATTTTCTACAAGTGCACCTTCAGGCAATAACAGCAGGGGGGCAAATCCTTTATTTTAAGCTGTCAAAACCGATACACAGTGAGTCATTCACATCACTTTCTAAAGTGCCAGTCAACGGCTTCATGTTTGGAGCAGCGCAAACCGCTAACAGACTCAGAAAAAGCGGTCTCTGTACTGGTAGCACCAGAGTGGGCATTAGTATCAAAAGAAAAGTCAAAAAAAAAAAAAAGGGGGGGGAAAAAAAGTCTTTTTTTGTTGCTGCTGTTGAAAGTTTTCTAATGAAAGGAGATGAATCAGGAACTTTGTAATAACATGTGCCTGGCCACTTAGCTGTAGCAGCAGATCTGGAATGAAGCTTACTCAGCACAAGCTTTGGACCTTTCAGACCTTATGTATCATTTCTCATCTACTGAGCTTCTCACATTTGTACAAAATAAAAGGAGGAATAAAAAAAAAAATCATTTCTAACAATTTGAGTCCAAAAAGAATACACATATTCACCCATTAGACTTTTAGAAAAGAGTTGGCACATAGTCTGACTTTTTGCCCACAAAGACAAATTATTTGTCTTCAGAGCCATCAGTTTTAGAGACTGATACTCCTTCATCCTTTTTTTTTAAAGGAGTTCCACTCAAAGCAGCAAACAAGAGAAAGTGAAAGAGCAAACATTAAATAATGAGCCTGTAAAGGGAATATCTGCCAAATTCTTCCACTGCACGCTGGAAGGCTGCTGAAACCTGAAATTGCCGTTATTTTCCATGCAGAGAAGCAACTCTTCAGGTCTTTTGACAATGCAGAGGCCTCAAGACAACATTTCTGGAACTGTTTCAGCAAAGTCTTGTAACCATAATAAATGTGTTCAATTTTTATTTTTCTTTAAGGGCTGAAAAACAACCAACTTGGTTTAATAGAAGGGACTACTGAGAGGTGCTGAAAAACTTCTTCCAACTGCTGAGAAGTGTAACCTTCCTAAATCCTGCCTTCAGGATGAAGCTGACAGGAAAATCTGTGGAAAATTTACCATTTATCTAGGGAGCTGCAGCAGTTCAGTGGAATATAATAGTTTATGAATTTACAGCACACCAGCCATCAGAGATAGATAACTTGGTACAAGCCCAGCAAGCTCGATTATTCAGTGTCTAAAGTATGAGAGGACGACAAGCAAGACAAGCACAGATACTGCTCTTTAAGTGACTTATGCTGACATGGTTTGCTTTCTTTCTTTGAGTGTTGAATCAGGGAGACAACTTCCAGGTCCCAGCTGTAGGAGTTTTCAAAGGTGGATTAATGGAAGAGTTCACATGTGTCACAGTCACAGACTATTAGCTTGGGATTGGAAGTTTTCCTTGGTCAAACCAGCAATAAATGGATACCTATTTGCAAAAGCAGGAGAAAAAAAAGCAACTGTGTGAGATGAAAAGTATGATTTTTTTCTAATCAGTGTTACAGAAATTGGCGTGGCCACTGTGATAATATCTGGATAAACTATTTGGGATGAGGTGAAGTGCTGATCTCCTAAAAGTTTTCTTTGCAGTTTAACTCACGTTGTGGCTGAGATCTCCTTGACTTATAAACTGCAAAAACAATCTGTAGGATTTGGTCATTCCTCTGCTATTGGGAGAGTCAATACAATTCCAATTTAATATTTTTCAGTCAAATCTTGGCTACTATGATGCATAAGGATGATGGATTTTTTTTTAAATAGTAACACAAAGGAAGATTAGAAGGAACTACAGAAGCTACTTTTGTATGGAGTAGCAGAAACTTTATTGCATAGACATAGACATTAAACTGTTTTTATTTCTTTACATTTCTAGACTGCTGTACACTTGGTAAAAAAAAAAAAAAATCTTCCCTGGTCATAATTTTCTGGGAAGGAAGTGCTGGAATGCTCTAAACTGGAAACTTGTTTGGCAGTCAGATCAGAAATGCTATTTTAATAATGTTTTACAAATGAGTGATCAAAACAGTCATTCTAGACTTCCATCAAATTAGTCCTTCTCTTCTAGTTCATTTGGTATTGAATGACATTAAAATATATTTTAAGCTTAAATGTTTGTACTAACATAAATAGACCTTTATGTGATGTATACAGGTGTAAAAGAGACATATAGTATGAAAACATTCCAAATCCCCAAATGACTTCAATTTGAGTCGCTCAGCATGTTTCAGGTTAATTATTTTGTTTCTAGGAAAGAATTCATATTACAGAAAAATAATCAGCTCTTTATAGACGGTGTTCTTACTTATCAGAAGTCCTGCTGAAATTAGGTTATCCCACATTCAGGAAAAGTGATAACAGTGTACACATTGCTGTGACTTTAAAAAATCAGACACGCTGGCACCAACTGAATCAATCATTGTTATTCAGGAAATATTGGGGATCTTATCAATACTTATAAATACTTAAAGGGAGAGTACCAGGTGGATGGGAACAGCCTTTTTTCATTGGTGCCCAATGATAGGACAAGAGGTAATGGGCACAAACTTGAACATAAGAAGTTCCATCTTAATATGAGGAGGAACTTCTTTACTTTGAGGGGGGCAGAGCACTGGAACAGGCTGCCCAGAGAGGTTGTGGAGTCTCCCACACTGAAGACATTCAAAACCCGCCTGGACGCCATCCTGTGCAACCTGCTGCAGGTGACCCTTCTCTGGCAGGGGGGTTGGACTAGATGATCTCCAGAGGTTCCTTCCAACCCTGACCATTCTGTGATTCTGTGAAAACACGTAGCCAATACATTTCAGACCTATTGGAGACAATGGTGCTTAAGCACATGGTTATCTTCTTTCCTATTGGAGATCTGTGTAATATCCTAATTTATTCTTTGATTACAATTTTATCATACCTTCAGGAAAAAAATAGTAGTTAAAAATAAGATTTCCTCTTACTGCAGGTATAGCTCTCACTTAGTATATGTTATTGCTTTGTCAGTAATTTTTAAGGATAATGATGAATCAGGTTGAAGAAATGGGATTACAGAAGATGAGAGTACCAGGTTAGAGAGGAATCATTTGAAGTTATCATATTTGAAGGTGCTGTGATAATGGTAATAAGAAGGAAGATTTGTTTGGATAAAGATTCTGGTATCAGCTGTAAATGATGATGCCTTGACATTTGGTACTTTTATAATTGGTCTGGAGAAGAAATGTGAATGTCAGAAGCAAATCTACATTGTCTGTAGGTTGAATTGAAGTTCTTATTTTATTCCCAATTTTTATTTAGCTTGTTAGAGTTAAGAATGATTCTTCAAGAATTCCTCAAGAACAATTTACTAGAAAAACTAATAAATATGGAAAAAAACAACCTTACATTAACTAAAGGAGTTGGGGAAATAGTTTACCTCACCCATTTTACTGTTGCGTAACTGAAAAACTGAGGCTGACTCACTTATCTCGTGTTCTGAAGTGGGTGGCATTCTTAATTTTCAATGTTTCCAAGCTTTTTGGTTCAGGAAGTCACAAAATGTTTGCTAGCTTCAAAATTAAAACCTCTGGGGACTTGCTTGTGCAATGATTAATTACAGGGTAAATACAGGTCTATATGTTACCTACAGATTTAGTGTTTGTTTCTAAATATCTAAAAACTGCTAAAATCCATATAGTTTCAATAAGGTCATCTGTCATGCAGTGATCCAGTGCCAAAGTGTCCCATCCTTTATTTGAACATTTGATTGCATTGTTCTTCCTAAATTAGCATCCTTGATTATAATAATTGATTGCAATAATACAGATACTAAGTGAACCAACCCTTGTCACTGTTCTATTTAACCATCTTGTTTGAATGCCAGGTGTGCAAGATAAGTCATCTAGTTTAGTGGAAGTTTGATAACCTAATGTAACGTCTTTGACATCAGAGATCAGATAAAATCTTTTATGTGTCATTGGCTCACAATAGTCTGCTTGGGCAGATGGTGTTGGTTTTATAAGACAGACATACTTTGCCTGGAGAGTTTCAGAGAAATATGGGCATTATTTTCGAACTCCAGTAAAGGAGAAAGGTGTCATTTCACTGACAGCCCCAGAGAATATTTCCCTGTTACTTCATGCTTGACAGATGCCAGGAACAGATTGATGTGTAGAGAAAGGCAAGGTACACGGAAACCGTACATTAAAACTCATTAACTTTAGATAGGAAAACTCTGTTGGGAGCAACACTAGAGCATTTTTTGATGTACAGTGAATGTTTAACATTCTAAATATATGTGCTTTTTAATGTGTTGGGACTGCATTATCATATTTGGTGTAAATCTGAATGAAAATGAAAACAGTAACAAGATAAACACAAGAGAAGATGCAGCAGTAAAATGAATCATTAAGGAAAATACAAGAAAGATTTTTCATCCTCCTAATTCTTGATCCACGAGAAGTTATAGGTGTGGTATTTGGAGAGGATCACTTGAATTTCCAGTATTAATTTTTGCAGAAGGAAACAATTCACTCTTGTTTATAAAGTAACTCTTGATTATAAAAAAACAGATCTGCTTCTCAGTGCAGCCAAACTCTTAAGCATAGCCTTAACTTTTACCACGGAAGAAAAGGAGATGGAACCTTATTATTTTACTTACCACAGAAGCTAGTTCTCTGACCAACTGGTCGGTACGGATTGCCTCTCATCCCACTGACTCCTTCTCATAGATACAAAAAATTCCTGTATTAAATCTAATGATTTACTTGTTTGTTTTTTTTTTTTTTATTTTTTTTATTTTAAATTACCTGTAAGAAGAGTACTATAAGAAAAATAGGGCACTGGATGATGAACATAGAAACATTACGTTTTTAATATGGAATTAAAATTGCAATATTACAGGTACATAACTATAATTACTTCATTATAAGAATCACTGTTCCTGACCACTGAATGGGGTATGGATTTGAGGAGGTGTTTTTAGACGATCTTGTATTTAGAAACAGCACTGATTCACAAGGGAAGGAAGATGTATGTGCATGTGAATTACATAGGCAGCCTTAATTTTGGTAGTTCTTCATTTGAGCACTTGACTTTTCAACCTTAATATTCTTTTAAGGTAGATCTCGTTAGGAATTTAATTTATATAATTCCTGTTTTGATGTAAACAAATTTGATGTTAATTTTGTAGATGAAAACAAATTTTAAAAACTAAACAGTATAGCTGAAAGGAATGTTTGTAAGAAATTCTGTTTTCAGTGCAAATGGGACAATGTTCAGTGAACTGAAAGTGGCAAATACAAATAAACAATGGCATGCTCTTAATGTGTGAATATCTACTTATTCTATATCTTCATGTTAAGTTTGAAAAGGTTTTTTTTTGACAGGTAAGACTTAATTGTTTTATTAGAGATATGTAGGTACTAAATAATTGAAATAGTCATGCATAATTCAAATAATTCAGTATCCAGTAGATACCTAGTCTGATAAATATCTGACGGAAATGCAGATTGAATACTTTTCCCTGATATGAGGATTTTTTTTTATTTTAAATTCATGGAACGTTGTGTTAATATGCATAATAGCATAACTGTCACAGCAGGTTACAGGTGATGACTTGGACTCTGATGCTACCTGATGCGAAATGACCCATCTCTTACTTCAGCTTGCAGGCTGCAGCTAATGGAATTCAAATGTATAAATATAGTGCAATTATAAAGATGAAAAGAACTATCTTGAAATGTAGTAGCCAATTAATACTCATTTTTCATTGTAATAAATGCAAATGCCTGGTTTAGATACCGTGAAAGTCTGTGCTACAGAAGTTTACTAAAAACTACTTTCTGTTTCTGAATAAGATCATGCATGGCCATCAAAACAACAGTGTTTGAATAACTTCTTGGAGTGCATTGAGCAACATTGGCAGTATCTGTTATGTGTGGTTTGTTTTCTTTCTCTCTCACACATCCTCTTCCCGGGAGGAGGAACTGAACAGGCAGGATAAAAATGCATTTGGTAAGATAATACTGTTCTCTCTTAAATGCATTCACTATCTTTATGATAGAAAAGGCAAGCTCCTGCATTTGAAATAGTATATTATTGGGTTTAAGGAGGCCCCAGTTCCTGTGGCAGTTCACAGTCAATCTCAGACTGCTACCCTTCCCTCAGAAAGATCCTTCTCCCATGTGGTAAATCTTTACCCTATGGTGAAAGTTTTTCCATGGTTAGGGTTTAAAACTGGACCGCAGTCTTTCAGCTGCAAAGGACAGGCAGCATTAGAGCATCTTGGATGAGAAGATTCCAGGTTGGTTTTGGATGAAAAATGCTTTAAAAGAAACACCTTTATCTTCCGGTTGTTCTGCATCTCTGCCACCTAATGCTGGACCTTCTCCAGTCTCATCAGTCTGCAAGGCCTTCTTTTCCAGTGACGTACCTTTCAAACACCATCTCTACCCTTTTGATGGCCTTTTGTTTTTTAATGTATCAGACTAGGAGATACCTTTTCCTTCTTCCTAACATACAGAGACACAGCAAGAAAAATAAGGTTTGTTGTTTCTGAAGTCTCTTATTTTTAGTCCTGAATGAGGAGGGTTAGGTATAGAGAAAGAGGAAGCTGAGGAAGGGATAGGAAACGGTTGGTTTTTTTCAGAAATGAAAGCCCTAATAGAATGTTGTGAAATTGCTTATGGGATTGTTTCAAGATATAGAGAAGAACTAACTAGTGGGATAAATAGAGGACTAGATATCCAACAGAAGATTTTAGGAAATTTAAATATTTTCATTTCCTTGGTGCATTATTGATAAGGTCATTTATTTATTGTGTATGTGAGCATTAGTAGGAAAACACACAAATCCTGAAAGTTCACAGGCCATGTGAAAATTCTGCCATGGCTTTGAAGATGTAAGTATTCCAGATAGAATTGCAATTATTACCTAAATTTGGATTGGTTAAAAGATTGAGGCAAGATTTCAGTCATTGTTGAAACCTGTCCATCCCTACATTTTTGAAACAGAAGAAGTAAACATGAACCAGAGGTGCTGAAGCAGTTTCTTCTATATTCTGCTCAGTTTACACTTCATTATCCATATCTCTTGCCTAGGCATGTAGATACTATTTTTTTTCTTCTGGGAAATCCTGAGAACAGTATTAGGTTTTGGATGCAGTTGTTTTCAGGAAACTCAAAGAAGATAACTAATTTGTGGCAACCCAGTCTCCTATAATATTGTTGGACAGAGTGGGAAGTAGATGTGTAGCAAATTAAATTCAGAAGGTTCTTAAGGTCTCTGTACAAAGTATTTATTTTTTTAAACGTAATTACAGTTGTATTTAATGAAGTAGCAGAACTGTAAAGCTGTCAGGAAATGCTGTGGCAACAACATTTCTTGAAGGAGCATATTAAATAGTAATGATGTCAAACATCTGAAAGAGTGAGCAGAGCTTGCATGCATAGTTTTCTAGTCATAGGAAATTAAAAAGGGGTTGGAAAGTTGCCAGTTGACTGACTATAGGGAAAAAAAGAGACCCATAATAAGCAACAGTTGTAGTTACAATATTTGCTGAAACCAACACACATTAAATAATAATGAAAGCAACCATCTAAAAATGCTGGCAGACTATATGGAACAGCTGAGCTGAAGAATCTGCAAAAAGGATTAAAAAAAAAGGAACTGCTATATTGCCAATGTGCTGCCAAAGAATAAAAACTCCATTGGAGATTAAATGGCGAGATCAATTTCAGACAAGTATTTATAAAACAAAAAGTTTGAAAGGAAAAGGGTTAATTCTTAGGTAGTGTAAATGACAAAATCTTCACAGGTAAAGTAATCTCTTCAAAGAAAAATTTATTTAAGTAGACTTCTAAAGCTTTATATTTTCATAGAATCATAGAATGGTCTGGGTTGGAAGGGACCTTAAAGATCATCTAGTTCCAACCCCCATGATGTGGGGAGGGACACCTTCCACTAGATCAGGTTACTCAAAGCTCCATCCAGACTGAACACTTCCAGGGATGGGGCATCCACATGTTCTTTGGGCAACCTGCTCCAGTGCCTCACAACCCTCACAGTAAAAAATTTCTTCCTAATATCTAATCTAAATCTACCCATTTTAGAACTGTTACCCATCATCCTGTTGCTACACTCCTTGATACCAAGTCCCTCCCCATCTTCCCTGTAGGCTCCCTTTAAGTACTGCAAGGCTGCAATAAGGTCTCCCTGGAGTCTTCTCTTCTCCAGGCTGAACAACCCCAGCTCTCTCAGACTGTCTTCACAGGGGAGGTGCTCCAGCCCTCTGATCATCCTGATGGCCCTCCGATCAGCTTGATGGCCCTCCTCTGAACTTGCTCCAACAGGCCCCAGAGCTGAACACCATGCTCCAGGTGGGGTCTCACAAGAGTGGAGCAGAGGGGCAGAATCACCTCCCTTGACCTGCTGGCCACAATTCTTTTGATGCAGCCCAGGATGCGGTTGGCTTTCTGGGATGCGAACACACTTTTCTGGGTCATGTTGAGCTTCTCATCAACCAACACCCAAAGTCCTTCTCGTCAGGGCTGCTTTCCATCCATTCTCCACCCAGCCTGTATTTATGGTTGAGATTGCCCCAACCGATGTGCAGGACCTTGCACTTGGCCTTGTTGAACTTCATGAAGTTTGCATGGGCCCACCTCTCCAGCCTGTCCAGGTCCCTCTGGATGGCACCCCTTCTCTCCAGCGTGTCGACCACTCCGCACAGCTTGGCTAACTTGCTGAAGGTGCACTCAATCTCACTGTCCATGTTGCCAACAAAAATGTTAAACAGATTCCGTCCTGGTATCAACCCCTGAGTAACACCACTTGTCACTGCTTGCCACTTGGACATGGAGCCATTGACTGCAACTCTTTGAGTGCGACTGTCCAGCCAATTCCTCATCCATCGAGTGTTCCATTGGTCAAATCCATGTTTCTCCAATTTAAAGATAAAGATGTCGCGTGGGACACTGTCAAATGCTTTGCACAAGTCCAGGTAGGTGATATCAGTTGCTCTTCCCTTATCCACCAACACTGTAACGCCGGTGCAGAAGGCCACCAAATTTGTCAGGCACAATTTGCCTTTAGTGGAGCCGTGTTGGCTGTCACTGATCACCTCCTTATTTTCTATGTGCCTTAGCATAGTTTCCAGGAGGATTCTCTCCATGATCTTGCTAGGCACAGAGGTGAGACTGACTGGCCTGTAGTTCCCTGGGTCTTCCTTTTTCTCTTTTTAAAAATAAGGGCTGTATTTCCCGTTTTCCAGTCAGTTGGAACTTCACCAGACTGCCATGACTTCTCAAATATGATGGATAGTGGCTTAGCAACTTCATCTACCCGTTCCCTCAGGACCCAGAGATGTATCTCATCAGGTCCCATGGATCTGTGCAACTTCAGGTTCCTGAGATGGTCATGAACCTGATCTTCTCCTACAATGGGTGGTTCTTCATTCTCTCAGTCCTTGCCTTTGCCTTTTGTGACTTGAGCAGTGTGGCTAGAGACCTTGCTGGTGAAGACTGAGGCAAAAAATCATTGAGTAACTCAGCCTTCTCCATATCCTGGGTGACCAGGTCTCCCATTTCCTTCCTGAGTGGGCCCACATTTTTCCTAGTCTTCCTTTTATCACTAACGTATCTGTAGAAGCTTTTCTTGTTGCCCTTGACAGCTCTGGCTAGATTTAACTCTATCAGGGCTGTAGCTTTCCTAACCTGGTCCCTGGACAATTTCTCTGTAATTTTCTTGGAATTATTTAATTAGGAAAATATGTGGGCAAGGAAGACATTTGTATACACATTGAAATACAGCATGGTGATGGTTTTGTACAAGAATCTTACATGAAATTATTTTTAAAATTTATGGAAGACTTTAAATGTCCTTCTAGCCAAGAGGACCTTATTATTTTTATAATAAAGAACTTAAACCTAATAACCAATGACACTGGGGTCTTATGCTTGCTTGTAAGAATTAAAAGGGAAATTCAAGAAATACAATTAGATGCATATTTTTTAGATTTTGTATGAATGTTAGCAATGGAGGTGTTGAATAGGTACTATTTTTTTTTTTGTTTTTATCCTATATGTACTCTAGCAAAGTATTAGGCTGTTATAGCCACTGGGGGGGAAAAAATCTAATTTTCAGTTTTATAAAAAGGCTAGGTAAATCTATTAAAATCACTGGGATTTGACTGATAACAGCACAACTCAGATCATTATTAGGCCTTATGATTACGTGCAGAACATTTCTATTAAAGAAAATATATGTTCACTTTTAAAATGGAAAGGAGGATTTGAAGTGGACATTAGAAGTGCAAAATATAAATTCCTCTCAATCCCTGCCCTGCTGTTGTATAGTAATAGAAGTGCTTAATTTTAGACAGAGTTTATAAGCAATTGCCTGTTCCCCAGAAGCTTCATGTTCTTTTCTGGACACATCTAAATCTTGGTATGTTCCTCAGTCTCACAATTAAGCCCCTTGGCACTTGTACCCTCAGCTTTCCTCCAGAGGAGTTGCCTGTGGAGTTCAATCTACTAAGCATTCATAGAGAGCTGAGGGACGTTTCTGACCCTGGGAGAGACCTGGCTTCCACTAAGACATCTGTCAATGGTCGTACTTGCATGTCCCTATTTGCAGATACTATTTAAATATTTTTTACTAGAGAGAACATAAAACAAAAGGGGCCACTCACCTCAGCTATGAAGATATTTAGCTTTCGAGCTCAGGTCTGGCAAAAACCTAAACCAAAATGTTCTCTGTATATGTGCAGTAATGTTTTCCTAATCTTGTCCCCCTGGACTTTGTGCAGTCCAATCTTATTCACCTCTCTCTACTCTAGGTATTGCAGAAGAATCCTTAGGATTTGGGGTGCTGGGGTGCTCAGACCTGTGGTATGTAAGTTTCCCTTGCATTCTGGTCTTTGCTATTAATTCTTACATTTATATTGCTTGATATAAGGGTTATAAAACACTTGGGTCTCTCTACCCTGCCTGTATACTGGTGGTATGTATATCTGTAAACAAACACACACATAGACCAAACTCCCCATGATCCGAATTCCTTAGAAAGGACCCAAGGCAGAGTAATACAGACAGTCTGAATAGGCAGGGGATGTGGTCTGAAAGACTCTGCATTACATGGCCCAGAAGATCAGCCCAAGGTCACTGAACATGACTAACAGGAGGTCCCCAGTATTCCTTGAATGATCTAGCCTCTCTGTCTTTGCAGGCAATCAACCCTGATATCCTTTAAATGCTTATATTTTATGAAAAGTTGTTCTATACACTTTTTTCCCCATTTATAAGATTATACAATACATAAAGCAAAGAACATGAAAAAGATTTCCATGTTTGAATCCTCTGCTAGAAGTCAAAATGCCTCTGAAAACCTTAAAATTACTCACAAAACCTTCTGAAGGTTATGACAGACCTCCTGCTTCTTTGTTCTTCTTGGTGGTGGTAAAAGCTGGACACATGCCCAGTGCAGGGAACATAGTGTAAATAGCGTTGCTGCAGATTGCTACTGGATTGTTCAAAACATCAGATGGCTAGAATATGTTATTATCAACAAGCTGTTTACTGGCCAATCAATTACAGACTCTGATGGAGCACTAGGCATTTTATTGTAGGCTAGCCAAATGGATGGAGAAAACATATGTCAATCTCTCTGTTACTTTAAGGGGCAAATTCTGCTCTTCCGCTTCAGTATGTTGCAAAACCTCCCACAATGGAACGACACTGATGTTAGTATGGAAAGGTAGGATCTATGGCAGCGCTGTGGGAATCACTAGGGCAATGCAGTTCTCAGATATTTGGGCAACTTTATGTCAACATACATTTGCATAATAAGGATACCACTGAGGTATCTGTGAGTAGTCCTCCCTCAAAGGGGTTTTCAATGCACGAGTTTCTCAGTCTGCATGCAATAAATAGTCAGGAATTGTTTGTTGGCTTTTACATTTGTGTTAGTTCATACATAAAGTGAAGTTTTGTTCTACTTCCTCTTATGTTTATTTTCCCCAAGCCTTTAAAATGATGTAAGTCCATTATCTGCAATCCCAAACTGGAAAATACTATTCATAATCAGATGCTTCAAGAGGAAATTTTCCAGTTTAGGTAGGGAAAAGTATATCTGTTTTCTCACAGATAACATAAAAATGTATAATTGGAAGGAGATGTTTTCACCCCTGCTACTTGGAATTTCCTTCTGTTTTTTTTTGTTTGTTTGTTTGTTTGTTTGTTTTGGTTTTGTTTTTTTTTGGTGCTTTTTTTTGTTGTTGGTTTGTTTGTTTTTTTTTTCTGGAGAGGGTTTAGCTGCAATGGGGAGCAGGATTTAGAGATGTAGAACAGAGTCATCATGGTAATGAGAAGAAAAAAAGCCAGCTTCCTTTGGAAAAACCTATGGTTATACTGGTGCCAAGCAGTTATATATATCCTGTCCAAAGGACTCTTGGACAATGACTAGAAGGAACAGGTCACATAAATGTGCAGTCGTTCAGCACGGCTGCTTATGTCACAGTATGCCTGTGACTTACCAGCAGTATTGGCAGTCACTGGAGTTTCTCACCTGCTAAAATTCAGTCAGAGGTGATCCAGACTGATGTTCTGAGTTAGAAAGGAGGAGAGAAAACTCTGCCTTTGAAATCCTATTAAATATTACATAAGATCTCTTGGGATAAAAAAAAAAAAAATTAAAATGTTCATTCTTCAGCAACATACACTGAAAAAAGCTACATTAAGTGAAGGGCTAAGCAGGTGAAGCGATTTTTCTTTCTACCTCCTCTTGGCTCCAAATACAGTAACGTGCTAATGCTAAAAAAAGTATTAAATAGAAAGAATAAAAACAACTGAGAAGTGTATGATATCTATATTCCAAAACTATCTGATTTATAGTGTTAGAAAATTTGAATAACTTCTTACTGCTTGTTCTCTTTGGGTAGTTTTTGCTACCATCTCTAAAGGTGAGGAGTAAGTCACTCTGCAAGTCATTCTTGAAAATACCAGCAAAAGGAAGAAGATTCTGCTCTGCAGTGAATATATCACCACAAGAAACTGGGGACCTAGGGTTGTCTATATTCAAAATTCAGAAAGGCTATCTTCTGTGGTGATGATGAGCTCTGAAAGAAAAATAAAAAAAAAATAAAAGCATACCTGATTTACACTGCAAAATGTTCATGGGTATGTCCTACAATGAAAATTTAAAATTCTTGCCCAAAACTCACTATTTAGATTTTTTTTTTTTCAATTTGAGCAAGAAACAGCTAATATTCCTCTTCGAAACAGCTAATATTCCTCTTCTTTTTTTCATTCATAGTGGCCTGAAATTATGCTCTAGCTCTCCAGTTGTTTGTAAATCAGCACAGTTTTGTTGGCTTTAGCAGACCAACGCCAACAAGACCAGATGGGCTGGGTCCAGGCAATAGAAAAATCACTGTGACTTAAAATATGCATCAGCGATGCATAATCTTAAAATATGCTCTTAGTCTTGAAATATTTTTCTTCAGAACAAAGCTGATAGAAGTTACCTAGATACATCTTGAGCAGGTGGGAGGAACTGAGAATTGTTGAGCTTCAAAATGCATTTTTCTCAAAAAGTAGAAGCAAAAATAAATTGTAATACACGAAAAAATAAAATGCATAATGCAAGTAGCTGCAGTTATGCTTATAAACAAAAGTCTATTAACATACGCAAGCCATACTCTATGATCTGTCACAGATGTGTTCCTTATGTGTACATAAGATGGGAAGGATGGAGAAACAGGACTGGGTTTTGGAAGCCAGCTTTAAGGAACCTTTCACTATTTGGAAAGATCTCAGCCTGTTTATCTATAAGATTGAATGCCTGATGCAAAATTTTTAGTGTGACTGTTCAGGCTGCCTCTTTCTGAATGGTTACATTTTCACTGGCATCATCATCTTCTTCAGATGAATTGGAACCCATAAAATCATCCAAGGGTGAAGGATGGAAAAGCAGGGAGATGGTGAAGGTTAGTGGAGCAGGTTATTAAACAAATGGTAAGAGGGCTCCGAAACGATGGGGAAGGTAAGCAATGGAGAGGGGCACGTGCGCTGCTGACAGTCCCAGAGCCACAGAGGTGTTTAGGAGTGGGAGGAGGGCAGTTATTTGTGCAGCTGATGGAGGCTGAGGAAGTGGTATTAGCATTCCTAGCCTATCAGTCATTTCAGAAATATGCACAGAGCAGCCATGTTGCTTGATGTACATATTGCTGAAGTCGACAGTGTTTATCTTCTGTATTCTGTGAGACTTCTTATTAAACAGAAGGTGGACTTGACTAGCATCTCTTCTCCTCCCTCTGCTTCAAATGTATAAATGATAAATGATAACTACTACAGGCCATGCGAGATTTTAAAGGTGGGATAAATGCTCTAAATTTCCTTTTATCCCTGTCTTTATTATGACTCAGGCAAAATTTGAGGCACCATACAAAAGAGATGCCAATGTGACCATAAGCAGGAGATATCTCACACTAAGCAGCAACCTCTACGACCTAGTAAAAGTGTAGGGCAGATCCAGAAGCACAACTTCATCTGATAATACTACAGCTCTGATTTCCCTTCTTCAACCGTAGATGTTAATTAATGCTATAGAGAGGTGTTCAAATTGAAATCAATGGAGTTTCATTATTCACTTCAATAGGAGTGGGATGAAGTTCTAAATAGTAAATGGAGCAATGAAAATCTAAGAAAACAAGAGGCATGCTAATGTGTGTTTTGTTTAAGAATTCTCAGTCTCGTTGGCTCAGTTTAGCAAGCAATTGAAGGTAACGTGCTTGGGGGTGTGTGAAAGTATGTGTGTCTCATGGGAATGGAACACTATACACTTTTAGACTAATCTTGGATGGAGACAAAACTATAGGCAAATAATTTAGTCTACACACAGAAGGCATTGGAACAAGTGCCTTCTATAGTAAAAAAATAAAATAAAATAAAGGTGCATTAAGTGGTGTGTGTGTTTTACCAGCTTGGGTTTTTTGGAACCATTAAATAGAAATAGAATGAATAATTTAACATTTTACACAGTATGTGCATCTTGCACCACTGAGTTTTTGGAACAGTTTCACATAGAGAAAATGTAGTGGGTGCTTGCCTTGCTGTTCTGTAATTTTACTTTGTCCTTATTTCAATTACATTTCAAAGAAAATACTCTTCCTAGTTGTGAGGTGAATTTCATTCTGATAAGCTAGTGTTTTATTTTTGTTTATCTGTTTTTAGAAAGTAAAAATATGGTATGTGGAGAACAGAATGAATATTTCTAATGATCTTAAGCTAAACAAAGCCCTTTTCTCTGTTTATTTTTCCATACACATTTGTTGGTGCGCAGACACCGTTTTACTTCTCTCCGGGACAGTGTAAAACACTTCACAGTGGAGGTGTGTTTGCAGATGCTTTGTCTGGCAATAGCCACCCCAGATCTCTCATTTCTCACATCTTGCAGATTGTTTCTGCTCCTCTTCTTCACGTTTGTACAATATCCAACCTCGCAGCCTCCTTTCCCCTTCCTTTTGACCTGGATGTGTTGTTCTGCAACAGGCAACAGTTTTGCAAAGGAAAGCTTAAGATCCATGGTCACTTTTTGTTATTTTCATAAATGTCTGTCAGAGGATCCAAATAAAATGTTCTTAGCTGAACTGCACAAAAAATTATTTCTTCATAAAGATGTGAAATCAATCTGCTCCTGGGAGTTCTAATTCCCAAGTTTTCATTCTTTATCAGAGCAGACTGGGATGTACACCAATACCCTCCTAATCTTTATTAGGGATAGAAAACCCAATCTCATCTTCTGCAAGAGAGCTACAGAAGACTCTAACCAAGATCTGAGGGAAGGTTTAAGACCTAGATAGATCAGTGGGAGAGATTTGCCTTTCTTAAAGGGGCCACTGACTCCTTAGAGGCAAAACCAAAAACATATTAGCTTACAGCCTTAAATTTCAGTGAAAAGCTCAAACATTGCAAAAAAATCTATTGTATTAACTGTTGCATTTAAGTTTTTTTGAACCAGAAATAAAAGTCTCTTTCTTTCAAAAAACATAATAGATAAAGAAAAAATACTTAAATAGCAATGGAAATTTTAGACATGATAAAAAATGGAATGTTTCAATTTTCCCCAATCAATGTTCCTCTGCAAATTTTTATTTTTACAGAAGTTTCTGAACAATGATTCTTTCATCATAATATCAATTAAAAATTCTCTCGGTGTCTTAAAAACCTCTGTGGACAGGAATGACTATTTTCGTCTCAGTTCTGCCATTAGTCCTCTAAAACCTTTTATTTTACACATCTACGAGCATGCCTTCCAGTGGCAAGGTTAAGTCTATTAACCTATTGTTGAGATTATTTGAGACAAGGACAAAACAAGAAACTTTGCAGTGGATATTACTGTTTTAAAGGACTCTAAATTCTTTCTATCTCAAAGCACATCTGCTTATCTGCACATTTTTATTGAGAATACATCACTATGCTTAAAAAATACTGTATTTGGATATTTTCTTTCTGCCTGCAAAATGATTTAATCCTTACACTGAATAAAAGTTTAAGTTGGATCTTACTGTGAAGCTGGGAGAAATATTTTCACCTGGAGAAAATGATGACATTAATATTGCTTTCATTGCTGTTCCAGGACCTCTGAGGTTTAATCATTGAATGAGTAACATGACTGACACCAGTAAAAAATTTCCTACCCGTTGTTCTGTCCAATTTGGCACTGAAACTGTCTTCTTTTCAGCAACAGTTTTTTTCCAGAGCTTGCTCTTGGTACCTGTAAGGGATCAGAGTAAACTCTATTAGCTATAAGCACTGAGGTAGAGTGATACTGAATGTCAGCCCTCCAGGTCTGCATAGCAGAGCAATCAGGTTTATGTTTACTTGTTGTATTAAGTGCATGCTTTTTGCTTGGCCGAGCCTCTCACCTGCTTCTTTTGCATCTGTAGTCAGGCGTTTTTCTCTCACCTGGAAGACAGTAGCTATGTGTTGTGCGAATCAGACTAAGGCATAATATTTTGATTTTTATTTGCATGAGTAGAGTGTAGACTCGGCAGATCAGCAGTGCTATAAAGTGCTGTTCGTCTGATACCAACAACTCATGCCAATGGCAAACTCAGTGGACAGCATTTGTGGTAGCACTCATCTCCCAGCTGGGACCTGTGCTCCACCATGGCTTGAATCAGTAAACTTGCCAAGTGAAAGGCCAGGAATAAGGTGGGCTTAATGACTGATTAATGAGTAGGCAGGGACTGATCCACACTGACCTTTGAAATGTCTTGATCCAGCCAAAGTGAATGCAAGAGTAGAAAGGAATGAAAGCACCCAGCGATGACAACCAACTGCTGTTACTACATGTTTGGAGAAAGCCATTCGTCAGGAAAGTCCAGTACAGAGGCCGAATTCACTTGTAATTGCACTGGCAAAGGTGACAGAGGAGCGAGGACTTGGCTGCTGCTCTTCTGAAGCCATTCACTGCTCTGAGGCCCTGTTGTAATTGCTGCTGGCAGGAAGGAGGGGGGAGCTGCAGCAGCAGCAGAAACAGACAACTTAAAGTACTTGTGGTGGGATGTGTATTAACCATGCTGTTTTCACTGAAGGCAGTAGAGTAGTTTACTTCCCAGCTATCAGTCCAGCTGGTTACAGTGGCAAGTGCCAATCCATTGTTAACAGAGGTAACAAGATGAATTACTTTTGGACTCAAAGTATCTGAAATAACAAAAGACGTAAATAGTCTGACAGTCAGTGTCCTGCTACTTAATACGAATTCTATCTTCTAAAGTGAGTTTAGCATTTATTGTTCAGTAGGTTATGATAAGGGTCTGCATGGGATGTTTTGTAAGAATTCAATTAGCTTGTGTTGTGAGTTAACGCCATTTGCATGGTAATGAAACATTCTTTCAACAAAGTGTTGAAGGAAAACACACTAATTAGTTTTTTGAACAGCACCTGACATTCATAGGGCCCAATGGTGATGTTGGCTAAATGCCTGCATGACTGATGCCCCTTTTTTAGAGCTGGCCAGCATTTTTCTGCCTATGAGTTTATGAGAAAAACAAGCAAACAAAAATGTCCCTGGTCCCACAACAGCTTCTTAAAATGATACAAAGCCAATTTAATGAAATTTGCTAGTCATCCCCGTCCTTCCTCTCTCTGGATCCCTTCTGCTGTCTCCTCTTTCTTTGGTAGATCAAACATTTCTTTTTGCTGTTATGGACCTACATTACTTTTCTTCCTCTGTTTTTTCTTGTTCTGTATAAAAAGATGACTCCAATGTTTTAGCATCCCCCTATGATCCTCCATGCACTGTTCACCTGTACTGTAGGAATCACCACGGCAGCAGAATGGCTGCCAATAAGCCGCTCTGTCCTTTTTCCACACAAGTGGCCTCCAAATTGCTGACCAGTGAGAGAAAATAAATTACAACAAAAAATGGGCTGGCACAGGTTACTTCCCCACTGGGGTTCCTGAGAGCAGCACAATTGTATTTAGCCCTTCCTTAGGGGAGATGGGCAGGTGCCAACCTGCTCCACAATGAATAGCACAGCAGAATAAATAAAGCCAAATATTATTTCAACCACCATCACTTACTTGAATAAAAAAGAGATTTCATCTTCTGATCAAATTTTGTTCAGATTTGATCCCACAGTGTTTCTAACAGGTTGGTCCATTCTTTCCTTTCCCCCCTCCCCACGTGTTTGTTCAAAAGCTTTTTGTTCACAAAAGCTCTCACAAACTCAGGCACATTTATTCTGGGGGAAATTGTCATGCTGGCATTGTCCCTGTTTTTTTTTTTTTTTTGCTGTCTTTCCTCTGTAAATGATTCTATCTTACAATTAGGAAGTAGCTGTGAACAAGGTAACTAATGAAGAAATTGCAATAGCTGTGTTAAGTTACATACAGTGGAAAGTTTGTGACCTCATCTGAACAGGCATCTTTTGCGCATATGATGTTTGTGTTACCTCACCATGATTCACGGCTTCATAGATGTTATCCGAGCATGGAAAAAAGGCACTAAAAGGGACATAGTTGTCCACTGCCAGACCTGACCTAAGGCAGACCTGCAGCCACCACCTGACTCCACGTAACCAAAGATGTAGTAGCCACCTTGGAGGCCTTCCCAGAAGGTCTTCCCACTACTACAGAGATCTCTTGAACACAGTGGTGCATGCAAGGACTGGAAAGGAAAAGGAAATTTGCTGCAATTATGTATTATTTGAAGATATACAGTGATTTGATTTAAATAAAAGCTTGAGTTTTCAGCTCTTAGCTGAGCTATTGAGTGTCCTCACAGGGCACTGCCCACAATTGGTTCAGCTACTACTATTCAGCTGATGGCAGGTAACTGGATGTCTTAATGTCCTGTGCTTACCCTGAACCCATATAACAATTATCTATACCAACTCTCCTGGCTGGGAGGAAGGAAATGATTCCTCTGTTCATTTGGTAGACTAAGATAAAGTAAGAATCCATTTAATCCTACTGAGTAGGGAACATAGTTGTGTTTATTGTTTCCACAATACACTGATGTTATAATAGTATTTATAAACTGCTTACCGTTTTAACTTGCCCTAAGAATGCTGTAAACACCCCTGCAGTATATGGCTGTAGTATGGCTGAATGAAACACCAAGGCTGTGGGGGAAGAGTCAGTACTTGTTGCAGTGCTTCTTCTTGCTGCAACGATTGTGAGAAATGCTTCAAAGCCTGGCCACTGCCAGGAAGCTCCACACAGACATCTGTGTGTGAGTTATTCCAGCGAGTGTGCAGTGGCTCAGACAGCTGCCAAACAAGTTACTCACAAGTTATTTGACTTTGGGTGGTGGTGTTAGAAGATTGGTTGGGGAAAGAAAGTTCATAGCACAAGGGGGAAAGTTGTTTTCTTGTTATTGTTCTCGCTCTCTTTTATTATTGCACTTATTTTTCCTCATCTCTTAGTGTGTGCATTGTCTTTTATGTAGTTGCTATAATACTCAGCAGGAACACAGTAATACTTGGTGCATTTTCTGAGACGGAAATCTTCTCAGTCCTTACAAACACCTAAGTCAGTATATTTTGTATGAGAGTTTGGGGATAAATAAGCAGCTGTAAAGCATAGTGTATCCTTTCATGCCTCTCATGTCCAGCCAGGGTCTAGGGCAGCTGTGCTAGTCTGGAAAAGCAGGCAAAACCTCTCCTGATCCTTTCTCTTGGTGAGCCCTACCATCAAATCCCAAATCTTCTAGCTGTCTTTCAGAGTTAGCATGTCTTTGTAATACTGCTAAGAAAAGTGGAACAGGAAAGCAGAGTGGTTTCTACAAAGAGGAATTTCAACCTTTTTAATTCATTACTAAATAACTGATACCGTCATTTCCAAGGACTCCAAAAGTGGCATTTTTCTTAATGCTTCATTCATAAAACTTTATTTAAAAAAAAAAATTTTTTTTTTTTTTTTAATTTAAAGCCTTACTCCTGCAAGCTTACACATACATATATGTAGCCCTGATAAAGGACTGAGAATCTTACAACTGCTCACAGCTTCTGTCTTTCACTTGAATTTTCTCAAAATAATAAGCAGAAAAGTCTCATTGCTCTGACAAGCTCATTCAGGCACAGATTTCTGCCTGTAATTTGCCATTATTAATTGGAGCATTCTGTACTCACACAGGAAAGGGCTGAAACAGAACTTAAATACTTTCTGCATCGTGAAATGTCAGGTGAAAAAACATATGTCTCACATATATGTTCTGTTTATTTATCAAGCTGATGACTTGGTCTATGCTAATAAAAGCTACAAAGGACTGTGAATAATGGAGAAAATTTGTGTTCACCTGTCCAAAGCATGATGTGTTATTTTTATTCAGGATTTATAAAATCACCAAGACTACAGCTAGAAAATGAAGGAAAAATCAGAGCCTCAAATAATTTCGATTTTAAAAAGAATAAGAAATCATAGAGCTTTTTTGACTGCATTTAGAAGATGGCATGCCTCACAGCGGGGATTTTGATGCATTCTGTGGAGTTAAATTTCTTACTGAAAGCCAAGCTAATGATGGTGGATGTAATATCCTTGCAGGGAGGGTTATTACGTTGCTGTTTAAAATCCCACAGCAGAAAATTTTGGGAGGGTGAACAGGGGCCTGTTAAATGTCTTATATGGTGGCTTAGGAAGTAGAGCTACTGCAAGGGTACAAAGGAACTCCCTAACCTGGACTGAGACCAGTGCAGAACTAGCCAGAGAGACTTTTTGGCTATCTGCATTCACTTTGTCTTTTGTGTACCACAGGCAATCATGAAAACAAGGAACATAGAACAGTATTAAAACAATCTTTGTAATGAACTGACTTTTGCTCTGCCTTAACTGGAAGATTTGTGTGATTTCTCATGAGCTATGGACATACTACGAGCAACAGTTCATGGCAACATGAGGTGTTGAGATACCAGATATTTAGATGCTGCTTCAGAATCATTAGTGTCATTTTCAAAAGGCATTTGTGATGTACTCGTGTTACTATATACTGCAGTTCTTGAGACAGGCACATGCAGATGGAGAATGTCTCTTGTAAGGACACTCTCTGTGTTCTGAAGTGCAGTTAGAAACCTTTGTGAAGTGTGCTGTAATTACATATGCACACAAACACAGCAGCAGGGTCTGAGGTCTACTGATTCTGAAGATAGAAAGGACATTAGTTAGATGCCTTCCTACTTGTTACAGCCAAAGAAATGGCATAATACAGCTCTACACATAACTGATCTATCTCTATAATCTGATATCAGATCAAAATTGAACAATTTTTTTTTTTTTAAATGTGCCACAGCAGGCAACTAGAAATGCTGAGTATTGTCATTACTAATTTTAGGCTGGAGGTCTTTTTAGCTAAGAGTATGACCGTGTTTGTGGAAATGCAGAGCAGAAGCAGTTTGTCTGTTTATAGGAATGTCACATTTAGTGCTTCAGAAACAAAACCCAGTGTGAGAAACTCGCAAAATTTAGCTTACAAAATTTGATATTTAAACTATAATTGGTTGATCGTGTACATTCTGATATAAGGTAGCATTTCTGTCTAGGGCATTATTATTACTAGAAAACCACTCAGGGTGCCTAATCACCGAACAAAGTTAGATTGTAGTACTGAAGTGACTTACTTTTTGTAAAGTGTTCAAAGATTCAAGGATGGAAAGCTATGTAAAAGAGTTCTACATTATCTTCATTAGTTTACAGTATGAACACGATTCTAAAAAAATTTCCTCTGCTTACTAAGGGTTCAAGCTGCTTTTAATTGTCAGGGCAATAGCTTTCTTTCAGACTGAGATGGGCACTCCTGTCTTTTTAAAATCTATTTCAGGACTGAAAAAAGATAACTTAGTTAAAAATGAATGAATACAGAGGACAGTATAAAGGTGAAATGGATAAGAAAGTTAATATAAAGTGACAGTGTGACTTAGGCATAAAATATATTTTTTTCAAACAGCATTTTTTATCAAAATCTAGTGCTACCAAGTATACTTAGATTATTTCAAGTGAAATAATATTAGGTCATTGAAAAGGGAAAATTGAAACACTTTCGGCAAATTCTGCCTTCAGAAGTACCTACACAGCTTATAAGGGCAGAATTCAGGAGAAGGTATTCTCTGGCACTACAGCAAAACTTCCCCGTAAGTCAGGAAGGGAAAAGCAATGTGTCTAAGTTCAGAAATTAGTTGCAGCAGTGGTGAAGAGTCTTTCTAACCTTGTGTAGAATAAAGATTATGTGTTAGCTAGGAGTCCTTTCTGGAGGAGGTTTCATTCAGAGTGAAAACAACATAAAATCGTATTTCCCTTCAGGCTTCTCCCTCAAGTGTTATCTACACTATGATCTGCTTGGTAACCTGATGCAGTTTGTCCTAAATGGCACTTTCTAAAATCTTTGTCTGGATATGGACCTTTGTGAAACAGAACAAACACAGTCTAACAGCATAGCTGGAAGTCTTGTCCTGATACACCCTCGTTTTATTTGATATGAAAAGTCCTACCTGAACATTTCTCACTTGACTGTCTGGATCAATGGTCCCCACATGAGGGTGTCTCACCTCAGGCAAAGGCTTCACAGCAGCAGCTGAGGAGGGGGGAGGACAGCAGTAGCTAAGAGCCAGGGATTCCACTCAGCAGCCTTGCACAAGGCTCTGCCTTGCTCCATTGCCTCCTTGCACCTCTGCCTGAGTGCTCCAGCTATCCCATTCTGCCTTGGGGTTGCAATAATGCTGTGATGGGTCTGGGAGGCTCAGTGTGGCTGAGAGGCAATATTGAGGGGAACAGTAGTGGGAAGAAGAGGAAAAAGATAACTTCAGAAATTATTGGAAGCTATTATCCTAAATTTTCTTCTCTCTCAGAATTGTTCTGATATATCCAGGTGGTCTAATGACACTTCTGCTTTGGCCAGTCTCTTTAGGGTCATCTATTGTGAGGAGGAAGAAGGTATCAGCCAGAACCAACTAACCTGCCATGTCAGTTTTCTTCTCAGGAAGGTATCCAAGATTAATTATTTATTAAAGAATGTCGTGACATCTTGCCTGGAACAGTATAAATATGACGAATGGTTTTGGATACCGGCTGCAGTGAAATCAGAGGTCGTCATGCTATGGAGCTGAATGAGAATGAAGATTTTACTCCTGGTTACTGCAAAACACTTAGCTTTAATTAACTTTGCTCCACCTACAGTACTGATTTTGAATATGGAGATGTATGAAATTGAAGATTTAATGAAACTTTACTAGAGAAAATTAAGTGATAAAAATTTTGAAGGAAAAATGCTTATCAATATTAAATATCCCTGAGAAATAAAAGAGAAATCTATTACTAACTTACCTTAGAAAGAACAGAGGGTTACTTGAGCCTAATTAATAACTTTTAAATCCCAAAGTATCTTGAAGACAAAAACTATACCACATAGATTCTTCTTGGAATAGATACTGTACACCAGAGCATTAATCATGTCTATCTGTCATACACAACAGTGTATCTGATTGTAGCAAAAAGCTTTATAACTCACACCAAAATAAATTTTAAAAAAATTGAAAAAGATGATATAAAGTTGGGTTAAAGTTCTGAAGAAAGATTGGGAAAAAAGATAAATTTTTTAAAAATGGACTAAGGATGTAGAAAAATACTTTTTTCAAGAGATATTGTTCAAACTGAAATATCTACAGAGAAGAAAACTTTACTGACAACTGCAGTTACAAATGCAAATAAAATATGGTCCGAATGCAGCCAAAGCTTCCTCACTTATTTTACCTAGTAATGGAAGTACAGTGCAATATTAAATGTGCTCTGTCATGCAGACTCCCTTTGGATTACAGGATGAAAAGTAATTTTATCGTATTTTATTTTACATGGCAACTTTAGCCCTAAGTTCACATTTAAGTAGCTAAAACAGAGCTTGTTTTTGAGAAATCAAATAAGACATTGCTTAAGCACGTGTTTGTCCTGTTGACTTCACTGAAACTTCAGCAGGAGCTTGAAAGCTCAACAAGAATTTGAGTGCTATTCTGAATAGGGAGCCTTAAATTTTTGGAGGGATATTTATCGTTTGCTAGATGCAGTTTTTATCAGTTCTGTCAACTTGCTGAACATATCTGGATACCTGAGTTGATGCAGCGAACTGTGGATAGTCTCATGTTTGTCAGTTTATGTATACGTGTTTTGGAGGAAAAATACAAAGCAAAAGAAAACTGAAGGGACTAAATAGACAAATAAATTGCCCACTTTAGCATTTTAATTTTGCTGATAAGACTTTGAAGTTAACAGCTTATTTAGATGAATGCTGTTTGGGGGAACTGTCAGAGCACACATGATGAGATGAATGAGATGGGGACATGTGGGTTTGCACATTTGTTGATTCTACTTGGTTGGCGACATTTGTTCTCCAAAGCTGGATTGATAGCACAAAAATGTCTTTAGGAAAAAAAAAAGAAATAAGACCCTGTTCTCAGGCCTTCTTCTTTCACACCTCTTTGACAGTGTGAAGAGGCGTGAGAGTCAGTGAAAATAACAGAGAAAATTCAGGCTTGTTAATTACTACTGAGCATATTACTTGCTCTCATGAGTAATTCCACTGGAATCAGGGTATAAATCACTGTGCTTGGTTGTAAATGTTTTCAAGACTCAGAAGTCTTCTGAGTCTTCTGGGATATTTTGCTGTGCCAATTACACTTTTACAACTCATCTCTCTTGTGCGCATTTTCCCAGCAGCAGCTCCCTTTCCTGCTAAGTTATGCTGGCCCAGCAGGCCACAGGATGTGCCTGTTAAGCAAGATGCCAATGGGTTATGCTCAGAAAGGTCTGTTTGTTTTTTTTTGTTTGTTTTTTTTTTTTTTTTTTTTTTTTTTTTTTTTTTAGAAAAAAAAAAAGGCATTACTGTTTTCGGACTTGGTGGAGAGTTGTGCAACAAAACCTCAGTTCTCCAGCTCTGTTCCAAGAAGTTTATTGACTGACCTTGCTACTTCAGCGTATGTGGAAATCTCTTTGAAGCATGTGAAATAATGCAATGCCAGTTCATTGCAGTTGTATGCCAAGGCAAAGCTACAGGTTTAGGAGCAGGGTGCTGGGAAAACCTGACACTGTGTTTTTTGTTTATGGTTGCATGTAATGGTAAAATGCTTTTGATTTACTCACGTTGTTTAAAAAGAAAGAAATAAAGTGGTGTCTTTAGAGAAGAGAGTGCTCCAAAACCCACCATGGGTCTGAGGTCATAAATAAAAGTTTAAGTTTTGAGGAAAGAATATTATACAATTAAGGAAAAGTATGTCTGTGTCTATAAACCTAACATATTTAAAAAAAATATCTTTCAGTGCACATTTTTTAGTATACAGAAAGAGAAAACACATGCAAGAGTACAAACATTTTGCTATCACTGTATCTCACCAACGATATCTTCTAGCTGACCTGGACCCAAGTAACTTTTCATTGATTAAATTTGTGCTTGTATGATGCTGATTTTTTTCCCTTATCACCCATCTCCTTTCTTAGCCTATATCCAGAATATATGTATTGTGCTGTTAGAGTGGGACATAACATTACCTATTGGCAGATGCTACTTAGCAGTTTACTTCAGTTTCAGATGCAGTTAAAATAAGCTCTTCAGACCAAAATTAAACTGTTGCTCCCTCTCTAGAGGAAAAAAAAAATTCTTACAGCTACATCTGGCACTCAACAATCTCATCAGAGGACTGGAAAAAAATCTATTCATTATTAGAAAAATTGTCTATTATTAATAGAATAAGCAATGGATTCCTGTTCTCATCTCAACTGGGAATAAAGCTGGCTTGCCTGTTTGAACAGAGGTGACAAAAAACATTTCTTGATTGAATTCACATAACATCTGCTTGCAAAATCAATCCAGAATATCTTTATGCATAATACTAACTTGCTCTGGATTGGGTTATTTTTCTGCATCCAATGCCAGCAGAACTTATCATCTGTACACTGGCAGCCTGTCACTGCATCTAATGTGAACTTGGGACATATATTTGTCTCCTTGAGTATCTTCGTAGAGGACAGATGCCTTTTTGCTTGTTGTTAACCATCTTTCTCTGTTCTTCAACTGAAACAAGGTTCAAAAACCAGAGTTTCCATTTTTATTAAATTGATATGCTTCTGGTTTGACTACTAAACCAAATTCACATACAGGGGAAAAAAAAAGTTTCTTAATCTTTCCTTTTTCTTCCTTTTCTCTTTTTCTTTTACAAAATATTTATTTTTATTTTCACTTTATTAGAAAATCTGCAAGTGATTGCAAAATTTACAATCAGAATAAATACGAATTCAAAAGGTTTCCTGACCAGTCCCGCATTGCATTGCCACAGACTGTGGTCTCCTATGTCCTGTTTATTATATCAATGCCTTAGCTCATTTCACAGTGAAATTTAACAAGCAATTAATGTTATTTGTATATAAGCTAGATGCGTAAAGAAATCCAAATGTACTGGGCCAGACCTTCATGTGGTATTGACTAGCAATGCTCTATTGTCATTTGGAAGATAGAGATTAAGCAGGGGAAGGTATTACTGAATGGTCTTAACTGTAATACAAAAACAGCTGGTGACTGTAAGAGACAGAAGTCCCTCTGCTCTAGCTACGGTACAAATGGACGGTACTTCAAATTTTTACCTCTTAATTAAAGAAAGCAAGACCAGGTAAAAGGGGAGCAGTGACAAACAGGTGAAAGTACATGTCTAAAGTTATACAGAATAACAAGGCCTGAACTGTGAATAAAACCTGTTTTTCCCGAGTTTCTGCCTAATACTTTCTCCAATCTCTGATTACCTGTAAGGTAATGAAATGTGTGTAGACTTGCACCCCCTTCTTTATTTCATATACTTTGTGACACGAAGGTTGAAACATTCTCAGTGGGATTCTTAGTTGTGCATGGTCTAATATTTAGGAACGCCTGTACATTGGTACAGACAGCAGAGTGCTTGATTTGCAATGGGATATCAGAGCACATAAATAGCTAGTGATACACATGACACTGTCGGTGCCTGTAAATACCAGGGAAGCGTGCAATCAAGGTGACTACATGAATGAGATGCACTGTTTTGCAGGTGCAGTTTTGCAAAGCCAGGTGAGGGAAAAAGTCACAACACATGCATCATTTCAGCTCATGAGTATAACTCTCTGTTGTCAATTCCAGTTCTGTTTGTCATCAGACAAAGACACTCAAGACAGTAAACCATTACAACTCTGCATTCTTCTATCCCCAAGGGGGTCTTTTTAAAGAGGCAAATTGATTTTTGCCACCAGACAGTGAGTCATGCATACAAACTAGGAGAGTACTTACGAATCCCTATATTCATTTCCCCATGGTGCTTGGTAAGGTGAGTTGTTTGCCTGATTTGTTTAAGAATAGATTTGGGGAAAGAAACAAAACAAAGCAAAACAGAAACCCCTAATGTTTTTAACCCCTGCCTCAAGAATACAATATATCTATCAGCATTCAAATAAATGTTTTCACTCCCTATGGGGGGCTTAAATTTCTGGTTTACATAGAATTGATATGATCAAATGGTTTGCCACGTGCTGTGTACAGAACTTTTAAAACAAATCTTCACTTGGTTATTTTCAGGAAGAAAATGGAGAAGAAAGGAACAAAACCCAAGTAAGAAGGATTGATTCTGTTGTGTACATAGAGGCATCGAAGGCCTTTTGAGACACGCTAAGGTCCAAGGTGTTCACTGCAACTGTGTAAAACCTGTATCCTTTTAAAGAAGCAATTGGAGCCCAGGTGGAACACTGTAATTCCTACAGAACCATGTGGATGAGGGGAGATTTGGACCCAGTCAAAGAAATTGAAAGCTAACTAGTTAAACTAAGCATATCTCTACTCAAAGACTAAGACTGAATTTGTCCTACTCTTCAAATTGAGGAATACTGGATTTTAATAATTTACACTTCCTCAAAAAATAGTTTGCTTCCTGCAAGGGCCTTGGGTTTTGTTTCTTTTATTGTTTAGGATTATTTTTCAGTCATTTAATATAAATATTTGATGTTTTAAAAAGACTGAATATCAGAGATAATTAAATGTTACTGAGCTAGCTTTAGCTTTCAAGTTAGGTTTGTGAGCTTTCAGTGGTGCAAAACGAGTGAACAAAAAAAGCATCACCTAGACTGACAGACCTGCAGCACACACTGAAAGTTGCACCTGTTGGTAGCAGATGGAGAAAAAGTGGGCTTGTAGGAGAAAAAAGGTGGAGGCTGGAGAGAATGAAGCTTAATTTCTGAAGGCTGCAATTGCTTTTGCTTCAGTAGTTGATGCCAAAAGCTCTGCATGCCCTCCTTGTCTTCCTCCTTTCTCCTTTTTTTTCCATCAATAATCACTGAATGCAGATAATGCTGATACACATAAATAATGTATTTTAACTTGTTTCATTTCCCTTCAGAGGATCACATTCCATCCCAGTGCTGCATTTAGTTTTTAGCCAGTGACTCTTTATTAAAGATAATAAATTTTACCTAAATCTCCCCAGCCTCTCATGTAAAAGATATTATTCCTCCAACACAAACCTAATGCACATCTCTATCCACCATCTTGCCCCAAATCCCACCTGATATGAATGCTGTAACTTACTTCTTGAAACTTGCCTTTACTCAATACACTCACTGGAGTTTACCAAACAGCTAAACTTACCTGACAATACCCACCCAAGCTTGGTCAGCGCTCTCTGCATTATTCACCTCTATTGACTACATCTTCCCTTTCTAGTCGGAGCTTGGACTGTGTAGCTCACACATACAAACTCGTATTTAGATGTCAGCCATCAGTAGCTGAATCCTGTCCAAGGTGTATAGAATCCGAAGTTTACTCTTCACCTGAATGTCTAAGGTCAGTGGAATAAGCACTGAAGCCAGTAAGAAAAAAATGTGTACAAAAACAGGACTCAATATTTTTGTTTTCCTACCTAAAATATCAGTTATTATATTTCAACGCATAGCAACACAATGAAAAACCTGAGTATGATTATCACAACTCCCAGTTTATGCCTTGAAAAAATACATTATCTTATTCCTGGTTGCATGTTTCCATATTCTGAAGTCATGAACACAAGAAGAAAAGATGCCAAATAATCTTAACTTTAATGTGTGGCTGAAATGCACATCTTAAATAAAGATTATGAATACTGTAATCTATTATAAAAATACAAAAATTTCAAAGTGTCTTCTTCATATGCTATATAATAGGTTTATATATATGTACTGTACATATATATAGACCTAGATAAGAGTTATAAGAGTTTTTATTTAGACTAGACACAGAAGGGCAGGTTTTGGCCCACCTGGTGTAGCTGGTAGAATGTATTGTTCACCTGTGGAGAAAGCAGACTGCCTGGAGAAGAGCTACTCAGCTGGTATAGAATATCATAGCTCTCTTGTCCTCAGCTGAGCCCTAATTATTCATAGCTATTGAGAATTTGGTCTTGGATAAAGAGCTAAATCCAGTTGGTTAGTCACTGGCTGGCAAACACAATGCTTTCAATGTGACATAGGAATCACGTTTCAAATGCCCTGCTATTTATTTTTTTTTTTCATTTGCTTTAATGGGAGATATATTTCACAACACAGAAATTTTTACCACAGAACAAAACAGTAGAAAGTGGGAGTTGCATATCTAAAATCACGGAGTTCTCTGGAAATGTAAGACTCCAGTGCCTGTGTTTCTTAAACTTTCTCTGCATAACCCAGAACCCAGGCATTCTTCTTTCTTTCTTTTACATGTTTTATATTTATACTCTTTCCTAAATTCACAATGATTTTAAATATTTTGAAATATTCACAGATCCTAAATCTCAACTAAATGCAAAACATAAAACAGTTACAAAAGTCAAAGACAGCTTTGTAACATGAAGAAAGCAGGTGGAGTTTTATATTTACTGATATAATATTAGCCCTTGAGTTTAAGCAAACATAGAAATACTTCAAAGGATGACTGATTGATGGAAAACGCTGAAATCAGAAGGACAGAAAGGAAAATAAGTCTACAGACATCTGAGAGTAGCTTAAAAATACAGAGGAGCAAATGGGATGGAGAACATATAGTGAGATGAAATTGGAATAGAGGGGGTAAAAAAAAAAGCTGCTGCTGAGACATAGGAACGAATTAGAGGATGAAAAGACACCGAGCAGTCAAGAAATTAGAAAATAATTAATGAAGAGGGAAAATACAGAGGTTGCGTGCTTCATTCTTATTAGAAAGGCACAGCAATGTGATCAGGACAAAATAGAAACCAAATCAAATCTTGAGCCCAATTTATGCCATACCTTTGAGAGTAGGTTGTATTTTTTATGTTTTCAAGAAAAGGATGCATTGTACATTTTTGATTAGGATTAGAATGTGAAGCTGTGTGGTAATAATACTCCAAGGACGGCTCTTTTTTTTTTTTTTTGCTCCTCCTCTCCTGGTATTTCTGATAGAGGTAGGAAGTATGAGAGCTATAAAAAGGAAATTAGCTATGGGATTGGAAGTATATAATGGAAGACTAAATTGTTGCAAAAAACATAATACTTCGTATGAAATGCATTTTTTCTCAGTTGAGTTTCTAGTATGAAATTATCCATATTATAGCCATGAGTAGCACATACATCAAGAATAATTTTTCCCCCATGAGAGTACATCCCAGGTTTATCAGCCACTCCCTGACAGCCTGGGGACAGCTGGAAGGGGTTGCTTTACTGGTGCCAGTGCTGTACTATTTCTAAGTTTTTATTGTCTTTCAGCCTGTACTCTGTCCAAAAGCAATCCAGTTTCTAGTATGGTGGTTCAGTGAAACTTGCCCCTAGGATCTCGCTCATTTACTTCTTTCCTCTCAGAAAAAAAAACCCCAAAAACCTCTTATACTCTTAACTGCCATAAAAATACCTGCCATCTGTTTATGATGGTAACATGACATCTTCAGATCAACTTTAGGATGATGTATTGGAAAAGGCCTGCTTTTCACTGGACCATCCTAGGGAACATGTAATTTCTTTTTCTCAAGGAACAATGATTCTGAGGATGTGGGTTCTTGTACGTTGACCCTGGCCAGCAGCTAAGCACCCATCCAGTCACTCAGTCACTCCCTCCACCCTACAGCAGGATAGGGGAAGAGAATCAGAAGAACAAAAGCTGAAAACTTATGGGTTGAGGTAAAGACAGTTTAATAAGTGAAGCAAAGCTGCGTGCACAAAGCAAAATATGGAATTCATCCAGTACTTTCCATCAGCAGACAGATGTTTTGGCACTTCCTGGATAGCAGGGCCACAGTATATATAACAGCTAGTTCGAAAGACAAGTGCCATACCTCCAGACATCCCTACCTTCCTCATCCTGTCCCTTAGCTTTTATGGCTGAGCATGATGTCATATGATATGGTCAGTTTGGGTCAGCTGTGCTGGCTGTGGCCTCTTGCCTCCCAACCTCTTGCCTGCTCCCAGCCTACTTGCTGGGTGGGCAGCGTGAGAAACAGAGGAAGTCTTGGTGCCGCACTTTTCAGCAATAGCCAAAACTTTGACGTGTTGTCATCACTATTTTAGTCACATATCCAAAATACAGCACCATAAAGGTTACTATGAAGAAAGTTAACTCTATCACAGCGAGATCAGTTCTTCTGTAAAGTACAACTGGATAAATGCTGTTGTCACTTGTGCCAACAATTTGCAAATTATTCCTGTTCAAACCCGTAGGCAATTAATTTGGGTTTATTGAGATATAAATACCAAGAGGAATAACTACTGCTTTTGACTGATTACTTCTAGTTAAGACAGGTAAAAATGAGAGGAGAATTAGGTATAATACTTTTGTGTGTGTGTGTGTAGATAGAAACTTGCTTAAATTAAAGCACAAGACCAGAAATTGCTTTAGAGAAACAAACTTAAAATAATTCCCAGTGATCTTCTCATGCAGTTTGGGAACATTTCAACTTCTATTTAAGCTTCAGGAAAAAAAAGGCAAGATACATTCTTTATTACTGTAAATTAACAGTATATGTAATTCTAATATTTTCCATGTTTATGATAGGTTTTTGCGGCATTATTTGATCTAGAGAACTGCATCATCTTCTGCTTGAATAGAGACAAGATTTCTGAGTTTTGGTAACTAAAAATGAAGCTAAATTTCAGATCTTTGCTAAGAATATGAGAGGCTGCAGGTAAATAAAGTTTCCAAATGACGTTGCTATTGTTGTAAATCCTTGCAGTATGTCAGTATTCCTAAATGGTATGAGTTCTAACATCTGAACAGAGTCTACAGCATTAATCGGATCATACTTCTATTTTTACAACAAACACACCTACAGAGGTTAGGGAAAAATGAATCAGGTCTAAGGGGCTGGTTTGATCCATTGAGAAGAATGGCTATAGAAAATGTCTGTGACAATATTCAACAAGTGAATAAAATAAGTCAGTAGAATGTAGTATTTCATCCTTCGGAAGCCTAACTTATACATTGTCTGTATGATTAATATTCTAGGAGATATCTGGCCAGTATACCTTAATTTTGATGTCTGCACACCTGAAGGCAGTAACTACACAAGCAATATTTGGACCCTTGTCTTCAGTAAGAGAACAAAGGTTCCTTTTATCCAAAGTATATTCGATATTTTTGACTCATATGCTTATTGGCATGCCTTTGGTTTGAAGTATAAACATTTGTAATTCTTTCTAATAATAAAGAAATATTAGCTAATGGGAAATGTTCAACTTGTTTTCCACCAAGACCCCTGGGGCCTTTTCTGCAAAGTTGCTTTCCAGCCAGTCAGACCCCAGCATGTGCTGGTGCATGTGTTTAGTCCTCCTCAAGTGCAGGACTTAGCATTTCCCGTTGTTGAACTCTTAAGAGGCTCCTCTCTGCCGACTTCTCTGACCTGTCAAGGTCCCTCTGAATTAAGCATAACCACCTGGTGCATCGACATGGTGGACTGACCCAGCTCACATCCAAACACCCACACAACCACTTGCTCACTGCCTCCTCTCCCCTGCCAGCAGGATGAGGGAGAAAATAGAATCATAGAATCATAGATTATTTTGCGCTGGAAGGGACCCATAAGGATCATCGAGTCCCACTCCCTGCTTCTCGCAGGACTGCCTAAAACCAAACCCTAGCACTAAGACCGTCGTCCAGGTGCTCCTTGAACTCTTGACGGCAAACAGGAAGAATGAGAGTGAGAAAGCTCGTGGGACAGTGAGGTCAGTTACAAGTTAGTTGTGCAGGCAGTAGACACTTGACTTTGGGGAATTAGATTTATTTTATTTCCATTTAATATAGATATTTGAATACTGGTTAAGTTACTGGGAAACAAAAAAAAACCAAAAAAAGAAACAGGCACACGCTTAGGGAAAACTCACCTCCTCCACCTTTCCCAGGCTCAACTTTACTCCAGACTCCTCTCCTCCCACCTTGTCGCTGATGCCATTTATACTTAGTCCCTTCAGTGAGACAGCAGGCATTGTAAGAGGTGGTGGTGGTTTCTCTCTGCTGCTTCTTCCTTCTCACTCTGTTCCTATGCTCTGGTGTGGGTCCTTTACAGGCTGCAATCCCTTCGAGGGTATAACCGCTTTGGCGGTTATATATATATATATACACACACACACATATGTATATACACACATATCATCCATGTGTCATTTTCCCTTTAGGGAAAAATTGCTTCTGCATGGGTCTTCCGCAAGCTGCAGTCCCTGCTGGGGCGTGCCTGCTCAGCCATGGAGCACATCCTGCTTCTGTGACCTTGGTGTTTCCTGTTGTTTCCCTCTAATTCCTTCCTCCTCTCACTCTCTCTGTCTTTGTTTGCTGCTCTTCCTTAAATATTTTTCTACAAAGGCACCACCAACTTTGCTGATATGCTCAGCTGTGGCCTGTGGTGGGTCCATTCTGGAGCTGGCTGAAACTGGCTGGAACCATCTGTGTCCAGCACAGGGCAGCCCCTGGCCTATTCTCATACAGGACACAGCTGTAGCCCTCCCACTACCAAACCCTTGCAACCTACACTTAACCTTATCAACTACTCCTCCTCCCAGTTATGTATCATCTCCAAACTTGCTGAGGGTGTTCTCTCTCCTATGACCCAGGTCATTAATGAAGATTTTACACACTCTTGGCCCCAATATTGCCTCCCCTCCAGGTGGGGACACTACTAGTGAGTAGCCACCAGTTGGACTTTGTGCCACTGTTCTCAACTTTTTGAGCCCAAAAGTTCAGCTAGTCTACCCTGCTGTCCATTTATCTAGTCTTTAGTTCATTTTGTCAATAAGGGAGTAATGGGAGACGATGCAAAAATACTTATACAGGTGTATCGTAAGAAAAAAACACCTGTCTTTTCAAGTCTAAATTGAAAAGAAAGGCAAAAAAAAAAAAAAATCCAAAGAAAAGGAATTTACTGTCTCTGTACCATGGCTCAGAAGAGATTAAGTGATTTTCCTGAAGTCTCTGAGGCAGTCTATGACAGAGGAAGTCATTAAGCCCATGTCCCCTGAACCAGTTCTCACATTACAGAGGAACTTTTTCATTTTGTAATCATTTTTCTATTTATTACGTACTCTGCCTTGAAGCTGTTCTCATTCAACCGTATTTTGAAACTATCCTTATAACTGGTCACTCATATCTTGAATTTTTCACAGTCTTGGAAGAGCCGGGATATCACTCTTGCTGGTCTCTTCCTTATCACACACAAAGTGAACTGCAGTGCTTGCAAAGTACTGCTGAACTGACAGGTTGGAGTTGCTGTTGACACTGTAGAAAAAGACTGCCCAAAAGGTTAAACCCTACATTTTTATCAAAGAAAAAAGCAATGAATTATTTGAACTGTTCTGTCTTGAACTATGGGTCTTTGAGATCACATATGGAATCACTTAACCCTTCTAAACCCATCTTATTTTAACTTTTATATAATCATCTGCTCATGCAAGTCTGGATCACACTTCAGGAAATGCTGGGGCTGGTAGTAAGACTGGTGAGCTGAGTGTGAGCACAGGCTAAGAAGATTCAAGGCATAGGCAGAAGTCTTAAGTCCAGGAAGAAAATGTGCTTAGATTTTTATACTTTTTGATGGACCCAAACCACATATTTCCAGGTTATTTCTAATACACACAAAAAAAACCCATATAAACAGCCCAGTGAATACTTTCCTAATAAAATAGTAAACATATTGACTGAGCCCATCTTAAGGAAAATACTATAATGGTAGTTGTGCCACATAACTTTGAAATCAATTAGACTTCACTGCTTTTCTCATGTGACAAATTTAGTGGAGCAGATTGATCTGTTTTGTGCACGGAAAGTACTTACAATTAAGTTTTGATTTTGTTATGTTACCAGCAGTGAAATAAAGGGGTAAGAGACGAGAAGTAACATCCTACTTTAAAGTATCAAAACTGTGTTAAAAGAATAACACCCTTCATTTTATAATATAAATAAAATCTTCAGTCATGATGCAAAAAAAAATTATAAAAAGATGCTCTTTTTATTGGTGCATATGTTAAAAAAGTGCTGAGTCAACTTGATGTAGGAAGCTACAGAGCTGCCGGTCAATAGGGCATGTAATATATAAAAAGCAGCAGAGACAAATAAACTGAAAACTGATAGTCACAAAATACACTTCTTTCTTCCTAGCCTAAGGATCTGTCTGCACTTAATCAGATTTGCAGCCAGTTAGTGACATGGCTTTTCCACAAAGCGCTGCTACACTGTTGGCTGAGGGTAGGGGCACAGTCCTGGCTCATGAATGAGAAGGGCGGGGGGATGGACGCGGAAAGATAAAGAAAAAGAAAAGGTGCTGCATGGACAGAACTATATGCAAAACAAAGAGGTCAGCTTAGAAAGCCATTGGTATGTACAGTGGTGTAGTTCTTGCTTGAGGACATGCTATTAATTGGCAAATGCTCAGTCTTTTTACACCCCTAAAAGAATTTCTTTTTCTGTACATTTAGGAGCTTTTCAGAAAAGGAAAATCTGGTGTTCTTCCAACTCAGGTGTTGACTAAACGTGGCCTGACTGTGCTAAGTAAACTATGTGGAAGAGGTTGCTTTTCTGTATATCCCAAGCTTTGAAACATATGCTATGGGCTTTACATTTCATTTTAACAAGGATAGAATGGAGCCATCAATGGACACCTCCTTGAAAAGATGCTTTGGGTCTCTTTTTGTTGAATCAAGAAATTCTAGTTACACCAACTTTGTAGAGTGTGGATCGTTACATACACCTCATATTGAATCTTACTGTATGAAAAAGCATCACTTCCCCAACACAGTATATACCTTTCTCTACACTTCAGTACAACCCATCATTAGGAACCTATGAAGCAGGACAAGCAAAATTGACAGAAAGGATTCATTTTAAAATACAACTAGATACCATGTCCTTTCACTTGAAACAGAACGAAACAACAATAATTGCAATGTGAGCTGAACCTGCAGAATAGTAACCAGCTAACCCCAATTGAATGTTGGCTTTCCATTATCAGAAAGGGTGGATTTGGCATTTACCACTTCTTTTACCTGAATTGGCATATGAAATTGTCTTCCTGAGTCAATTACCAAGCACTTTTGTTATAAATGACAGGCAAAATATCAAGAACTCTTGATCTACAAAGGTTTGTTTTGAAGACACCAGCTGTTTAAGTACAGATCTGATCTCCAAGAACTTTCTTCTTCAATATTTATATATGTGTTTAAATATACAGTGGTTAAATTGATTACCCACAATACCTGAATTATTAAGAATATTATTAATATTAATAAAAATATTATTAAGAATACTTAAGAAAGGCAAACATCATTTTTCTGAAAGTTTTGTCGAAATCAAGCAAGCTATTGCTGAAGGACTGAACTCTTCATGGATCAGATTCATGCATAGAAGGATCTACTTCTGCATCCTGCAGATGCAAATGCAGATGAGAAGATAAAGAAGACTCTTTTACACATTTCATTGAACTTTGGATTGGGTCCTGAGTCACTGAGTTACCTAGAATTGCACAAAATACATCACATACAATGTAACTTTGCATCCAGGTCACACGCCGATTGCCTTGCATTGGATGGATCCAGGTTTTAAACTTCCCTAAATATAATTCAGGGATACAACAGATCTGCTATGTGATAAAAGCTCAACTGCATGCCCACAAAATAGCACAGGGAGACAATAGCAGGTGGGGGAGACCAAATGGGTGTTCTCTGTGTGTGTGCTTACTGGAAATATATAACCAGTCTTACTGCTGGTTGGCCATGGGAGCAGGGAGCTGCAGCAGCCGCCCCTCTCTCGCTGTTGGATCTGACATGGTATATTTCCCTCTAAAAAAATGCAACAGTGGCAGTGTAGTAGTGATGAAAGAGAGGAGCGCATTTTTTTTGCCAAAGGTCACCCCAACATTATCCAATAATGAACTTTTTTCTCTCTTGGACAATTAAAACCTTATACTTTTTCCACATTTCCAACCAAAGCATTTGTGAACAGCAGCTTTACTCAGTTCTGGATTCTGGAGATGCAATTTCAGCAGAGGCCAGTGAAAAGGATGAATGAAATGTTTACTTTTTAACTTGAAATCTTGTTTGTTTTCTTTTCTTGACTAGTACTAATAAATTAAATTGCATTTATTATGACTAGGATAGGAAAAATATCAATATACCTGTTTCTGCCTGAAGGCAGAAGGATGCAGTATATGACTTCTGTGTCCATTCCAGCCCCATTTTTTCTAATAATGGCCTGTAATTTTAGAGTGTAACTGCAACTTATTTTCATTTTCAATTCAGATATACATTGCTGTTCATCGCTGTTCATTGTTGTGGTTAAAAAAAAAATAAATCAATTGAAGAAAATCACCTAGAAGAAAGCACAACTGGAGATCTTGGAAATTAAATCCAGGAGATACAGCTAAGATCTACACGGGCTCTGGGAAGAGCTTCAAAATGAGATCTGAATTGTCCTTAAGTTACTGGGACCCATTCTGCTGATTTAAATGAGAACTGGCCTGGACCCCAAGTAACTTAAGTTCTTCTCCAGTTTGCAACACATGCTGAGTGCTTAGAGCAGAACACAAGTTCAGGTTTGGTGTCTAGTAGTGGCATTTGTCAGGGTAAAACTGAAATGGTTACAAACAGCTGCAAAAAAAAAAAAAAAGAAAAAAAAAAGACAGCTTTCAAGTTAAAACAAAACTTGTGACAACTGATAGGACGAGAGGAAACGGGTTCAAGTTCAGCCAGGTGAGGTTTAGGTTGGATATTAGGAAAAAGTTTTTCACTGAAAGGGTTATCCAGCATTGGAACAGGCTGCCCAGAGAGGTGGTGGATTCGCCATCCCTGGAGGTGTTTAAAGAAAGGGTAGACGTGGTACTTGGGGATATGGTTTAGAAGTGGTTTTGTCAGGTTAGGTTAATGGTTGGACTCGATGATCTTAAAGGTCCCTTTCAACCTTAACAATTCTATGATTCTATGAAAATGGAAGAAAACAAAACCTTGAAACTTATATTTTTAGGCAGAACTTATTTAGTTTATGTTTTGCTCCTAACAACAATACTACAGCATGGTAAAATAAAGAAAACATTGTGATACTTGTGTGCTCTACTGTAGTCCTTCAATGGCAGTATAATTGCCGTTTAGTTAATAAACTTAAGTGCCAGTGATAAGTGCAATTTTATGGATAGCGTATTGATGATAATACTTGGAAAAAAACATGTTGTCAAATGAGACAAGCAAAAAGAAATATTACAGTCCAAATTGCAGATAACTGTTTTTTTCTCTGTGCAATAAGGAATCAAATATTGTATAGTTATGTTCATCTCTGTATTTACTGTAAAATGAGAATAATAACTCCATATGATTCATAGCAGATGCTGGTGACACAAAGCTATACACCTGTGGAGAGTAGGATGTTATAATCCCACTGTGATTAAGAAGATGTATGCTTACTGCTCTGCGATGAGGATGGATTGTTTACCTTTCCTATTAGGTCTGTAATTAATCACCCAGGTTTGATCTGTGTGATACCAAATGGATTTAGCATCCCACATTGCTTAAGTAGCATGTTGCTTTGTACAATATCTATTGTTTTGTATTAAGAGATGCCTCTGTAGAGCACACTACGAGTTGTTTTTTTTTTTTTTTACATAACCTCTATTTATTTGGACAGCAAATGGCACTGCTGTGAATAGAAAGAGATAACCAGAGAAAATATGTCTGGGAAAAAATAAAGTACTCTTGAGTTACCATTCCTGCACTGAATAAATCATTTCTTTTTACATAATGACTTTATGTACTGTATTTTAAAGTGCTTTAAATAAGAACTAAACAAGTCTTAAAGGAACAGAAAAGTTAAACTTTACTTTCTGTTGCAAGAATGTTTTGGAAAAAAGAAATGGCTGGGTCAAGTTACCTACACCTCCATTTACTATATCTCCATTTTTGAATAGTACATCTCTGGTGGAACAGTGAACAGAACTCATGTCCACCTGAGTCTGAGATCATGACTAGCTGTCAGAGTCCCATACTCTCAAACTAGGTTCTTCTAGGTATTCCACACATGGAGGATGTAATGTTTAATATCAGATTTACTTACTTGAAGATGGTTAATGATACACAGGATTTCTGATTTAGCAGAGTAATACAAAATATACTGAAATAAAAATACAAATGACAAATGTAAGTTACACTTAGCAAAATATAGTAATTGAAATACACAGTTCAGTTACTCTACTAATGTCATTTCCATTACCGGTCTGTGTAATACCCTCACTGTTATGACAATGGGTGTCCCCACTTGCCAGAAAGGAATACATGGGTTGAAGCCAGCTGAAGCCCATTTTTCTCTTCAAAATTCTATTGCTAGTTGTCTAGTTTTTATACTTTATGTTGGACTAAGCCATGTATTCACTTTCCCCATGGTGGTCTGTCTAAGTCAGGGGGATATTCACAGCCTTTTAATGAACTCAGGGACAAACACACCACCAGCTGATCCACTCAGCTGTTGATAGCTAAAACAAAAGCTATCCTCTATGTTGAGGTAAAAGTCAGCTTCTTGGCAACAGTTGTGGTTAGTCACACCCTGCATTATACTCTCTCTGAGTTTCATGGGTACATTGCCTTTGCAATTGCTCTGAGTCTTCTTCCACTTTAGGGGTTTATTTGTCAGTCATATCGAGGTATTCTGGGCATTTGCCTGATAACATGGGGATCACCACTGTGTTGATGAACTGCTTTTGAGAAACTATGAAGACATCAATTAAGGGCTGTTGTCTGTGGTTGTATCGTGACTACTAGCCTAGATCATGCAATGGAACAGCAGCTTTCCATGAATTATAAAGGGATAGGAACTTCTGAGGTTTAGCAAATCTTTAAAGATCTTACCTTTAAAATATGATGCTTCTGTGTGGTTTAGATCATCATCATTGTTAGATTATTTAGCACATGCAAGAAAGTTAGGTAAGCCAGGAAATGGGAAGCACTCAATATTCCTTTACTTTTTTATCCACTTTGCACAATACTGTTTGCTGGGTGTATCTAAACAACTTGAAACTTGACTGGAATCTGAGCTGGATGCTGTGTATGTAACTATACTAGTTCACCTCAAAATGGTGAGGTCATCCTCGGAAAAGCAGTATTTTGGGATTCGTTGTTTTTCAAAAAATTACAACAAGGTAGAACATTCTTTTTTCTTAAGAGAAAATGTGAAAGAAAATTCTTTATTGAGTCTATATTCCTTGTCTGTCTGCTGCTTTTCTGAAGGCATTAAATGTGAAAACAGGGCTTTAGTCAAATGACACTATGGTACACCAGTAGTATAGTCAAGTAAGGCTGTGTTTATCATCTGAGCTGCTTAGTCCAGGCACTTACCTTGCACCTATCTCCCCCATCCCTCATCCATTCATTTGAGAGACCAGTCTTCACCATTTCCTTTTCCTCTCATACCTTGCTTTAGCTCCAAAGGGAATCTGTGTGTTTCCCCCTAAGAGGAATATGTTCTTGGCAGGGTTGGATCAGGGGATGCTGCACACTGGTCTCTCTGTGGAGTTCAGGAGATGTCAGTATAAATACAGGGCATGGTGCTGGAGAGAAAAAGGGCCAAGTCACTAACACCCAAATCCAGGTGTTTCGTTCAGGGATCAGTGTAAAACAAAAGATTGCGTGTGGAGTATGTCCTAAAAGCATTTGTTTTGATGAATTGTTATCTCTGATGCTTAGTTATAATTTCAGCTTCACTTCAAATGACACTTGAATTTCCTGTGTTAGAAAGGAGAGGAATGATCACTGATTTTCATATACTTCTGTGAGATATGTTTGAGTTTGGTTCCAGAAGTGAGAGGTCTTTGGGTTATCACTGATACATATATCTTTTCCTTAGTTGAAATTGTGACAATCACCAGGATTAGCTATGGACGTATACCGTGGAAGCAAGACAGATGGAATGGCGCGTACAATTCTATGTTGAATAGCTAAATGATATATTTTGAATAGCATTTCATTTCTGAAAACTTCTAGGCCAAATTCAGTTTGCAGGCCCACAAAGGAAGAGAGACTTTAGACTCATCCATCTTCTAATCTGACTTTGCGTAATGTCAAAATGTTTGAAGTAGAACACCTGAGCTGTGCATGAAGTGAAGGCAAGATGATAACTATGGTGCTACGATATTGACATTTGTAAGTATAGAACAAGAACCTTGTACTGGCAGTATTTTTTCATCATCCACTGATAATGAAAAACCCATAAAATGTTTGGCTAATTGAAATGAGGATTTCAAGCACACTTTCAAACATGGAATTTCAGGGTAAAAGGGGGATTTCATTGATAGCAGAAAAATGAAGAGAGCGTAATGTTAAAATACATTAGTATTATGAAAATTCTGAGGCTACTGCCAAACAGCTACGGACTTGGTTATGGTGTTAAGAATCCTGCTACATTTTTCAGAAGAATATCAATTTGAAGAACTGGTAATACAGTTACACTTTCCTAGATGATATAAACCATTACATTCAATATCCAGGAGAAAAATAAGGTATATTTCAAATTTGCATTTTAGGAAGCATGTGTTTATTAAAGCCATGGATAAGTTTTAAAACTAGGTCTTCGAAAGAAACACACCAGTGGGATGAGTCGATGACTTACAGTTTTCTGAGTCCTTTGTGGAGAACAAAGGTATTTTTGTCATCCTGTTCGTTGACATGTTCTCTTTCCTTGTAGTTTCTTCATTTCCTTGGCCCTTCAGGAAAGAGTGGGAAATTCTTTTATTTCCCACTGTGTCCAGAGAGGTACTTGATTCTTATCTCATTGCAATTTAGATGCTGGTAGACTTGCTGACAGGTGTCTGCAAAATTCCTTGCGTGAATCACGTTGTTGTTGGCATACAGACGTTTTACAGGATAGCTGAGCTGTTGCTGCTGCATGGAAATGTTAACAAGCATTCAGTATGAATCAGTGAGGATTCTCCCTGAAGTTTTTGATACTGCAAGGCCCCTTCATACTTGTCACTGTCCTGGCCATTGCTTTGACTAGAGAAGACAGCCCAGGGCTCTATCATACTTTTTTTATGTCCCTCTGCCCTATTAAAGAGATCAAAGAGATGTGTAAGATCAGCATTGAGCTGTTAGAAAGCTAGATGCTGAGGCTCAACACACAGGGGGGAGGAAAGAGCTCATTCATGGTTGTGTACAGGCCACATCACTCTACTGTCAACAGCACTGCAGTTGAAACTGAGTGGAAATTTCCCGAGCAAAAATAAATTGCATTGTTTGGGGTTTTTTTTGAAACAACTCATAATGAAAGTACCTATTTGGCCACCTATTCTAGTGTCGCCAGCTTAAGTTTTTTGTCTCTTTTCCTATAACTCTGGGATAGGGAAAGAGGCTGAAGAAAGGATTGGTGAAGATTGAGGATTGTGCATCCCAAATCACTATCTCACAAACAACAGCAAGGCACATTTCCAGAGGTGATTCTGATGTATATGTGCATGTATGCAACTTCGTGTTTTTGTGGCAGGAGGGTGAATGGGTTGAATGGACAATGGACAATTTGAAGCTGCTGGTAAGTATATATCTTTCCCAAGTGTAGTCACTGCAGGGAAGCAGAATCAGAATAGGACTCTAAATTGCATTCTCTGAAGTGCACCCTAGAGATTTATTTTCTTCTACTTTGACTGGGAAACCCAAACTTCCAATTTCAGTGCCTAAAATTAGGCTATCTAAATCCCAGCTTCAGACACTGAAATCTCCATTTTTAGAAGCATGATCTTTTGCAAAATGTTAGACCTGAAATACTAGGTACACTTGGCATATTCACAAATGAAACTGACTCATCTGTACAAATCCCTGGGAGCTAGTAGAGTCAGGAATAAACAGATTTTCCCATTAAAAATCCCTTTTTATTTTTTTTTTTATTGCACATCTCTTTAATGAGTGGTTTTGTTCATGTATATACAAGAACTCACTCACAGACTGGATGCATGTGTAGAATTTCATAGCTAAAAGTACTTCTTCCACAGAGTTATGAATATTTGAAAATGTATCTCTATCACAGAGGTGAACTTTTATTCTGTGCATGGCCCTGATGATCAGCAATCACTGCAATGCAATGAAAATAGCATTTTTCCCTTGCAATGCTACCAACCATAAATTATTTAACGTGAAGTATCACAGATACTTGGAGGTGTTTTCCAGGAATCACTTCAATTTTACAGCAATTGTGATGTCATTTGCAGAAGCAACTTTTCCTGCAAGCACAAGGACTGCAAATAGAGACACTGACCAATTAAGATTAGCAGCTTATAAATACTTAGTTGCATACATGTGTGTTCCCCCAGTCCACTGAGAATCCAGAGGTATCGAATGAAGACCCCAAACTGATTCACTACTGATATCACATTTCTAGCACTGAATATTAGCTTCTAATATGTTTTCTTAGAAGTGAAGTTCTTACAGACCCAAAAGGGTCATTAAGTCGAGGAGTCCATCTTCCTGCCAATACAGGAGTGTTCTCCAGACTATACTCTACGGTATATTTTCTGCTGTTTGAGCAGTGCAGATTTTGAACTTTCCACAGAAATAACATTGCAACTTTGTTCTAGGAGACTGTCAGCTATGTAAGAGATCTCACTACTCAAAACACATATATGATTAATATTTTATTTAAATGTTTATATACATATGTAAATATCACATTTTTTCATGTATAGGCACAAAGGTAGCAATGGAAAAATCAGTACTTTCCGAATAGCAATAAATAGGAAATATTTTAAATATCTTGATACGTTTAAATAAGACATACTTTAGAACCTGTTAACATCTTTAGGCTTTTATGCTGCAATGTGAATATATTATTGCTGATGTCTGTGCGTGTGAATCCTTCATTCCATTTGAAATGCTTTTGTATTGCCAACAAAATCCACTTACATTTGCTTATATGTATCTTTTCCCACATTTACAGAGATATATCTAGATATTTACCGAACAGAGGGGGAAAAGGAAGGAAATTAAAGTTTTCTCTTAAATTTTAAATCTGAGTTAAACCAAGGATTCTTAGCTCTTTTTTAAAAAATAATTAATCTTTACTTCTTTAAATGAGATCATTCTGCTAGATGCCTGCCACCATTTTGTGTTTTCCGGAGTTTTCTTGGATTTGTATTTCAGTGCAAGACCAATTACATTCATTTGGCATTTTTAACTCCACTTTTTGCACTGTTCTTGTTATAGTCTTTCTGTTTCAGAGGAGTCTTTTCTGAATTAGGACATATGACTGTATTCCTCTCTCTTTTTCTGTAATAATATTCATAATTTCATAACTTTGTATCAACCCAAAATTTGTACAGTGCTTATCAATTTCTGTTCTACAGACAATTCTGCATGGTTTGGGTCTCCTTTGGAAAGAGTTGAACAAATTCCTTGCAGGAAATTCAGTAGAGCAGTTCACCTTAACCAAAGTACATTCAGCAGTTTCAGTTAGTACTGAAGCTAAGGCAAAATGGAATTAGAAGAGTTTCAGAAGTGGAATTTGGCAGGTTGGTTAAACTGATAATTGACCTTAAAGGTGAACTGTTAGGGGCCAAAAAACCCACTGCACAACAAAAAAGTGGTGTTCTTTACTGCTTATTTTTTATGCTAAAAACAACTCACCAAACCCTCAAACTTTCATCGTGCCTCCGTTTTCTCCTTTCTCAGGTCACAGAATTTCTTCTCACTACTTCCTTAGGGATAGCAGAAAAAATCCTTGGAGGATTTATACAGTGCTAGCTGATGAAGCTTCATGAAGCTGTAATGTGAGCATTAAAATTCTGGTCAGTGGAAATATTAAACCTTTATTCTGCAAACGTATTGCTATAGGTAGGCAATCAGTCCCACTGTGCTACTGTCTATGACCCATGCTGAGCTTGTTCAGATGAGCAAGCATGATACAATTCAGGCAGCTTAAGAAATTATTATCCCCACCCAAAAGTTACCACCCTGAGCAGAGAGCTCTGAGTACTCTTACTCTATTTCAATACCAGGTGTAACAGGTTATTGTAAACTTCCTTTGCACTTAGAAATTATTTCCCTAGATATGATTCAACTGTAATGATAATGTCTGACATGTTACTTGAGTTACAGTCATGATACAGTATAATTTTGGTGTGACTATTCACTCTGATATGCAAGTAGATACAGTATAAAAACTCTGAGAATACTTTGCAGGATTATGTTCCTTTAGCATTGACTCTGCATAAAATCATCTGAATAATCCATGTGCACAGCCATGGATACTCACAGAAAGAATATTTTAAGTTGGTGTGCCTGAGAGTACTTATGAGTATTTTATACACTTTTTTGTAACAGGAAGATTTATTCATTTCCATGTACTTAGTTTGAATGTAATGCCAAAAAAATTAAGTATCAGATCAACTCCTTGCACCAAAATCCTAGCTGTAGGAAATTTAGTAGGATCCATACTTCAGAAATAGTCTTATTGACCTAGGAGAGGACAAGCTACTGTTTTCTAAGGTTCCCTAAATTGTCCCTAATCCTTCTTGTCTAATACCTCTGCCGAAACTGCTGCTTTTCTCCCCTTGTGTTTATGAGAAGTGTCACTGACTGTGCAAGCCATGATCTTTCTTGTTGTAAGAGTGACATTTATTTAAATGCAGGGAAGAAATTGTAACAAGAGGCCAATCCTAATTTGATTAAATTAGCTTACATTTCAAATGTGACACGTCAGAAGTTAATACATTCCAAATAAGAAATACAGTCAAACAAGTTACAGTCATTTCAGAAACAGTCCATCAAAACAGCACAGTAAAAACCAATAGTTCACAAATGTTGCCTGCTGAATTGTCTTCTCCTTGGGTTTGGACAGGGTTACTTTATAAGGCCCCAATACTTGCAGGACTCCTGCTAGCCCATGATTAATAGTTTTCAATGCTGTCTTTGGCACAGGCTATTGATTCAGTAAGACAATCTAAAGTTATGGCATGTGCATAAAGAAAGGTCAGTTTTACACTAATTTTACTATCGCTCACTGTCATTCTGGAAACCATTTAGGGTGGAGGCCTTCAGGTGCTAATAGAAGAGAGAAGAGGCAATTTTAATATCTTGTGGGTCACCTCCTTTATGGTGATCTTTACTTGAACTCATAGATTTTCACATTCAAAATAAATAGCTTTTTTTATAGAAGGCTGCACAGCCATGCAGAAATGTCAGCAGTTTTGCTGTGACTTTTCCTATCCATTTCAGTTCCATCCATACATTATGAGGAAGCAAACCTGTTTTACTTATGAAAATAAATATATGCAGAAATAAAGCTCTAATGGCACTATCCTGTTGCTGATGCCAGTGCCATGGGGGCGCTGATGGGCCTGCCTGTCCCTGCCTACACCCTGAGGCCTCCCCTGACCCTGCCCATGGCCCAGGACCCCATGTCAGCCCCCTGGGGCCGTCAGCCCCTGCCCTAGCAATGCTACAACAGGGCTGGCCTCCAGCTCTCCCCACAGCCCTGCCCTGAGCCAGGCCCACTCATGGGCCACCATCTTGGCCCAAGCTCATCGTGTCCCTGTCCCCGTGGAGGTGCCCGATGCTGGGGCTGGGGCTGGCCTGATGCCCCCCAGCTGCTCTGCTCCTGGCTGGGGTGGTGGGACGGGTCCCATCTACCAGGCCCTGCCCTGATAGGGAAGCCCCCATGGGGAATCCTCGTAGCACTTGGTCCCAGGGAGATCCCGGCCCATGCTTCATCCTGACAGTTGGATGTTTCCATTATCACACCCACCCATTACTAAGAAATAAGCTTACAGCATGTATTATTCTAATAAATAAAGCACTCTGAGGGGCTGTTTGCTGGCTCTGAGGGCAAGTGTTTTGGCCCTGCTACAGTCTGTATGATTCAGCTGCCTGAAATGCGGTAGCTGTACCCAAACTGCCTGTTTAGGAATATTCTCCCTTGTTTCTACTACCACCAAACGATGTGTTGGTCCTGTCTGGGAGAGTGCTAGCTAGCCCGGACCAAAGCTGCCTGAGAAAACCTGCTGCACAGCAACAATAAACACATTTTTTTCTAGGCATTAATATCAACACGATAGTCTAGTTCTTGCTGGATATTAGAGCTGATGCTCCTGAAGAAGGCAATTCAAACAAAAATAAAGCTTACTAGCAATGACTGCCTAGTGCAGCGATGTAACTTTCAGCTTCAGAGGAAATCAACTGGTGAGTTCCCTGGTAATGGTGTTAAAAGTAAATAATGAGCTGAAGCTTGTAACTAAGTGCATAAAAAGAACAAAAAACAGGATAGAGGACAACCTTGTATCTCTCAGGCAAACTTCACCAGTCAATTCATGCAACCAGCTACTGGTCCCCAGCATGCTATATCCACACATATCTTTGAATGGGCTAACTAGTCTTTGTGTAAAGGCCTTTCTTGTCTTCCAGTCCTCAGATAGAGCACTTCCGAAGCTTTCCTATACCTACCTTTACTCCTGTCATGATCTGCTTAGAGAATGAAAAGCTACAAAAGGAACCAGAGAAAGGCTGACTGATGGAGGGAGACACACGTCTGGACAGAGCTATAGGTAACGCTTCTATGTCTCTATGTTATAAATTTTAGTGCCTCGATTTCTGTAAGAAATCTATCCTACATACTGAAAACAAAACCGCAGAGAAGTACTGGATAGGGAAATCCTGCTTTCCAGAGACTTCAAAAAAGTTTTAAAAAATCCTAACCTTCTGAAGCCAACATTTCTGTTAAAAATACATTCTCCTTTCTCTTTTGCCTAAAAGGGACCCTCCCTAAAAGTGACTTGTAACTCCAGCCCCCTCTTCCATGTGGTAACCCAGGAATGCCTAATGGGCAGGCTGTTGACAACTCTGTGGTTCAAATGCAATTACTGTTTGGGAATCAGAGAGAAAGTCTGTCATCTGATATGTCAGCTTTCATTTGTAAGCAAGCATTTTGATGCTTAACTCACTGATCATCTTACTTGACATTTTGACTCAACAGGTGAATATTAAAGACAGACTTCTGCTCAGGTGGGCAGAATATAGTTGTTAAGATATTTTAAAGAGATTTAAAACTCCATTGTGGGTCTTCATGGTTTAGTTTAGCAGGTTATGGACATTGCTGATCTTCAACCTGTTCTCAAGGAACCAGGATAGGTGATCCTTTCTGTCTTTCAAAGAAGAGAAAAACTGCAAAGTTTATTTTTGCTATAACATATGAAATTATCAAACAGACTCACAAGGCTATATGGCATCAATATGCAATGTCTGTTGTGATTTTTGACAATTTGTCAGTGCTCAAAAGATGAAGTAGGGAAGAAGCTTTAGGCATCACATGGACATATTTGAAAATAACTACAATCTACTACATTGTGGGAGTGAAACATTCTTGCTCTTTTAATGCAAAATCACAGGGTTCAAAGTTGAGATCTAAGATCCAGCCAAAGTCAAGCATTAGACAAGTGAGATATTCTGCCAATATGCTAGAGCCTAAAAATGTAGCTAATATGATTATCATCCATACAGCTTTTCTGGAGGCTTATAGATATTTTTGTGTTTTCAGACAAGTTAACTGTTCAGCAAAGCATTATTAAAACTAAAAACCCAAGAAAGTTAGAAAGAAAGAGAGTGTTGTAGGTGTTCAGACACTTTCTGTTTGGCTTTTAAATCTCATCTCTTTTCACTTTTTAATTTAATATGAAGGAGGAAAAGAAGCTGTCATTAATGGGAATAGGCTTAGTGTGAGAAAATACTTTTTTAAACACGTGCGAGAATGATGGTCGAGTCACCATCCCCGGAGGTATTTAAAAGACTTGTAGATGTGGTACTTAGGAACATGGTTTAGTGGTGGACTTGTCAGTGGTAGGTTTACGATTGGACTCAATGATCTTAAAGGTCTTTTCCAACCTAAACGATTCTGTGAGTCTATGAGGTAGGTTACAATTGGAAAAGTGATGAGCCACCTCTGGGTGGAGACTCTCTTATCCTGAGCTTGCCTGACCTGTTAGGCAGGCCGTGTTATATATTATCACCCTTTACACTGTGTGAGGTTTGAAAACTTATTTTCCAAAGCAGACTGCTGTGATACAGCTGATATTTTATGTCACAATTTTATAGCATTCTGCCAGGGAAAATTCAACAGCTAAAGTGATAATAAGTCTTCAGCTAGTATCTTCTGGTTTGGCATCCTTGCAACTGGGAAAAAAAAAAAAAAAGTGTTCATCTGGACTAAAAAAAGGAGCCTGGAAGAAATCTACCTGAAATCTACTTGACCTGGAAAGTAAGAAAGGCAAATGGGGTTGCTTCCCTCAAGACTGTTTTTGAGAAGTTAGGGAGAAGACCACAAACCATTTCTTCACCTACCATTCAACTAAAGAGAGGCTCAGATTTTGAAGTGCCTAGAAATTTAGTTCTTTCCCTGAGCTGAAGCACCACCTGTTCACATCATTTTAACCACTGCGTTGGTTCCACAATAACATTTTCCTACTGTGGTAGTATTTCAGGATTATGATTAGCATTTTTTATACACACAGACAGTATAAGAATGGATACCTATTATAATTTTAAAATTTCCACAGCTATCTAAAACTTTGTCTTTGTGAGGCTTCTAATGTAAATTGTGAAAGCTTTATATTCCTGTCACAGATGGGCAAATAATTTATTAAGGGATGAAATAAGAAATATATAACAGAGCTCGGAATTCTACAGATTCATGTTTCCACTTTTTTATACATTTGATTAATTTTTTAAAATCAGGAAGCTATTCCTATAAACAATGCCCGTTGTGTATGTGTAAATCAGCTAGCTTTGAATCTAGCCATACTGATAGTTATTTTGGTGTGGTTTTCAACCTTTGATTCTCTTCTGACTTGACATTTATGTTATATGTTTGACAATTACATTGTAGACTTCAGAATGAAATTGATAAAGACAGTAAAGTTTTGATGTGGCTGTCTTGTCACTCTGAAATCCTCTGCAACATTAAGGAGACTAATCTTAGCCCTCAGGAGTTGGACTGCAAAAGTAAAATTTTTAATAGTAACTTTAAATTCTTTGTGTTGAACAGATGAGTAACTCTATGAGTAGCATTCCTTATGGGGCAATTCAAGGGCTAATGCTGTTTAACATCAGAATGTTTAACATCTTCATCAGAATGCTGTTTAACATCTTCAGACAGCCGAGGGGATGGAGCGCACCATTGTCAAGTTCACACATGACACAAAATTAGTGCGAATAGCCAGTACACTGCAAGGCAGGGCTGTCATTCCGAGGGCTTCTGAGAAGCTGGAGGAATGGGCTGACAGAAGCCTCATGAAGGTCAGAAAAGACATATATTAATTATTACTTGATATATGACTATTTATGGCCTAATTCTTGTCTGAGATGCATTTCTCCATTTCATTTCATTGGAAATTCAATGGATATGTGTACAAATCCCACCTGTCTCAGACATTTATAAGGACAAACTTAAAGCTGTGTAAGAGCTTGACCTCTTTCATTTCTAAAACTTTAAATTTTTTAAAGATCTATAAATGTGATTTTTTTCCTTTTTGGGGGTTTGGGTTTGGGTTGTTTTTTCTTTCCAGTTATCTATTCCACAGCATTCATTAGCAACTTTTAGGCAAACGTAGTGACACCTGTGCCTAAAATAGTAACTCCAAAGATTTCTTTATAATTAGAAGTATACAAACCAACTTTCAGCAAGGTTAAATCATCACTTCTCTATTAATGATGAATGAAATTCACTGAATTGCAGTGAATTTTACCTTGTACATATTTCAAGGTCAGGAATTTGGATTTTTTTAGGTTCGGAAACTTTAAGGTCACATACCACTACATCTACTACATCTATAGTGATCCTATTATTTGAAACTGTTTCAAACCTTTCTTTGGTATATCCCCCCAGTTCTTTAAATCCAGGAATGCCTGCTTAATTTGGGATGCAATTCACAGGAACAGCTGTGCTCAGGAGACTTATACCATTTTGACTCTTGGCAATAGCTGCCCTGTTAGTCTAATTAATTTTTCTAAAAGATAACCATGAGCAATATGCAGCTTGATTTGTAAAGAATAGATCTTACCAGGCTTGTTTTATTTGCTTTGTATTGCACAGAATTTTTAACTTTGTGAGTGCAGGGAAATGGCAGATCCACTGTAGTTTAATTTTAGTAAAACATTCAAATCTCTTGCAAAATCTCACCCTCAGATTAATTTGTAGAGGCTTGGGTATAAATACTGATACATGAATTGAAAAGGGGCTGAAGAATGTTAAGTGGAGATTTTTGATAAGCGGCAAATACTAGGACACCAAGGTTAGTTCTGAGAGGCTACCCAGAAGACCTCCTTGATCTGCATATTTTCAGTAGTTCAGAGGTGGAAATCAGCTGCAGAGAGTGCAATGCACAGATGACATTTAACCAAGACAGGCTGTGAAAGGTAAGGAGTTATGTTGATTTGGCAGACTGAGGACAGAAAAATATAAGTTGATAAGACAATTGAGCAGCAAATAAATAAATCAAGCTAAATTAATTTCAAGATGTGTGTTCATTTTACAGCTCAGGAAGGTAAGAAGCGTCTGTGTATAGTCTAATGCTATTCATGTGGAACATTGCCTAGAGGTCTGGATGTTGCATTAACAAACACATTCACAAGTTGAAGGACATTCAAAGAGAGAAACAACAATTAGGACAAGGTGACAGGAACTGATTTATAATGGAACATTAATGGAGTTAAATATTTTAGTTTTCATCAGTATCAGCCATAGAAGAAGATTAATAAACTAGGAATATTTGTACTGGAACCATAACCCTGAAATAAGAACTTCTTCAAAACTATAGAATTTTATAGCTAATTTCTTGTCTGAAGTTTGTGACTTATACTGTCTCTAGTCCAGAGGAGGAACACAGGATTGAGAATTATTATTTATGGGCGATTTCTAGTTCTCTTCTTTTTTTACAAAAAAATTATTTTTAATTTATATTTATGAACATAGGACTATGTGGATGCAAACAAAAAAATACTAATATGAAGTGAATTAAAGGGAAGTACAAATTGAATTATATGAATTCAAAAATGTAATCTTTGTTAGTTACAGTTGTGAGCACAAACAAATTGCTTAGAAATGTAGCAGGTGAAATCTTATTTTTAATTTACATAAGCAAACACTTTAGAAGATTGCCTCTACCAGATGTGTGAAGTTTAGTCTTCCCTAAGATTAAATAAAATGCAAATATAGCCAGCTTTCATCACATTCTGTAAACATTAAAATTAAGATAGCAGGAGCAGAAAAAATAGAATGTTTATATTTTTGAGCACCTTCATTTTCAACAGCCTAAAATGAGTGGTATCATGCCATCATGTGTCCTGCTTAAAGGGCTTTTAAATATAAGAAGTATGGTAACTCTCAAGTTTAACTGAAATACATTCTCTCTTGAGGATTCAATCACCAGTTGATTTAATGTTGCCTATTTAATCATATTATAAAATACTTCAACAAGACGCTAGTGTAATTGCCTTCTTAGCAGAAAAGGATAAAAAGCATACCTTGCAATTTTGGCTGCATTAAACAGGATATTACAGTCCTATGAACACCAAAAGGTTTGTCAGCATTTCCATTATCAACCCCTATTTTCAAAAATTAAAAACATGTCCATAAAAGTATTCTACTGGCTGAAAATTCCCGTATAAAGTCTTATCCTGGGAACAAGCTTCCTCTCCTCCTCCTCTCCCTCCCCTGCTATTTCTTCTAACTTATATGTGCAATATTTTGGGGGGAGCCAAATCCAGATTTTCCTGTTCATCCCTACCTGCTATTTATTCCACAGCATCTGAGAGACATAAAATGTTGTCTTTATAGATATTGTTAACTGTATTTATATGGCCTGATACTATTCATTTTTCTTATAAAAGAGCTGAAAAAATCAATGGCATTTAGAAAAAGGTAAGATAATTATGAATGGAGATGAATTGATTTAGAGTGTTGTGCAAAAAGTTTAGCTTCCTTAGCCAGTAAGGACAAAAAAAGTCATCCCTAATTAAAAAAAGGAACATTATGGGGGCTAAAAATCTCATATAATTCCTTCTTCATTGGTTTATTGGTCCTGTATTCTTTTTTGCCTGGTAGCACAGTATAATGAATGCCTGCTCTTGCTTGTTTCAGGTATGTGAAATGGTTAACACGATGTTTACCAAACCATTTTTTATTAGAACACAATGTTTTTTTTTCTGCTGTATTTATTTATTTGATTTCATTTGTCATTTATTTCAATTATGTTCTCTGGGGGAAATGGAAGAGGGAGTGAGGTAGCAGTGAAGTGAGGAAAGAAAAAGACAGAGAAGACAGCAATGACTCTTCAGAGACCCTGGAGAGAGCTTTCATTGAAGGAGACACCTCACATGCTTTGAGCTACTTCCAGGCCTGGAAGGAAGGAATCCATGAATCTTTGAAAACATTTTGTCAGCCGCTGGGGAAGATCTGGTTTTCACTGGCAAAATAAGGGTGGGAACCTCTATCTCTTTTATTTGGCCTCGGAAGCAAGTCTTCTTGTCAGAGTTTCTTTTCGTCAAATCTGCATTGTTACTAAAATATTAGTGCTCCCCTCTCCTGCCTTCTGGAAAGACCTCAGAAGAACTATAATGCTCCTGGAATAGCATCCACTTGCTGTGGATATGAGGATCATATAACTCGATCAGATCCCGTTGCATTTTCCTTTCCTTACATTCAGTAAATTTATCTGACAAAGCTTTACTGCCTTTCCTCCTAAATACTTCTACAAAATGTAGTTGATTCCAGCTTTCTCTTTCAGTAGTGAGTTGCTTCCTTCCTTACTTCCTCTAAATTTTTCCTGCAGATACATTCCCCAGCATACAGCTGGCTATGACAATATATTGAGTCCAAAATGCTAAATGACCCTTGAAATCAATTGCATACAAAGGTCTTGAAAAAGAAGACAGTGAAACATCTTGGTTTTGCTTGTTTAATTCCCAGCAGTCCATATGGGATGCACACAGCTCTTGAACTTTTTCTCATTCTGTAAAGATGCCTTCAACACTTCTAACATAATCTTTGAATTATTGTGTAAATATTCATTTAATGTAAAATACCCTCAGTGAAAAATCACTTTTCTGTATTCTCCAAGTTCCTCTAAGACAAAACAGGGGTTGAAGAATATCTTCTATTCTCCCACTCTGTTCCAATTAAGTCAGAAAGTGTTTGCCTTTGGTATAGACTCATGATCGAGTGCATATTCCAAGTTGATATTCCCATAACCATCTGAACAAAAGTGCAGGTCTGCACAGTTCTGCAGTCCCCACCCCACTGGTTGCCTTGTCACTCTTTCTGGCCCTTCCTTTCTTCCTTTTTTTCTTCCTTTTTCTTTTTGACTGATTTGTTATTTCTCAATTGAGGAACCTTCTGTATGCTTAGATCCCAAAACCAATTTGGTCTGTTCTTCTTGAAATTGTTCAAAGCCACTGACTTCTGTAGCTCTCCATTCAAAAAATAAATTTGCTTTTAATTTAAGCACAGACATCTCTCTCCCTTTTCTCCCTCTCCCAAGGCAAAGCCTAACAGATGAAAACTGTTATCCACTCATCTAAGTGGTGCAGATAGCTGTAATCTGCCTCTGCATTCCTCTTCATGATAGCAAGAAACCGCCCAGCTCATGAAACAAGAAAATCTTACATATAATCCTCACTCCGACAGTCTGAGTACCTACCTACCCATTCATTACCCTAGGGTAAGGTAAGGGGTTTGTCTTTTGTTTGATTTGGGTGTTTTGTTTTTCAGGTGTTTTGTTTTTCAGGTGTTTTGTGGTGTTCTGTTTTTTGTTGTTGTTGTTGTTGTTGTTTTGGGTTTTTTTAAATTCAGTTTTTGATTTTCTTGCATTTCCTGTTCTGTAATGATTTACGGTACGGAGGTTTCATGTTCTGGACAGTCCTACCACTTCTGCTTAAGCATGTGCTGTTTTTAATCCTTGAGATTCATCAAGATGCAGGTGGGAGCAAAGTAATGGGCTGCCTGCTCCCCTGAGTCGGAGGGCCACAAGTATGGGAACAGTGACTTTCCATTAGTGGACACTGAAATTGCAAGGGACCAGCTGTGTCAGCTGAATGTTCACAAGTGCATGGTACCTGATAAGATTCATCCCAGAGTCCTGAAGAAGCTAGCAGGTGTTACGGCAGGACCCCTCTTGATCATCTACCAAAGGTCAAGACCAAAGAAGTCTGGGGAGGTCCCTGCTGCCTGGAAGCTAGCCAGTGTTATTCGAATTTTTAAGAAGGGCATGAGGAAAGACCCAGGAAACTACAGACCCACTAGTCTAACATCAGTTCCTGGAAGAATTATGGAGAAGATTATACTGGGTACTATTGAAAGGCATTTAAAGAATAATGTAATCATCAGGCAGAGTCAACATGGGTGCACAAAGGGAAAGTCCTTTTTAACTGATTTGATATCTTTGTATGACAAGGTCACCTGCCTAGTGGATGAAGGGAAGGTGGTGGATGTAGTTTTTCTGGATTTTAGTAAGACTTTTGATACTGTCCCTCACAGCATGCTTCTGGACAAGTTGTCTGATGGGTTCACGGTGCTCTGTGTGAAGAACTGGCTGAAAGGCAGAGCTCAAACAGTTGTAGTGAACGGGACTACATCTGGCTGGTGACTGATCACCAGCGGTGTTCCTCAGCGTTCAATTCTAGGGCCAGTTCTGTTCAATATGTTTATCAATGATCTGGATGCAGCAGTTGAATGCACCATTAACAAGTTTGCCAATAATACCAAACTGGGAGGTTCTATTGATTCTCTTGAAGGACAGGAGGCCTGTTAGAGGGATCTACATAGATTGGAGCATTGGGCTGTGGTTAATGGGATGAAATTTAACAAGTCAAAATGCTAGATTCTGCATCTATGATGGAGTACCACTGGGCACAAGTATAAATTGGGAGACAAGTGGAGGGAGAGCAGCCCTGCAGAAATGCATCTGGGGGTGCTGGTCGAAAGCAGGCTAATGTGAGTCAGCAGTGTGCCCTGGCAGCCAGGAGGGCAAAACACATCCTGGGGTGCTTCAAACACAGTATAACCAGCCGGTCCAAAGAGGTAATAATCCCGCTGTATTCAGCGTTGCTGCAGCCTCATGTTGAATACTGTGTGCAGTTCTGGGCCCCACAATTTCAGAAGGATGTGAAGGTCCTTGAATGTGTCCACAGGAGTGCAACAAAGCTGGTGAAAGGGCTGGAAGCAATGTGCTATGAGGAGTGGCTAAGGACTTTGGGCTCATCTAGTTTAGAGAAAAGGAGGCGGATCGCTGACCTCATTGCTCTCTACAGCTTCCTGAGGAGGGGAAGCGGAAAGGGAGGTGCTGATCTCTTCTTCCTGGTATCCAGTGTTAGGATACATGGGAATGGTTCAAAGATGTGCCAGGGGAGGTTTAGACTGGACATCAGGAAGCATTTCTTTATCCAGAGGGTGGTCAAACACTGAAACAGGCTCTGAGTGAAACAGGTGCTGAGCTCTTCTCTCTGGTATCCGATGATAAGACTCTTCACTGGTGTAGTCTTCACTGGGTAAAAAACTGTCTGGATGGCCGGGTCCAAAGAGTTGTGGTGAATGGAGTTAAATCCAGTTGGCGGATGGTCACAAGTGGTGTTCCCCAGGGCTCAGTATTGAGGCCAGTTCTGTTTAATATCTCTATCAATGATATGGATGAGGGGATCAAGTCCACCCTTGTTCAACCTAAATGATTCTATGATTCTGTGGCATAGGAATAGCTCAAGGCTGCATCAGGAGAGGATTAGACTTGACATTAGGAAGCATTTATTTACAGACAGTGTGGCCAAACACTGGAACAGGCTTCCTAGACAGGTGGTTATTGTCCTATGCCTGTCAGTGTTTAAGAGGCATTTGGACAATGCCCTTAATAACTTGCTTTGATTTTTGGTCGGCCCTGAAGTGGACAGGCATTTGGAACAGATGATCCTTGTAGGTCCCTTCCAAATGAACTGTTCTGTTCTGTTCTATTCTATTCTATTCTATTCTATTCTATTCTATTCTATTCTATTCTATTCTATTCTATTCTATTCTATTCTATTCTAATTCTATTTGGTTGTGTTCTGTTCTGTTCCGTTCCATTCTGTTCTATTCATCTCTTCAGCTTGCTGACCTTTTTCTCTGTTTCATGCAAGTTCCTTCTTACCAGTCTGTGCCAACTTGTGTAGTCAGTAAGCAGATTCATGCATACAGGAATGGGGACATCCATCCATTGATTGTCCAGTGGAAATCCAACAAATTGTCTTCTGTTCTTAAGTGGTATGAGGCCATGGTAGGAATTTTTGTTACACTCTCTTTAATTTCCATAACAAAGATAGGTTAAGGTGGCCTAAGGCATATTTCAACACTTCCTTCTAGATGTCAATCATAAATATGAAGATAACTTTGTGAGCAATAACTTTTTCTCAACAGATAGGTCCGATGAAATACATTTTACTTTTTTTTTTTTAGTACTATATAGTATCTCATGGTTCACTAGACAGAGGGGAGAGCAATGCCTTTCTCAGCATTATTGTCATATTTAATGAGCAAGAGTCAATCTTAGGTGATACTTGATCAAATTGAATAAGCTTCTGGAAAGGATATTTTGTTCTGAAAAAAGTGTTGCATGGATCTTAGTCCTAAAGTACTACTTATAGAAACAGCCTGATCCCTCTCCCCAGTTTCTACCTGCAGAAATGATAGTGCTCAAGGCTGTGTGAAAAACCACTGATGATATTATTACATTAATGAAGCAACTATAATGTTGCTACATATTCTTATGTACTATTTTACAATATTTTAGACACAATGCCTCTGACATTTGTAGTATATCTACTTGGACAGTACCATAATCTTAGTGCTGTGCCTTGTATTTTCGTAGCTGCGTTGTTTCATCTTCATGTGCTGCTATTAGGACAGCAGACTGTGAGGTAAGGGGATTAAAAATGTGTTCGTTGAAGGCATTGCATAAGATGATACAAGAACATGGATGAGCTGGGGACTATACTCAGGTTTCCTGAATCCAAAATCAGTGCCCTTCTACGAAAGATGGAGCTGTTGAAACAATTTTTGCAATAAGTTAACATCATGAAACTAACCTCTGCAGCCTGCAAGCCAATAGAACATATGGCCTATTGAATTTAATGTGAGTCTTGCAGCTGAAAAACCTACACAGAGCTTTGAAAATTTACTGCTACATGCCTGAGTTCTATTCATAAATGGAAAGGTTAGAATTAAAGTTAATTCTCTAGTATACATTTGTCCATAAGAATCCCTCAGTAATGGTAGTTTACAAGTGAAAGACTTCTAAGTCCAAAGTCTGCAAGACAGCAAATAAAACGATTGCCTACAGACCTCATGTCAGAAATCTGCACAGTAGCCAAAAACAAGTGCTTTATATGCTCCGTTCTCTCCTTGCTTAAGACATAAAACTGATCCCACACTGAAGAGCCATAAACCCCCAAAATAAAACAAAATTATTGTAGTCTAAGGAAGTGTGTGAAAAGTCAAAGTGTATGTGTACTGCCCTGGAAAATCCACTTCTGACAATGGAAAAAATAATTGAGGAAATTTAGATTGGCTGTCTGGCTCTAAGTAGTTGTTGCAAGAAATCCATAGTTCAGGATGGCAAAATGTAAATTCTGCAGCGGATGATTAAGCAGGCAGAGACCATTTACAAACACCATAAGGACTGCGGCCTTCCACTCAGGTTGTGAAGGGTTCAGAAAAACTGTGTTTCTACAAACCAAGCCCTTTCACTCTCACCTTTCCCAACACAAAGAATGCCCTGCATTTAACCCTACAGGTTTCAAATGTCTTACCACAGGCATCACAGCTGTCAGGTAGTGCATTAATAAAGACGGATTTTAAATACCCGTGCCTTGGGGCGTGTAGGGCATGGGTGAAGAACTTGTATTATCAGAGAATTACACAGAACTATCCATGGCATTAATAATAATTTCTACATTACAGTCTTTTTTTTTTTTCTTCTTTTATGGAAGAAGTCCCTTTCAGTCCTCAATTGAAAATAAACACCATAAACATCAAACAAAATGAATGAGCCAATGAAATTTCTGAATTCCATCTTCAGAAGTCATCATATTTAAACTGGTGGAAAAGCTGTGTCAGTACCTGCATTTAAGGATGAGCAGAATACAATTCAATTCATTAGCCAAAGCAAGTGCTTTTTTTTTTTATCATAGAATCATAGAATGGTTTGAGTTGGAAGGGACCTTAAAGATCTGTCTGTTCACTTAAGTTTTCATATATTTCACTTTTAAAATTACAAAGTGACTACGCTTACTCATCTATCTCTGCTGGGTAATATGGTGTGTAGAGGCAGTGGGAAGAATGAGTGTGTTCTGGAGTCTGTGGGAGGTTAGTAGTCAGTGTTACTGTTCGTATTAGCATTAATGGGAATAACAGATATAAATTTCTGCATGTTGAGATAATATGAGCTTAATGAGAGTGAAAATAGTACATTCCCTGAGCTCTCCATGTATTCTCCCACAAAGCACCCACCCCAAAAGATTTTCCTTCCATTTTGCAAGTAATTTTTTTCAAATTTGAAAGGCTAACTCTCTTTCTTCTTGTTTGCCTGATACTTGCACTTGGAATTTAATTTCCAAACACTGAATTTTCTCTCAAGGTGCCAAATCTTTCCTATCCTCCCCATCTTAACCTCTCCAGAAAAGATTATTAGGTTTACAAAGCCTTTCTTTCACCATAAAACCAAAAAACAGCAAGAATTTTTGAACAATGTATATTAGAAACTAATTCTAGTTCTTTTGAATGCTATAAAAAGTATTTCAGTTGTGGCTACTTTAATGTCTAATTATACTGCTTGAATACAAAAAAACTTCAGAATTTACATTGATATGTATTTTTTCTCCTCCATGAAATTGACTATTTTTCCAGATACATAAAAATTGAGCTCAGTATCAATGCATTTTTTTTTCCAGAGTTCTTCCTAAATCTAATTGGAAATGGAAAGAAATAGTTCACTAATTTATTTTTAAGGTGGAAAATTAAAATTTGTAAGCTGTTTAGAGCAGGAAGCAAATCTTTGTATTTGTAACATCTTCTTTATTAGGGCCTTTGGGTATTATAGCAAGATAAATACAAAAAGGTAATGCAAGGGATGACAGCGTTTTGCTGGAGGCAACTACATATTATTGCTGTGGAAGGAGGGCTTATCAGAAATGTGAATGCATGTATGCATTCTGTATTTTAAAATAAAGTATTTGTAGTGAATTTTGAAGTGTGTATTTATTAAAACCTAGCAAGTGATGGTGGTAAGTGTATTGATTTTGCAAAAAGAGAAGAAATTAATTGATTTGTTCCTTTTTTTATGTTCCCCCTTTCTCTTTGCCTGTTGTCTGCTAGAGAAAAAATAGTCACAATTTTGTAAATACAAAGCAAAAAATAAAATGTTGCCTCTGGAGCTCTCATCAAAGACTAGCTCACACCAAATATTCTAATGAGAGGTAAATGAACAATGAATTAAAACATGATAACAAATATGTGATGAACTAAGGACAGCATAAATCAATAATTGCAGTCAAGCTCTGTGGAAATTATACTGTCCTAGATTCTAGCAGGAGACAATTTGCTGCAGTATTTTGTGAACAGAGCTATCCTGTGGGATCAGGCTGCAGAGGACATTTCAGTGGGAGGAAGAGAGCAGTAGGAAGAGCAGCGTGATTCATGTTCAGCATCTCAAGTGGAGGATAGAGCACAAGGATTGAATAATGAAACAAAGACGAGATATTCAGCATGCCAGGAAGGTTTCTGTTAGAGAGCTGTTAGAATTATTTAAAAAGGTTAGTCTATGAATAAACATGCTTCATCAAGGTCTCTTACACATGCAAAGGGAGATGCTAATGAATAATAAAAGAGTAATGGGGACTGGTGAAGAAATTAATGTTAATCTTATCCAAAGCAGATACAAATTAATATTGGAGAAACATTTTTGTAATCACTTCTCAAGGCAAAAATTCAATTAAAGTGACTGAATCAATATTTCAAATCTCAGTCCCTTGAAAGTATACTTGTCTCTCTCCATATCAGTGTGCTCTCCTGTGTGATCAGCCTGTGCTATTCAAGTCAATACTTAGGGAGACTTCTTCACGGTCTATTTTTGAGAAATTTGGTCCAGTTCTATAAACTATAATGCTGTATTTCAAACTTGCCTCTGGGTATCTTTCTGTTAGGACAGCTCAGTTTACATAAGGTAATTACTGTATAGAAAGTAGATATTTGAGCCAAGGATAGTTTTGCCTTGAGCTTCAGGGGTTTTATTTTTATTTTTTTTCCCCCAAGGGTTAGCTAGTACCCTCTCTTCACATGAGATCACATGGCAGTGTATATGACACTACACGTTAGACTATGTATTGAAAACAAAAACTTTTATAACAGCTAAAAAGACCCAGAAAAAAAAAAAAAGAAAAACAAAATTCAGAATAAAAGAAAACAAAACTCTTCACTTTACCAAAACCAAAAATTGACTCTTCAGAAGAAACTGTATTTGCCTCAACTTTATTGCAGCATGGGTCACTTTATACATCTTTGATAGGCAACCTCCGTCCTTGTGTATAACTGAACTTAGACAGCAAAGATATCTTTTCAAAGATCACAGGAATTCTGACCTTACTGGTGCATTTCAAAAAATAATACGAAGTATCACAAAGTGGTTCCTGGTTTCCATTATTTTGTCTTTTCTCTCCTTATTGGTAAAGCCAATAATATTTTTTTTTCACAGAGTAAGTGATCTTTCTTGTATACTATACAATATAAATGCCTGTCATATTTTGTTTAAGGTGTCAGGGAATTGGGAAAAGTTTATGAAACTAAATGGACTGCTTGAATAATAGTTTTGCAGCTCTGGTAGATTGTGCAGTTTATGTTGTAATGCCTTGACAGGTTTATACAATCAGAGGTTCTAAAGTCACCATCCTGTGATAGACTGGACTTGTTTGAAGCATGGTGTGCGTAAAAAATAGGCTTGTGTGCTCTTGTTTTCAAAACCAAATAGCGACCCACTCAGAATCATCCTATCAAAAGAACTGCATGGACAATCTCACTTCTGTACTTTTAATAGCTAGAATATCATTCCCATAATGAAAGAAACATGAAATGGTTTCCATGCTGAATGAGCTCCCTAGAGATTCTGGGATTTGTCTCATTATATAAAGCTTTTCCATCACCATTGCAATGCCTCTTCTCATCTTTTCTTCTCATCTGAGTGGAGAAATTTCTGTCAACAGCTTTAGTCTGACTAAACCGGCATAACACTGAAAGGGGGATATGCAGTAGATAAGATTACTTTTTTTTCCATTTATGTAGAAAATTATACACAGTGTCCCTGCTTTAAAAAGGATTACTATATGATGTGGACAGCATTCTGCTCTCTCATTAGAAGAGACAGACTACAATTTTATTTCTCTAAATAAGTCTGGGTTAGGCAAGGAGATCAGTAATTTCAATGCTGCTGCATTCACAATGGAAAAGAAATCATCACTTGTGTATTCTTATCAGAAGCCTTAGGTAACTTCAGCATTCAGTACTGATCAGAATAACTCCTTGCATTCTGCAACCTGCCACATGCCTCAATAATTTTATATGCAGGAAAGAATAGTAAAATAATGAAGTAAAATGTTACGAAGATAATACTACTAAGGGGAAAACTTAAAAAAAAAAACAAAATCCAAACAAACCAAAAAAAAAACCCCACCCAAAACCCCAAAAAACAAAATAACAAAACCACAAAAAACCTAGGGAATCTGGGGACAAAGCTTCCCCAAATATGTCCTGAATTTCCCTCTTTCTTCCTTCATTTCTGCCACACTTTTTAAACAGTTTACAGCCAGGTGTGATGAAGATTTTATTCCAGCATATTCCAGAGACTAGGACCTGATGTGGGAAACAGTTCATGGAGCTATGTGGCCAACATCATGCGAGCCAAGGGGTGTTCCCAGGCTCAGAAACAAGCTGTGAACTTCCTAGGAAAAGGGCCAAAAGGACAGCTATCATACGCATACGCCCTTTCTAGATCTTTATACCTCTGTGAAACTAAATTAAGGTAAGTATGAGATAGTGAGCTTGTGTCTATGACAGTCAACAGCAGTAGGGTTGTGTATTTTCACTACATAGAAGTCAGAAGGTACATTGGCAGACTCATTTTCTACAAACCACAACATAAATTAGACGACTAAATCAGGTGCTAAATCACATAACTCAGAATCGTGGAATCATAGAATAGATTGGGTTGGAAGGGACCTTTAAAGGTCATCTAGTCCAACCCCCCTGCACTGAGCAGGGACACCTGCAACTAGATCAGGTTGCTTGAAGTCTGATCTTGAATGTTTCCAGGGATGATGCATCTAACACCTCTCTGGACAACTTGTTCCAGTGTTTCACCACCCTCATTGTAAAGAATTTCTTCCTTATATCTAGTCTGAATCTTCCCTGTTTTTAACAGGCCCTGCTAAAAAGTTTGTCCCCAATTTTCCTGTAGTCCCCCTTTAAGTGCTGGAAGGCCGCAATCTGGTATTCCTGGAGCGTTCTCTTCTCCAGGCTGAACAATCCCAGTTCTCTTAGCCTTTCTCATAAGAGAGGTGCTTCAGCCCTCTGACCATTTCTGTGTTCCTCCTTGGACCCACTCCAACAAGTCCATGTCTTTCCTGTGTTGAGGGCTCCAGAGCTGGACACAGTACTCCAGGTGTAGTCTCATGAGAGCAGAGTAGAGGGGAAGAATCTCCTCCCTCTACCTTGTGGCCACATCTCTTTTGGATACAGTTGGCCTTCTGGGCTGTGATGACACATTGTCAGCTCATGTCCAGCTTTTTATCCACCAGTACACCCAAGTCCTCTTTGCAAGGCTGCTCTCAATCCCTTCATCCCCCAGCCTGTATTGATAGTGGGGGTTGCCCAGACCCATGTGCAGGACCCTTCACTTGGCCTTGTTGAACCTCATGAGGGTCACACAGGCCCACTTCTCAAGCCTGACCAGGTCCCTCTGGATGGCATCCTGTCCCTTAGGCATGTCAGCTGCACCACTCAGCTTGGTGTCATCTGCAGTCTTGCTGAAGGTACACTTTATCCCGCTGTCTATGCTATTGACGAAGTCATTATACAGTACTTGTCCCAGTACAGACCCCTGAGGGGCACCACTTGTCACCAATCTCCATCTGGACATTAAGCCATTTGCACAAGCTTTAGTTTTCAGTTTGACCTAGACCTTAAGTCCCTGGCTGACTGATTCAAGTTTAAACCCTGGGTCACTTTCCTTGCCTTGTAGTGAATGGAATGAAATGGAGTGTGGTTCCTTCCTATCTCTGGGAACAGTATCAGCAGGTCAGATTTTCCTGGCATCAAAGACCCTTCAAAGTGATGTAACCACATTTCTGATGACACTTCCTGCTCAGGGAGTATGTCATGCTGTGTCAGTGCAGAACAATAACAAAGGAGTTATAGAAGTGGAAGTGGATTGGGAAGAGAAAAAAAAAATCACAATTCAAATATTTTTTAATCTAGAACGGATGCAACCATTTAACTACTGCTGCTAAATTTAAGGGGAGTTCAGACTCTGCACATCAGAATACAATATAGCCAAAAATTTAGTGTGGTATTAAGGTGTGCTACTCAGAAACCCATTCTGAATTTTAATATGTCATCTTTTTCTTTGCTGAGAATACTGCTATGTCTGTCACACCACAGCACTATTCTTCAGTCATTGTTATATATCATACCATTGCATACTAAATTACCATTTGGCTACTAAAGACAGTTTGCCCTAAGACATCTCCACAGCAATTATTATCAAGTGACAGGAACCATAAGAACTAGTAGAGTTTTCATAGAAACATAGCAATTAATTCTATTTGGAACAATGACAAAATCATTTGGAAATGTCTGAAAAAGGATAATATAGAAATAACTTATTTGCAATAAGCTATTATTAGAGGCCTCTCTGCTACAGTGGGTAACCAGTTTGCTCTGGTAATTTCACAGAAACAAAAGTATTGAATATTACTCAGTGAATCTAGGCCTGACTGCAGTTAACCAGATTAAACAATATGATGCCCTGGAGATGTAAGCTTTTTCCTAGTGCTGTAAATTTTTTACTCAGGAGGGGAAAAAAACAACCCAACAAAAACAACCCAACAAGCCAACACAAACTCCCAAACCAAAACCCCGAATAAAGAAACAAAACCAAATAAAAGAAAATCAAAACGACTCTTCATAGAAAATATTGTAATGTCACTTAAATGTGAGTTGGAGTTATATTGAGCCTATTTCTATCACCAAGAAGGGTAATTTGACTGGTTTACTTAAATTAAATGTTAGGAGATATCTGCCTAGAAGAAGGAAATAAGGACCAACCTAAAGCAATGTTTTTCCAGTTCTTTGAGAATTTGTCTTGATTTACCTGTGCCCATCTGCCCTTCTGGGCTGGCTGCACAATGTTGACAATCTTGAGGAAGGGAGTGAGATATGACTAGCTGTGCATGTTTTCAGAAATTGCAACCAGTTTTCACCTTGCTCCCCTGGATGAACTGGACTATGGCAAGCTATTTATAATACTTGTCAAGTCCTTGTAATGCTTTTGCAACTCCTCAAGATCCTGCAATCCATAGACTGAAAACCAGTAACTTCAGGTACCCTCTTTCCTTATATAGTCAGTGGAAGTACCTTCAGTAGCTTGCAAAGGATGATGTAGTTCACTGGAAGGGGGTGCTGGAGACTCATTTCACCTGTTTTTGAGCCAATGGTGCGGAATCCCTTCATCATTCGCGGATAGAAACAGACATTTCTATCTTGTGATTTTCCACAATCCATGTGGCTAAATTAGAACTTAATTACACTTGAAAGCATATATTTCTCCTAATAACTGTACAGGGAGTCTAGGCAGCTAGGCCAGTAGATACCTTTTTGTAAACATTTGAAGTTACTCTAGAGACCACCAAAATGTGATAGGTTCTCCTGCAAATTATGAGCAAAGTGACTTCCTCCTTGAGCACTGTAATAACTAAATGCAGCTCACCAGAAGCAACTTCTTCTTTTTATTAACATCTCCTCACTACAAGAAAGACATTGAGGTGCTGGAGGGTGTCTAGAGAAGGGCAACGAAGCTGGTGAGGGGTCTGGAGGACAAGTCTTATGAGGAACGACTGAGGGAACTGGGGCTGTTAAGCCTGGAGAAGAGGAGGCTGAGGGGAGACCTTATCACTCTCTACAAGTACCTGAAAGGAGGTTGTAGAGAGATGGGGACTGACCTCTTCTCCTTAGTGACAAGTGAGAGGACGAGAGGAAATGGGTTCAAGTTAAGCCAGAGGAGGTTTAGGTTGGATATTAGGAAAAATTTTTTCACTGCAAGGGTTATCCAGCATTGGAATAGGCTGCCCAGGGAGGTGGTGGATTCTCCATCCCTGGAGGTGTTTAAAAAAGGGTAGATGTGGTACTTGGAGATATGGTTTAGAAGTTATTTTTGTCAGGTTAGGTTAATGGTTGGACTTGATGATCTTAAAGGTCCCTTCCAACCTTAAGGATTCTATGATTCTGTCTCTGTGAGACTGATTTAACCTTTCACAGCTCTATGCTTATACTCTTAATATGTTTGAAACTTGAATTAGATGTTTATATCAATCCCTTTGCAAATTGCAGAAACACCAAATAAAATGTAAGGACAATATCACAAAATAACAATGGCCAACATTTTTAATGTTGTTTGTCGAAGTTACATAAAGATGTCAATTGGTGTTTTCAAATATGGCAAATTAGATGGCTAACTCCATTAAATTTAGTGGGAATTAGATATTAAGGGACTATGCAGAAATCCCACTTGGCGAATGGTAATGATAAATACATAATTGCAATGATAGGAAAAACACCAGTAGAAACATGTACCAAAAAATGGGAATTCTAAAATAAGGAAAATAAATGGTTAAAACCAAAACGCAACAGCCATATTTTGGTTCAGACCAAAGGTCCTTCATAGTCCATTACCCATAATCCAGTCTGCTACTATAGCAATAGCAGAGCTGAGCTGCTTAAATATATTCCCCCAGCTCCTATCAATTACTGCTGAAGGATTTTTTTGAGCCAGAGAAGGTATCTTAAGATTTGATAACTCTTGATGTTGGGTTTTCTTCCCTCCCTTCCCCTCCCCCCAGTCATGGATTTGTCTGCTGCCTTATTGAACTTCTGTGAATGTTTAGCATGTGCAATGTCTTGTGTAATACAGTTCCAAAGTTTAATTAGCCATACCATGAAAAAACCTTTTGCTCTAGCCTCCTGTGTTAGTTTTGTTTAAGATTCTTCAGATCTTATATTGGAAGAGACAACAGAAAATCATTCCAAGTTTCTTCTTCATGCTGTGCATGATTTTGCAGACCTTTGTTGTATTTTCCTTCAGTCACCTATTTTCCAGGCTGAAGAATCCCACATTTTGATCATTCTTCTTTCTTTACTCCATTTTCTAGCTCTGTTATATTCTTTTTAAGATGGGAGACTCACACAGCACACCGTATTCAAGATAAAAGCATGCAATGGATTTATACACTGGCATAACAATGCTCTCTGTTTTGTTCTGTATTTCTTTCCCAATAATTCCTACCATTTGATTTGCTCTTTTGACTGCTACTGAGCACTAAGTTGCTATTTTCAAAGAACCATCTATAATAACTCAAGATGTGTTTCCTGAGTAGTACTAGTTATCTCAGAGACTATCATTCTGTATGTAAGGTTAGGATTGTTTTATCCCACGTACATCACTTTACGTTTATCTACATAAAATTTATTAGATTAGATTACATTGATTAGAAATGTGAAGCGAATGTTCAATGACAGATGGAAAAAGATGAAAATATAGCTTAGTCAAATGATAGTGGTTTGTATGGATGTTGAAAAAGGTGAGAGCCAGACAAGGACTTAGGCAATCTGACATGCGGTTTACATGAGACTCTTCCTTCACTTATAAATATGTGCGCAGAAGTATTTACTAGAATAGACTGTAATTAGGAGCAATTACAAATTAAGACAGAATAATACCCTATGTATTAGCACAGGGTTGTGTGTCTTTACAGATGTTTGTGTATGTAAAACTCCCATAAGTGTTAGAGCATTAGGCTATCGATTAACTTCTTAAGTTAACTCTGGCACCCTTTAAACATGATCAAAAGTGATTTTGATGAGTTTACTTTGTGAAAGGCGCAAGCTGAGGAGAGTCAGGGAAGAACAACTGAGCCAAAAGGATTTTCCAGATTCACCACTCTATTTCAAACTAGACTGCAAATTAAAAGGCAACAAAAATGGATTATAATATTTTTTTTCCTGGCTCTGGGACAAACTGGGTGACATAATTGACACTTTCTGTGTCTAATTTATGCCTTTCTATGAATCGCCAGACAGGTATATCCAAGATGGCAGATCCTTCCACTGCCTCTGAGACAAGTTGTATTTATTAAGATGCCATGCAAAGATTGGCAGAAAATCTGTCATTATAGCAGCAGATCAAACAAAATCTCAATTTTTGGCTTTAAAAGAGATGAAGTTCACCTTACAATACAGCTATAAATTGAATTTATGCAATGCTGCCCATACAAAGTATCTCAAAGCACTTTATATTAAAAATACCTCAAACAAAAAGTTAGAACGGTTCTGAACTTAAAATTGAGAAGTGAGTCTTAAAATTTAATCGAAAATTTCTTTTTTTTTTTCCCTAAAGACCTGTGCTGACTTTACAGTTCTGACGTCTGATGGAAGTGAATCCCACAATCAAGGAGTGTAAAAAGAAAAAGACAAAACCAGCATTGAAAGGATTTAGGCTAAACTAAGGGTCAGTTGGCAACCCCTGAGCAGAAAACCTCAGTACAATGCAGAGGAGAATATCAATTCCTATAATTGAAAATGGATGAAAAACCAAGGCCATGAATTGCTTTAAAAAGTAATACGGTAGTTTGATGAAGCAGAGAGGGCAAAAAACAGATGGGAAGGGATCAAGGAAAAAGTTACTGAGAATAAAGTCAAACCAGAAGTCAACAGCACCCTGAAGGAGTTTTTAGCTTGAATGGAACAGAATAGGAAAACTTTATTTATTCTTTCCACACCTTCTCCCCACCCCCACCATCTTCAGGATGGGAGAGTTGAGAGTAAAGGAATTTATTAATTTCTTCTTAAAACAGCCTCTCATCTGGAACCACAAACAGACAACTGTTTCCTGGTTAGATGAGTGATATCAAAGTATGAACATTAGCTTATTAAAAAAGGGACTAAAAGGGAAAAAAAGACTTAAGGATGGATGAGATGGGTAGGTACTGAAAAAGCAGAACTCTCTGAAGTCCTAAGGAAGCTTTCATTTGGACCAGTAAAATAATTTGGCTTTTATATCTATAAGAAATTTAAGATTGCTAGAGTGTTTGTCTCCAGCAGCACCTACAAAAAATTACATATTTTGACTATGTAGACCACTGCAATGATCTATAAAGGAAGTAGTGCAGAGTACATGTATGCTCATTATCTGTTGTGTGTTTTCATGTCCTGTCTAAAGCTTGTGAGCAAAGTGATGTGATAGTGAGTTTAGAAAAACTTGCTATTTTTCATAACTTAGCTTGAGCCAGGCGGTTGATTTTTAAGGCAAGAATTGACTTTGTGTCAACAGACATCTAGATTTATGTTCTGGATCTGACTTTTTCAGAATGTGGCTTTGCACCACACTCTGTATGTGTACTTTGCTTTGGACTTGAAATAAACTGGCCAACACATTTTTGAATGAAGCATGAGGAACCTATGGTAGGGGCAATAATCTAAGCACTCCCACTGGTGGACAGGGTTTGAAATTAAGGAAATGAGGGAGAAAGAAAGGAGATAACTTTTAAGCCAAATGTTTCAAAAGTTGTGAAGATGTCTGTAAAATCCTTTCAAGCTACTGCTGCTTAGCATCACTGGTAATCAGATTACTTTTTATATAATTGTCTAAATATGGATTTAATTAATGATTTGGGTTTTTTTACACTCTCCAGGTACACAGTGTGATTAAGCAGCTGAAGGCTTGGATATAATGTATATATGCACAAATAGATTTCTGTGAGAAATCCATCTGGAGAACAGTATAAGCCATAATGGACAAGATGGGTAGGAGGTGTTCAGTTTAGCCCACGTCTGCAAACTGTAGTGGACTGAACATGTTAATTATCAGTCTGTTTCTCTACACTGTCATGAGAGAACTGGGAAGACAAATGTACTTTAGTGACAGGTGAGTCTTTACTTTGATTATTTATATATGGTCCTATCTTTAACTTTCTTGATTTGTACATTTGCCCCTCTGAAAATGGCGGTGCAGATTTCTATTTCTTTTAAAACTTTCCTCTGTAGGTGTCGTGGTTTAACCCCAGCCCTAAGTCCACTAGGACCATGCAGCCACTCTCTCAACCCCCAGTTGGGGAAGAACTGAAAGAGTACAAGTGAGAAAACTCATGGGTTGAGATAACAACAGTTTAACAAGTAAAGCAAAAACCACACACACGAGCAAAGCAAAGCAAGGAATTCATTCACTGCTTCCCATTGGCAGACAGGTGTTCAGACATCTCCAGGAAAGCAGGGCTCCATCACACGGCATGGTTACTTGGGAAGACAAATACCGTCACTCCAAACATCTTCCTTTTCCTTCTTCGTCCCCCAGCTTTATATACTGAACATGACATCACACGGCATGGAATATCCCTTTGGTCAGCTGGGGTCAGCTGTCCTGGCTGTGTCTCCTCCTAACTTTTTCTGCCCTCCCAGTCTACTCGTTGGTGGGGCAGTGTGAGAAGCAGAAAAGGCCTTGATTATTTAGCAACAACTAAAACCACCAGTGCTCTGTCAACAGTATTTCTCATCCCAAATCCAAACATAGCATTACACCAGTTGCTAGTAAGAAAGCTAACTCTATCCCAACTGAAACCATGACAGTAGGGAAGACAAGAAATAACATTTTGCCAGGTAAAGTGTAAAAGAAATAGTAATTGTATAAAAAAAGGAAATGAGGGTTTGAGTCTTTCTAGACTCAAACTCAGATTTCTCTAGAAAGGGACCCAAATACCCAGCTGGTTAATCGATGACAACATAAAGGTTGATGTTTACCTCACTTTTAGACATACATGACAGGAAAATTGTAGGCCACTAGGGGTATATTGTTTTTTTGGGGGGGAGGAAACCCCATAAAAAAGACAACAAAAATTCCTTTTATATTTATGAGCTCTCTGACAAGCAGTGTAGGTGTCACTGAGTTGCCTCTGGGAGCTGAAGCAAACCAGCTTCCTCAGCACAGTAGCTCTACGCACTTCTGCACTGTGTTGTGTGCTCACCCTTGTTCCTGTGGAAGCAGCTTGAGTATCTAACACAGCTCTGAGTGCAAATTATATGTATAAATTTTGTCCATTCAACTAAAATCTTTTTTGCCTTTGAACAAGACAGCCTTATCTGCTCTACCTGTTAGGAACATTCCCTGTATCATGCCATACCTTAAAATGTGCCGAGATGTTTTCTGGAAGGGTGTTAGCTGGCATATGCTAAAACTTTGGTTGGCAGTTGTATTGCAATTGAACAGTATGGATAACCATGTCCCAGGTTCAGCCTTGAATTCATGAACTGCCCAAGTTGGACCTACTGTAACAGATATAGTAACAGTGTGCACATGCCTGTAGGGCACAGAAGCAGTTTTAATGCTCTCTCTGATTTAGGCACATATGTGCCATCTGTATAGCACCATAAGTGCCCACAGGAGTCTTGAAATTATAAAACTTAACACCTCCACCTTAAGATAAACACTATCTAGAGAAATCGTTATTGTCATAAAGTGGTCTGGCTCCCTACTATAACAAATAATATGTAATTTTTAAGGGTTTTGAGAAAAACAGAAAGAAAATTGGGGATGAGTTCGGTATTGACTGAGGCCAAGTATAGCATAAAGATGCGCTACAAGCTGAGAACTATAGGCAACTGTAATAACATAAGGAAGAACACATATGTTCATGAACAGCCACTACACACTTTAGAAGAACAAATTAAACATTCTGCTACTACGTAGCTGTGAAATGGGAGCTGAAAGGTAGGAGCTGGCCAGTATTTGCCTGCTTAGATAACATACACTGTACTGGCACTCTCAGAATTAGGAGATATTGATGGATTATTCCTCCACACAATATACATTCTGAATAGATATAACTGCTTTAGGTTCCATTTACACAATGTTTATTATTCAAAATCTATAACATTATTTTTATTGTAGTTTTCTGGATAATGTAGACATATACTCCACATTTTCTTTAAATGGGGCATCGCTTCATAGGATCTTGCAGTATTGTTCAGGAAAAAAATGCATTAAACATTTAAACTAACTAAACAGATTTCCTTGATCTATCACTTCAGATATATTGAGCTTATCTAAGATGGCAAAAGGCACAGATCAGAGAATCTAAAACCATTTAAAGTCACATTTAGTGACACTTCCATAATTAAAAGAAAAACAATTAGAATTGTTGCATAACAAATAAAACCAATATAGTACTGTGCTTTAAAAGACCACAAACCAGACACTTCCCTTCAGCTAAAGAAGGAAATAAGTGCTTTGTATTAAATAAAAGAATGCAAGCTAGCAGCTTTCATTGAAATTGTACCCTGGTATGTAAATAAAGTATACAGTACTGATAATGGCCACAACCTATTACAGTATACTCTGAAACTGGCAAAGTGTTCAATCATAAGGTCAATATGAGGGAAAGGAAGGCTGGAAAGATAAAAGTTTTCTGCTGAGACTGGTAATCAGCCTGATGCTGGGGTTTGGGGAAGCTGCTTCACTTTCTGTAACTGGGAAAAGTAACTTTAGGTTCAATGATTTACTCCCCTAGATGAAAGGCAGCCCTGTTAACATTGCATTTATTATGTCTTGAGGCACGACAGCCACACAGGTCTCAGTGCAGCTATCGCCTGGCACGATGCAGGTGCGTTTTGACTGCATACCCTTTTTCTGTTGCCCAAAGATGCAGCTAGTAGAACAAGCGAAGCACATTACCACCTCTCCACTCGAGATTACCTCCAATTAACTCGTGCTGAAGCAGGACATGGCTGGGTTATTTCCCGACGATGACAGCAGTGTAGTTCAAAAGCACTGCATATTTTAGGGCGCAAATATATAAGGAGATGAATCCTTCTCAAGAGGAAGTTAGTGAATCTCCAGTTGAAGAACTAATGTTTCTCTTACTGTAAGCAATTGTTCCACCGAGTTCTTCAAGAAACACCATTCTGGAAAAGCAAAACAGCTCTGGAAAGATGCTGCCTACCCAAAACTCTGTAAGTGACCTACCTCCAGAGTGACAGGGCACATGAATGATTAGCTGAATGTCTCAGGCAGTGAGTAATGGAAATTTATGTGAAAGTATGACAAATATGCAATTGAGGGAAAATGAAGCATGCTTGAAATAATTTTTATCAGCTTTTTAGTATAAAAAAAACTCTCTCACTTCTGCTTTGTAAATTTAAGAGTACTTACTTTGGACTGCCTTTTCTCTTCCTCGATTGTGGGCGCAACATAATTATCACATACAGAGAACAAGAGTGGAGCTGAAAGTCTGCTGAAAACCTGATTTTATCCAGGGTAGTAAGAATGAAAGAAAACTGTGAAGAGCTGAAGAAGGACTTATGACACTGAAAGACTGGTCAATAAATAAGTAGGTGCAGAGAAGGACAACAAGGTATAGAATAACATCTTCAAGAGGGAGGCATAAGTAGGCTGGGACTCATCAGCATGAAAAGGAGATGAGTTAGAGACTTAAGAGGCACAGACAGTACAGGTAGACCTGAGCTGTTTTTTGTCTTTTCTAACAAAAGCAACAGAGTCACTAAGTGCAGCTGTGAAGATAAAGTTTCAAAAAAGAAAAATAAAAACACCCAAGGAAGCACTTCTTCAGTCAGTGAGGATAAAATCATATTCTGGATGCAAGAAATTAACCCAGGCTCAAAGGGAAACTGAGTAAGTACTTGGAAGAGAGAACCATTGGGGGTTACTAGAAAGACAAACATCAACAGCCTAAGGTAGAAGAACATCATAAGGGAACACACACATATACTCAGTCTTATTTAGGCAGCCTGTGCATCTGTCATCTGCCTGGAGAGAGGGGATTGGGCTAGATAAACCCTTGGGCTAAGCTAGTGTAACCATCCTTCTGGATATCTTTCAGCCTATTCACCTCAGAAAAATACTATGAAAATCTATGTATTCAATCACATTCTACACAAATTATTTCAATTCCTTTTTTCTCCCTGTTCCCTCAGATTCAGAATGGCAGAACATAACAACAACAAAACAGGATTAGAAACTGAAGCCATCCATCCACATGTGATATGCATCTTTGGGTCCTTTTCTGACCTTTTATATTTAATTACCTGTCTGTCTTCATCCGGTTTCACAGTAAGGATCTTTATATTTTTCTTTCTTTTTTTTTTGGAGCAGGGGTAGGAGGCATGGTCTTTTTTTTCCTCAGAAGGTTGCATTTTTGCTAGGAAAATCTCAACTGGTTCTAATCCTCTTTCCTTAATATGCTCATTATCTTTATTTATTTCCCTTTGCTTATGTTTTACTAAATCTTCTTATGACCAGAATCCTGTCCCATTTGTTCTGCACCACCCCAGGGAAATTTCTTGGGGAATAAGTGGAAAGATTCCACTAAAAAACAGTGGAGCTCTTTGGTAAATAATATTGTTCTGTAAGATCTGGATCTCGATTCAGCAATATCACACCTTATCTGAGAACTTCTTGTGCACCCAAACTTTTATTCACTCAGTCCCACTGTGTTCTGGAGACAGACGGGATACTGAATATTTCTATACAGAAGCAAATCTGAGATTGCTCTTTTCTCAGAGAGTCATGAGATCATTCTGCTCTGATAGCTACCCAGAAGTTGTGTAGGCTCAGTAGCCCTGTGTTGAGCCTGATTTAAAGTCTTACAGCAAGGCTTATTATAAGGAAATTTCATTCCATCTTGGACTTCAATGCTTCTGGTTGGCTTGGTGTCTGGCAGAGTTTCCTATATCTGACCAGAAAACATGGTAGACAGACAATTCCAGCTGGAATAGCAAGGTACAAGATTGTTGTATGGCCCCCAATAATCCTGCTGACCTTAGTTTTTACAGCCTACTCTGTTACATGGAAGGATTTGTTCAGCTTCAAAGGGTGAGGACAGATTGAGTCTCAGTGGAAGAAAATACTTTCCCACAAATAAACATCTCTATTTGGGGGATTATTTTTTAGAGACATTCTCTTCTGAATCTCTTTTTAAATATTGATGCAAATGTCCAGACTTATATTTAGAGAAGAAAAGGAGCTTAGATCTAAAAGCGTATCATCTTGCATTCAGGCCAGTTAACAATATTGGTAATTATTTTTATGCATATTCTGATTAAATATGTATGTATCACTTTAAATTCAAATAGCACTTCACAGAGATTTAAAAACTAGACCTTCCCAGCCCAGAGTTTACACCAGACAATATATGATGAGCAGAGACAAAAGAATGTGCATTGTAAGATGGGGTAAGTGCTACCATGAAGATAACGAGAGCCTAATTCCATTGTAAATGAAACATGGCAATACTGATGCATTGATTTAAGAACATGTAGGGCATGAGAAAGAAAAGCAGATAATGATGGAAAGCTTAAGAGGAAGGATTTGAAAAAAAAAAAGGGGAGAGCATGCACCCTCCTGCAAAATACATCTAGTATCAAGGCAACTCCTTCGAAGTTGCTCAAGTCATTAAACCAGGGATAAATTTGGCCTACAAGGCCTAAAATATAGGTGTGACACAAAGCTATGACCCAAGGCAAGGTTCTGTGCGTAAGTAGGTACAGCCAGCAGGAAATTCCAGGATGCATTGGTTATGCCCGTATTGTCTTCTGGGAGCCTGAAAGTGTAGACTAAGTCATGGCCAGAGGGTGCAGAAGGCTGAGCACCTGAGCTTGCCAGTGAGTTTCTTGACAGACAGACAGATGGACAGGACAGTAGGTGGTGGGGAGGCAACAACATGCACTGTGCTAATTGCTATCCTTATGCTCAGTCTTTCTGAGTCTGACAGACCTCTCCTAATGAGGAGGATGGTTGCATGGGTGAAAAGGGAGGATTGTTTATGAGTCTCACTTAGAAGAAAGGCAGTGGTGTCAGTTCTGCTTTTTAATACACATACAGTCCTCCTGCCCATCACTGTGGGGCTGGGGGCCCTGTGCCTTGCCAAAATTCTTGTCTTCTCTTGGGAGTCTCATACTTTTTGATTGCAAAAGACCTTTCTGAGGGTGTTGAGATTCTCTTTATGTCAGTGGCTCATAAAGGGACTCAATAAGATTCTCTGTGGTTTGTAATCTTCCCCTTGCTCACATAATTGACCCTAAAACAGAGAAAACTGTATAGCAGAGATTGTTGAACAATACTACCTTTACAGAGGATTTTAGGAAACATTTTATTTCTCATCTTTATTTTGGGAGAGACGTAGGTAGACACGAAAATGTTCAGTCAATTATTTCAAAGAAAATAGTTTGCTTTGAAAAAAGTAAACTTTTTTTTCCTATTAGCTGTGGAATGCACTGATACGTATTTCTGTTTCTTTGAAGTGTGCAGCCAGTATCGTAATTCTAATAAAGTATGTTTTCTTTAATATTCAATTGTTTTGTATTTATTGACCTGATATAATGCAACAGTATTTATTGTCCTGCGTTTTGTTTTGACACACTGCATGAGCAGCTTCACAGTTCAGTTATATGAGTGGGTGATTTCTTACAAGTGGTGGATATGTTTGTCAGGTGTTTATGACCGTGGCTTTCTTTATTTGTAACAGGCATATAACAGCACTTGGAGACAGTGTACATACATGAGCACACACACAAATATAGAAAATGTTTCAAATATGCATTTCCCTCTCTCTCTCTGCCTACATTCTCCTCTAGCCTGGAGGCACTTGGAAGGAGATCACTAGGGCTAACCAAAAGTGTTCAACTCAGCTGAAAGTACTCGAATTCTTGCTCAGCTGAAGTTCATCTTAATCTCATGAACTGTTAGTCATGCGTGAACCAGACCCACAGAAGTGTTTAGGTCCTAAAACCAGTGAAATACCTATTTTCCCTTGATTCACATAAAAGCTGGGTACCTAAAGCACAACTTAGATGAAATTTAAGCATCTATGTTCAGGAAAATCTGTCAAAACTATACAAGTTCCTGAAAAGACAAAACAGCCATAGTTTCTGGCAAAATTTTCCATATTAGTGATTCTGTTGCACATCCTCAGTGATGACACTGCCTTTAGTGAGCAGACATCTAGGTCCCCATTCAAGTGCTGTAAGGCTCAGTGTTGCAACACTTAAAATGGAGTTTCCAGTGACTGCTGACTTGAGATTTCAAATTCAAAGATCTTTGCATCTGACATACTTGAATTCTAGGATATCAGTAGGGCACAGAAAAAAAGCAGGAAAATGCTGCACCCTGCCTGGGCTTAAAATCTTTCTTAGAGTGGTATGTAGGAACCTCAGTGAAGCTGTGATTTAAAAATTGCATTCTGTTATTAGGTGCTGACAACATTTTTAGTTACAATTATGGCAAGAGTACGTGACACGTATGTGACAGTTTAGAGTACTCAGTGAAGAAAAGGGAGTCCTAAATGGTTGCCTAAGCTCTCAGTTTAAGAAGATTTAGACCTCTCAATCTCCAAATCTAAATACTGTTTATGTGTTTTAAATGACACAAATACTGAATTTTAATCCTCCAATTAAAAGTAAAAAATTTTTATGAGAGAATATCTTAGGTTTTTCATCACATCTTTCAGAGGTACACACAACCAGCACCTTGCAGATAATGCTGAAGACAGACAAAAGAGGTAGATACTCCTTTATGCTTGCCAACTTCTAGGAATATTACAAAGCGTGTCCTGAATCTTGGTGCCACCATCTTCCGCATCACTGGGAAACCCTGGTGGCATAGGGGATGTGTACCCAGGTTATTTGATTTCAAAATCAAAGTACAGGAAACTGGTGTATATCCAGGTATCCCACCAGCATGAAGTCAGACTGCAGCGATGCACTATACTTGGATGCAGCGTGCTTGGGTTCTTTACCAGAAATGTAAGACATATTTGTTCGCTATCAGTTATGGAGTTATAAGAATTCCAGATCCTCAACTTAGTGTCTAACCTATGTTTATCGCCAAAGCCAGAAAAGATGAGAGTGGTGGAATTGTCTTGGGCTGTAATGACTCCACTGACCACTCAGAAGTGTCAATTACAGAATCACAGAATCACAAAATGATCAGGGTTGGAAGGGACTTCTGGAGATCTGGGGGTCCAACTACCCCCTGCCAGAGAAGGGTCACCTAGAGCAGATTGCACAGGATGGCATCCAGGAGGGTTTTGAATGTCTCCAGTGTGGGAGACGCCACAACCTCTCTGGGCAGCCTGTTCCAGTGCTCTGCCCTCCCTCAAAGTAAAGAAGTTCCTCCTCATGTTAAGATGGAACTTCCTGTGTTCAAGTTTGTGCTCATTACCTCTTGTCCTGTCACTGGGCACCACTGAAAAAAGACTGTTCCCATCCCCCTGGCACCCTCCCTTTAGGTATTTATAAGTATTGATAAAGATCCCCCCTCAGTCTTCGTTTCTCTAGACTAAAAACACCAAATTTCCTCAGCCTTTCCTCATAAGAAAGATGCTCCAATCCCATAATCATCTTTGTAGCCCTTTGCTGGAGCCTCTCCAGCAGTTCCCTGTCCTTCTTGAAGTGGGGAGCCCAGAACTGGACACAGTACTCTAGATGCGGCCTCACCAGGGCAGAGTAAAGGGGGAGGATGACCCCCCCATGACCTCTTTGCCACACTCTTCTTGATGCACCGCAGGATGCCTTCAGCCTTCTTGGCCACCAGGGCACATTGCTGGCTCATGGTCATCCTGTTGTCCACAAGGACTCGTAGGTCCCTTTCCACAGAGCTGCTTTCCAGGAGGTCAGCCCCTCAATGACTATGAGGTTTGAGGTATTTTGGCCATCTTTGTCTTGGCCACCTCCTGTTGTCCTCTGTGTTTCAGGATTGAATACATTCCTTGCTGTAACAGGGAGAAGGTCCTATTGCTTCATCCCACTGCTGGTCAGTATTCCTATCAAGTTCACAAAACAAACATGGAATTTTCATTATTAAATTTCTGTTCCGGATCTGTGCCTAAAGCAAGTAAGGGTTTAGAGAATAACTAATTTTCTATACTGATCTATGTCACAGTATACTTGGGCTTAATTTTAACCAAAAAAAAAAAAAAGTCTAGTGGACGCATCCTTAATCTTAAATTTATACATTTCAGCAAAGATGAACCAAAGGAATAAGAAAAAGAAAAAAAAAACCCGAACCACCCCACAAAAAAGAATTTGATTTCTGGATTAGGGAAGAAAACAACATACAATTTGAGAGTGAAGATGTATGTTTAGGTCTTTGTAATTCCTTTCATCCATGGAAGAAAATACAGTATCACGGTATCTTTAAGACACTACTAAGATTCGAAGTCTTTACCACAGAAATATTCAGACACTGAAATTTTTTCATCAACTGATTATATGTATAAAATCCATATGAAAACTGCAAACAGTCAGTGGAAATCATTTGGGATATCTGGAAGTGTAGGGAAAATTAATTAAGAACTCCATCTTAACTGTTGATTTAAGATTTGATAGAATAATTTTATCTTTTGATACATATTGTTTGCTCCTGGGACCAACTTGTCAACTTTGTGTCAACGTCTAAATGTATTAAATACAAATACTAATGTGGCTGAGAGTTTAACTGAGTAATGATGGAAAATATTGAAAAAGTTAAGAACTGGCATGTACTGGCAGGCCTGACCTGCAGTAAGAGCTCAGGGAGACGTAGTGCCCTGTGGGGAAACTGAGTCAGGGAGCTGCCTCTCATTCCAGTCTTGTCCCTTACTTTAGGAACATTAGATGCTCTCCTTGGATGCTTTAGTGCACTTAACTGAAAACATAGTACTGCTCTCACTTTACTAAGCAGTAAATGTGACGCTTACGCACCTGCCTACATAAAGCAAACAGAAATACCAGGTCCTTAGTAAATGCTCACAGAGTTTTCACACAATATTTTCAAAAAATTAAGCATTCAAAGAGGAGCTTTTGAGCAAACAAGACATTTAAATTGAAATGGGAGTTAATAATTTTTTTGAAAATTCTTTAATGTCTAGGAGGTGCTTGGATACTTTAATAATGAACTTTATTATAAACACTCTATATATGGATAAACAAATTCTGAAAGTACTTAAGAAAACTAGACAATTAGACAACCCCATGGCTGAAGAAGATTATTGTAGATAAGTGGAAGGTGTGGTGCATTAGAATGAATAATGCAAGCTACCCCTGCACGTTGATTGATTTGTAGTTAGCTGCAGCCATTTAGGGAACAGACCTGGGTGTCACTGGAGCAGTCAAATGAAATCCTCCACTCAGTGCTCTATAACCATGAGAGGTACCTGAAAGACATAGGATTGTTTGAAGAGTAAGATAGAGAATAGAACGATACTGATGACACATATTTCAAAAATTCAGTATTCATTGCTGCAGTGTTCATTTTGATGTGAAAAGTTATAGCAGAAGAGAAACAGTCCAAAGAAGGGAAATGAGAATTCTTATAGGTTTAGAAAACTTCTATTGGAAGAGAGATCAAAAAGATTAAGTCAATTTAGTTTGTAGAAGAGATGAATAAAAGGTGGCAGGCTAGAGTTATATATAGTAATAATAGTATAGTGAATGACATCCCATTTGGTCATATGCCTGTCTCCCTTTCACAGAACTTAGAACAAGGAAATACCTAATAAAATTAACACCACTGGAATAATTTTGCTGCAGCTTTTTAAATATTCTTACTGCATGATAGACTATTCATTTCACATGTTTTTCTTGTAGGTTTTGATATTTTTCCTGACAGGGTCTTTTTGACTTAAGTGAAAATCTGTCTTAATGTAAATTAACTTTTTTATGACCAGTAAGCATCAGCAATGAAAGTTTAAACTTTGCATTTTGCAAATAACAAATATTCAGAGCTTTTGTTTGTGAAGGAAAACAAAAGTTAATGTCATCATAATCCTAAACAGATGAAGCAGTGGCGAAGAAAACTGCAAAGCAAATATGAAATTTAATAATGGCCCTCCGACAGCTTGCTCTCAGATTGTTAGGAATTCATTAAACAATGGTTGAGCAGAACAGACAATTAAATTATTCTCATATGAAGTATCTATCCATATTATGAATATTGCATATGACAGTACACATTTCTGAAGGGAAGTAGTCAACAAATTTCATTTCAGAGAATCAGCAAGAGGCTTGATTTCAGCCTCCAGATATACCCTTCTTCGTTTCCCAGACAAAATAATAATAATAACAATAATTGGGATGCTGATGTATAAACAGAGTTAATATGCAGAATCTTAAGAACAAAATGTAACCTTTTGATGACTGTAGACAGGAACTTATGCCAGTCACTTGACAGATATTTCAGATACACTTTTAAAAAAAGTACAGGAGAGGCTGGTAAAATGTTCATGACAGCTTTAAAAAAAGTCAATGAGATTAAAAGTCAGCTAAAACAAAGACAAACGCAAGTAGAATTTACAGTGCTGTATATCATGATGTGGAATGAACACCAAACAGTTTGAGAAATTTATCTCATACTAGCATTCAATCTTATTGTCATGTTTGCTAATTTCAAACTTGCCTTATGACTGGTGAGCACTAATCGAAAAAGAATCTGAGGAAATAAAATTTCTGCTTTACTGGGCACCTGAAAATATAGACCAGGGATTTGTTAGGAATCAACTAAGTCACTGAAAGCCACCAGTAAATTTTAAACAGCATGTCTAAAATAGGTTTTAAGAGAATTTTTGATTCCTTTAAGATGAGAAACTGGAATACAAGACACTTTATGTAGTGTTTAAAGCTAAAAATAAAATCAGTTACATCAGTTGGTGATGTGAGTTTTGTAATCATTAATGATCTGCAGCTAAGATCAAGATGACCAAAGGTAATATAAATAACATAATAAAGTAATACATTCAAAACACCTTTGAAACAATGTGTTCCTAATTCAATGTTTTCAGAGGAAAAGCCATATGCAAAACACTGCAGATTTATTCCTCTTGTGTCCAGATACAGAGAGTTAATGAACACAGGGACCAGACTGTTACCTAAAATCTGAAGTTTGGCTTTTCAGGTTATAATTCAAAACATGAATGGTGTGACCATTTGGAAACTTGATGGGATATGCATAAAAATATATTGATCTCTTAAGAGGCCAGAGATTGGACCTAGCCTGTGGAGCATATTAGTCCATGCCATCATCTTTTTTTCAGATGAAGCAAGAGAAATAATCAGGACAGTGACTGAAGACCCGCGGTTAAACGTTTCCCTACTCTGGTGCACTCTTCAAGAACTGCCTCAACAGCTTTCCTCGATACCTCCTTCTGCTCCTCCGCCACTCTTTTACACTCTTATCACTGCCAGCACTCTGGATATTCAGTTGTGTGTAGCCACAGCAAAACGTCTTAGTATGTTGTCCCAGCAGCCCCTATGGTGTGACAGTCTCACTGAAATGCTATGGAGTGACAGATTGGCCATTTCTAATTTAGATGCTGAGATCCTGACTAGGTTCAAAACTTGAAGGGCTTTTCCATTTCTTTAATAAATTTAAAACTTATTAGGCTCTCTCTTGTTTCAGTATGAATAACATTGTTTTCCCTAGCTTTGACAAATGCCATATTGCCCCACTTATATGCATTTATAATAATTATTTTCCTAGCTTGTCACTCGATCATACCATGACCCTTACATACCTTTGCTGGTGCCTCCCTGCTCTGCTGAGTTAAACTACTTCCCACCCTGCTCTTATTTCACAAGCATTTTTTTACATTTCTGTACTCTGTGTGTTGCCTTTTATTCAATATCATGCATTAAGACTTGGTCTGTCTATTGGGTCTTTCTGTCCACCTTCATTATGTGCTTATATTTTCAGAAAAGTGCTTTAGTATGTGCTTTTGCCTTCAGAATGCAAGAGCGTGTCAGCGTATGACTAAAAGTGCACTAGTAACACCAGAGAGTCTTTTGGCTTTTCTAGACTGCATTTTTAAAAGTTCAGCTGTTCTAAAATGCTTTTATTCAGGCTGACTTTGTTTTACTCAGGCTGTTGATGTGCTTGTTCTGCTAATTGAGGTAAGTTGGCATCAGGTACAGAAATATGCGTGCCAGCTGCGCAAATGTTGTCTGTACTGGTGATACATTCTCGTTACAGAAAAAAAAAAAAAATAAAATGCATCTGTGCTCTTCAGAGCTAGAATGCACTGAGACTATACAAGGCAGGTTGATGTTTTTAACCTGGCTCAAGCGACCAAGAAATTCTCTCATTACTGTGGCTGGGTGCAGGCCAAGTAATGGAAATAAGGTATGCCTTGTGCTCTCGTGTCCTTGCTTTGCAGAGTGGCAGAGGGGAAGAAATGTGATTCTGTGTTCTCTTCAGGCATGGGTTTGCCGGGGGTGGGGGAGGATGAGGATGAGGGGTGGGAAAGCTTCTTTAGCCTGTGGATTCACACTGCTTGGTGTGAAGCGTGCGCTCACCCACTGTGTGAGACAGTTGTCACTGTGTAGCCTACCCCACTGGTTGGACTTGGAGGAAACTTACATTCTTTTCATTTACAATGTGTGCTCTTAAATCTTGGGTTATAGATTGTTTATCTATCAGGAGAGGAAGAAAAATGAGAGTGAAACCCCTTCTTCAGGACAATGAATCAGGAGGCAAGGTACACAATTTATTCTTGAAAGAAGTCAAAGGCAGAAACATCTTAAATCTTACAGCTCTTAGACGCAGAACAGGCCTTCACAAACAGCCCACGCACTCAATTTGGACTCCTGTCATGGATTTTCACCAGAGGTCAAGGCAGTCTGGATAGCTAAGGAAACTGGTCTTGCCAGTATAGGAAGGTGTAAAAGTAATCATTAGATCTGCACGCACTTCTGAAAGTAATCTAGCACATCCTTAGGAAGTATCTCAGGGAAAAATATCCCAAGCCTTTTGGAACAAAGGATTTTCTCAAAAACAATTGAGAGACACATGTCATTAGTAAAAGAAACTAGAGCAATAGAACAGTGAAGGTAGTTCTAATAACCAAATCTTGAGCAAAGTTATTAGTGTTTTATCATCAAAATAGAAGGACTGAGTGGGGTTCTCATTTGCATAATGATGTAAAAAATAGCATGTATTCTACTGTAAGGTGTGAATAAGAGTATAGCTTGCAAGATGTGTGAAGTAATCCTTCTGCCTTACTCAGGAAAGTTTCTGCTGGAGTACTATATCCGGTTTTGGGCTATGATCTTCAAAAAAGGAGTTGTTTTCCCTGAACTTTTTTGACACGAATATTCACAGCACTAGAAATAAGCTCCTGTGTAAAGGACTGTGATATTTCATGTCATTTAGCTTAGAGATACAGCAGCTTAAAGCTGACAGAGGTAGGACGATAGAAGCATTATTTTCTGTCCAGTTAGGAGAGGAGAAGATGGAAGGAAGATAGTGATCAGGTGAATGCAGAACTGTTACCCTCTAAGTCCCGCAATACTGGAAGTAATAGGAGACCATTTAAAAACATAAAAGAAAAATATAAAAGAAGGAATATTTTTGCATGAAGGGCAGTGAATTCCTGGAATTTCCTCCTATAGAAGATTTTGGTGGCAGGGAAGACCAGCAAGTTCAAGAAGGGACTGAACACATTCCTGGATAGCAGATCCATAAAGGGATGCTAAAAGGACTATGGAGAGATTTTCCCTCTAGCATCCCTAATACAGTATCTGTAGATATAGGAGGAGTACAACAGGGATGGGCTGCAGAAAATGAGCAGGCTTACTTCCTCTCTTTAAATAGCCTTTTTCTTTGCTGTTGTCTGAGATAGAGTACTGGACTAGACGTACTATTAGTCTGATCCAATAGAAAATTTATTGCATTTTTAAGATAAATCTATCTTTTATCCATAAGAGGACAAAAAGGAAATTAAGCCTTCCTCCCTCACCAATGAAAACATAATATTTTCATGAAGACAGGATATCTTTGAACAGTTTGGATTATGGAATGTTCAGATATTCCTTCTGGGTATATAAGCAAAGACAATTATATTAATACTTCAAATTTAATTTGTTTAGACAGTTATATTTTGAGGGGTTTTAATTTCATGTGTTAGGGCAAATCAGACCAGGGAACCTGCTATTCTTATTCTTTTGATGTTATTTAAGGCTAGGCAAGCCTTGGAGGGCATTAATCTTCTGCAAGTCCCAGAGGGAAGAGAACACATTTTCCAGGCTACTGGTGGAATCCATCTATCTCTGCAGAGGAGATTTTTCATTGCCTACTCACTGAACAGCCTAACAAGGAATGGAGTGGGCTGCAAAGCTATCAATGGATTCTGGAAGTGTGCCTTGCCAGAAATCACATTTGAGCATCTTATGATCCTCCTGCACAAAAAAAAAAAAAAGATAGAAAAGCCTACACTAGAGATTTTTGATCAAAAGCAAAATGGTTTTAGACAAAGATATATATGTCTGCAAACGATCCCTCCCTCCTTTTCAGTGTCCATACTGGACTACCTGCCATAGCAGACATATGCAAGGAACTTTTCCAACTACTGCAGCCATTGGGGCAGAGAGTCTGTAGTGATTTGCCCAGCATTTTAATGTAAATAAAAATGCAGTGTTTTCAACTGATGTAACAGAACTGTGAAAGAAAAGGCATGCTGTTGCTCATGAAAAACACTACTGTCTTCCTCCTTAAAAACATAGAGAGCATTTATTTAACCTCTTTCTGAATGCAGTTTCTGGAATTGCTTTTACCATTCTTAATTTTATAGTATGGTGTCTTCTGCTATGCCTGTGCTCAGATTCAGGATAGAAGTAGTAAAGCCAAGAGACTTTAATTAGTGTGTATACTTTTTGGAGAGGGCAAATGTGAGCAAATGCCTACCCTGTGCTTAGGTTTTATCTTCTTAGAAAGTAATTTGGCTTATTCCAGACTGGAACTCAGGTGTAAGAAAATACATGTAACATGTATGCTCAAGGAGTTTGGGTTAACAGCAAGCCAAAGCTCGAATCTAATTTGAGAATAACATTGTTTATCTCTGCTTGAATTGTATGGCAATTAAGCTCCTTTCTCCTCTTCAAATTGTCCTTATACAAGTGCAGATATGGTGTATTTCAAAAAAACCCAACTCATCCCTCTAGAAGAAAACGTGGGTTTTCCCTCCAGCTAAGTAATAATAGCTGGGTGTTAGTTGTCTCCCAGTGCTCTTTTGCACCCCCGGGACTAGGGCTGCAGAACCTAGAATAGAGCCCATGGAAGCAAAGGTACAAACACCAAACTGGTGTTTGCAGTCTGACGCATAACTTCTACTAAAGCCAAGATGATTGACCATGGAGCCTATACGTTTTGGAGCCTTCATGTTTGACAGATGTGAATTGTGCTGAAGAGGCCCCTCTTGTATAGTAAATTACCAGAAAATGAGAAACAATGTACCCTGTTTACAGATGGGTCCTATTCTATTGTGGGAAAACATCTGAGGTGGAAAGCTGCTGTGTGGATTCCTATAGGACAAATCGCAGAAACTGTTCAAGGAAAGGTGAATCAAGACAGTTTGCAGAGGTGAAAGTCATCCAGCTGGCTTTATATACTGCCTAAGTAGAGAACATGGTTGTAAAAGTAGGCTGTGCTCATACACCCAAGAGTTGTGCCACTGGAGAACATCAAAACAACAAACAGGTGGTCCAGGCTGCTAAAATTGAAGTGGCTGAGGTGGATCTGGACTAGAAACATAAGGACGAGCTACTTATAGATTGATGGGTTCATGAAGCATCAGGACATCTAAGAAGAGATGCAACATACAGATGGGCTCATGATCAAAGGACAGACTTGACCATTGACACCATTGCACAGGTTATCCGTGAATGGAGAACACGTGCCATAATCAAAAAAACAAGTGGTATAGAGCACAATGGGTGAAATATCAATATGGGGAAGCCTGACTATCACACTACAACAAAGCCTACAATGTGCTTACCGTGGTGGAACCAACTACTGGACAGTTGGAAACAGACCCTGTGCCCCGTGCTAGTGCCTGAAATACCATCCTGGACCTTGAAAAGCAGGATTTATGGTGACATGGCACCCCAGAAAGAATTGAATAAGACAACAGAACTCATTTCTGAAACAGCCTTATAGACACCTGGGCCAAGGAGGATGGGATTGACTGGTTGTATCACATCCCCTATTGCACACCAGCCTCTGCGAAAATTGAACGATAAAATGGGCTGCTAAAAAGTACACTGAGAGCAATAGAGGCTGGGACATTCAAGCATTGGGATTCAAATTTACCAGAAGCCGTTTGTCTAGTTAACACTAGATGATCTGCAGGTTGACCTGGCCCTGCCAAATTGAAACTCCTACATACTCTAAAAAGAGGTAAGGTTCCCATGATACTTATAAGGAACTGCCTGAGAAAGAAAGTCTGGGTTATTCCTTCCTTGGGAAAAGGCAAACCCATCTGTGAGACTGCTTTTGCTCCAGGACCTGGGAGTCCTTGGGGGGTAATGTGGAAGGATGAGGAATTCCAATGTATACCTAGCACAGTATATAGTATACCTGTTCCAATGTTCCTAGCACAGAAGAAAGAACTCCTACTAGCAGTGACTATGGTATGGCTTTGGCCTCTTCTCAACACATGTGATATCCTCAGAGCACTGCAAGTTTACAGAGATATGCAGTGCCCCTTTGCCAGGCAGTATGGCTCAATGGGGAGCCCCTGGAAATGTACTAATTTCCAAAACCTGAGCAGCAACATCCCTCGCTGTCCCTCACTAGCAAGACAAGTTTACAGGCAAAAAAATGCTCCCTTGTGCACAGCTGCCAAGCCAGCCAGGGCTGCACTCCTTCCTGGGCTGAGCCCCCTCTTTCTGCAAAACACTGTGCTGAGCTGCCTGGTTTGATCAGGTAGCACTGAGCCATCCTGGGCTGCTTTGCTCTCTGGTTGGCTGTGCATCTTTTTGCGTCATGGAAATATTTCCTGTGCACAGACCAGTCTCCAAAGTTTTGAGAAATGGACAGGAGAGTCTGCTACACACCTGGGCTTCTTGCTGTTCTCCACTTTCTTGGATTGTTTCAGTTGTCCATCCCAGAAAGCTGTCTTTAGGTCTTTCTGATTTTCTTGTCTGGTTGGCCTTCAGTCCCCTCTTTACAGAGCAGTTTTTTCTTTCTGTTCCTTTGAGTTTGGTCATGCTGTGAAGGACCTGCAAACCTTTCCATTCAATAATATAATGAGATAGGTAAAACCACGATAAACTTAAAAATTAATCTTTTAATCAAAGCTAACTCATTTTACCTTCTTTCCTCTGACAAGCATTTCCCTTGCTGAGGGCATATGAGGGAGCCTGCCACACGTCCTGGAGTGACTGCGGGCAAAGCTGGAGGTACCTATAATGGTCACATAGTAGTGAACAGGTGGCAAGGACCTACCTGGAGGAGGAAGCTACTGTTTGCCAAATGGCTACTTTGGCAGTTAAAAGCAGATCACTTGGGTTGGTTTGCATTGTCCAAATTTCACACAGTTCCCCACCCTCAAAATAGAATTCATGAAACTCTGATGAAGGAGGATCTCAACTCAACTTTTCTGAAGGTGACAGCTACTGACAGGATAGCTCAGCTGAGCAAAGAGGTAGTGAGGCTATGTAGGGAAAAAATTAGGCCAAATCCCAGCTAGAACTAAACCTGGCTTCTGCTGTCAAGGACAACAAAAAAAGTTTCTATAAGTATATTGGTAATAAAAAGAGGACTAAGGTTAATCTCTGTCCTCTAGTAGACGGGGCCAGTAACATAGTGACCAAGGATGAGGATAAGGTGGAGGTGCTTAAGGCTGTCTTTGCCTCAGTCTTTAGCAGTAGGACCAGTTGTACCTTGAGTACCCAGACGCCTGAGCTAGAAGACAAGGATGGGGAGAAGAATGAAGTCCTTGTAATCCAAGGGGAAATGGTGAGGGACCTGCTTCAGC
>VZSZ01009499.1:39750-74093 GCA_013398815.1 Ibidorhyncha struthersii | reverse complement strand
TTCCCCCCCCCCCCCAGGGCTTTTCCTTCTGAAGAGACTCTTTGTAGGTATCCTGTTGCTACCGCATGCAGTTTTGTAAAGTTTCTCTCGGACTCCTAATTTTATTTTTTCTCTAGTAGAGTTTTAATCAAAGTTTTGTAGCAAAAGATGGATCTTTCAGATGCCTCCTGAATAGAAGTTGAGTTCCATTTGTTACATCTGTACATTTATTTTGAGTCGCTGAAGAAAAAGCACATATTGTAAAAACACAATATGCAAGAGTGCATGTTGTAAAAGTAACTTCTACCTTAGTTTTACTTTTGATTATCAGTCTTCCCGTGCCCTTAAGCATACATATATATTCTTGCATCGGAGTTTGGGGGGGGGGGGGGGTTACGTGACTAAAATAGTTTTCCCCCCAGTGTATGCAAACCATTCTGTAAGTGCTGACTTTTATGTTTCAGCTGTGCGTTTTTTAAAGTAGAGCCAGAGTAATGTTAGCAGACCAGCTCCATGTTTTAGTTCTGCTACTTTCCCAACCAACTATAAATTACATGCTTCAGACCTTATTGATTGGTGGTTTACCTTAATACAGTAATACTGGAAATTATCCGCTTGTAGTTGTGAAAGCTATCGTAGAGTGAAGAGGTGTATGTGTGTGAGAGATCTTAGAATTCTCTGGAGAGTTTATTATTTGCGGGCTAACTGTGGATAAGGGGTTTTATGAAGTTGAAACTTGTGCAGACGTTTTTTCTGCAGCCATAAGGGTAGAATACTGCTGCAATTTGTCTGTTGGGAGCCCTTAGAGCGCAGTTGCTTTACTGCTGAACGGTATTTCATGTCATAAGTATCAATGACATGCAGGCCTGTTAGCAAATGGAACGGGCAAGTGAATTCAAAATAATATTTTTGAGCTATCTGTGTTGGAATCAATCAGCATTTTTGCTATGTCTGCAGATGTTGCTGCCATAATTAAGATCAGCAGAGACATTAGATCCTTTTTATGTGAAATGGGGGAAACTGTACATGTACTTGGTTCTGAAACAGCCTTCTACTGATCCAGCTTCATTAATCCTCTGGGGCTTTGTGAAGCATTTTTCTTCGTTGCTTTCCTTTTACAGTCCTCCACACTGCTGTAGGGGAAATTATTTGAGAATTAAGGAGAATCAAAACCGATGAGCTTTTTTTCTTCAGGGGATCAAGTATTCAGTAATTCTTCGGAGTGTTCTGTGATCATTTTGATTTGAAGGTATAAAAGAGAGTCAAGTAGAAGCAGTGAGCAATATTGAATGACATTCTTGGGAACAAACATGAAGTGGGAATGCTGAAAACAAGCTGGCTTCATGTTTGAATCATCTTTTTTGTAGGTGCATCGCAAGTATCTGCTGATCTGTTTTTTCACAAATGTTTCCATTAACTAGTCAAAAAATAGAGCTATCGCCCCTTTTTTCATTCCAATACGTGCTCTTATAATGAGAGAAAGAAATCCTGTCCTCTGAGTTGACAGCCTTACGGAAGGATGGGCGTTGGGGGGAATGCATCTGAATGTTGGCGTTCCGGTGCTCATCTTCTCTCCGTTTTTACTGTTTGCAGGTTCTGTCGTCCGTGATGGCGTCAGCTCTACCAAGAACCCTTGGGGAATTGCAGCTGTATCGAATACTACAAAAAGCAAATCTCTTATTCTACTTTGATGCCTTTATTCAGCAGGGTGGTGATGATGTCCAGCAGCTCTGTGAAGCAGGTGAAGAGGAGTTTTTGGAAATAATGGCTCTCGTAGGCATGGCTAGCAAGCCGCTTCATGTCCGAAGGCTGCAGAAGGCTTTGAGGGACTGGGTCACAAACCCTGGTCTTTTTAACCAGCCTCTCACCTCCTTACCAGTCAGCAGCATTCCAATATACAAGCTTCCAGAAGGGTCTCCTGCGTGGCTGGGAATATCCTGCAGCAGTTATGAAAGGAACAGCAGCACCAGAGAGCCTCACTTGAAGATTCCAAAATGCGCTGCCACGACGTGTGTGCAAAGCGTGGGCGCAAGCAAATCCGATGTGGTGGGGAACTTATCGCTGCAGAGCAGCAGTGAACCGAGACTCTGGCAAGGACACCACACCACAGAGAGTGAACATAGTCTTTCCCCAGCTGACCTTGGCTCTCCAGCTTCACCAAAGGAAAACAGTGAGACCCTGGATGCCGCTGCTGCTCTGTCAGTTGCTGAATGCGTAGAACGTATGGTTCCCTCCCTGCCCAAAAGTGACTCGAACGAAGTCAAGGAGTTACTGAAAACAAATAAGAAACTGGCAAAGATGATTGGTCACATCTTTGAGATGAGTGACGAGGACCCTCACAAAGAGGAGGAGATCAGGAAGTACAGTGCAATATATGGCAGATTTGACTCGAAAAGAAAGGATGGCAAGCATCTCACCCTCCACGAGGTAAAATACCTTGAGCGACAGTGGGCTTCCTCCCTTATTCCTACACCTTTTATGAGATGTTGTTCACAGGATACACTGTTTGTACGGGCGGTTCTCACCAGGTGACGAGAGTTGTGTGTCTTCCAGGAGCCGTAGGCAGCTCTGCCTTGGGATAGAAATCTCGGGTGCAGTAGAAGTACCCTTTCCTGGGTGGGTGGGTGCATGTGTGCACAGGTGACTTCAGCTTGGTGTCATCAGACTACTCGGTCACTGGTGCGGCCTCTCAGGCAGAGGGTTTAAACAGTTTCGCACTGAAATAGCAAACCAGTATTGCACTGAGTGTGGCCCTTGGGTTCTAGGCATTCGGCACATTTTTAAAGCACTTCTGCCTTGATGTTCCCTTGCAACTTTGAGAATAGACAGTTTGTTTGGAAGATCAGTAACTAAAATCGCTTGTGTTTGGTAACAAGATCACCTGGCTTGGTTACTGCCCTCTGCTGTCTTCCCTCTCCTCCAGACCCTGCTGTGTAGCTTGTGCCCTCGAGGTAAAAAGGATTCTGCTTGATGAGGTCTCTAAACCCAATGGGGTGGGATTTTTTTGTGTTTGAATTGCGATGAAGCTTAATTACACAACCTGTGGGGTTTTTTTTTTGGCACAGTGGTCTTACGCCGGTCAAGTGAAGTGCAGACTATGTGAGAAGGAAGGGAAAGGACTGTCTTCGGTAACAAGGGGTTGTCCTTTAATACCTGCGTAGCATCTGTTCCCTCTTGTCCTTAAAAGTCCACGCGGGCCTCCTTTGCTTCTCTTCTGGCGTTCTTGAGGCTCACACTACATATGTTGTAACGCAGTAGGTGTGTCTGTGTGGGGAATAGTTCTCTAGTGCCAAAGTGCAGTACAAGAGGAGAGCAAACATTAATTCAAAGCAGTGCCAAAACGCTGTTGATATGAATGCTGCATCAGCATTTTCACAGTTAACAGTGATTGCAAAATTTCAGTTGGATTTAAAATTTGGCATGTAAGGCTTAGCTCCCAAAAGGAAAGGCAATGTTTATATTACAGGAGTGCCAAAAAAACTGTACTGGCTTCAGCCTTTTTTCGCTTCAAGAAGTTTTGTAGGTGTGTTATCCATAGCATAAGACTAGGTTCTCTTTATGGTTCTGAGTAGAAGGGCAGAAGGAAATAAGGTGTATTTCTTTACATTTTTGTTTATGTATTTATATTTATTTATAAAGCAACTGCACATCATCAGCAGTGACTTCACTAGGGCCTTTTCTACAGACCGGGGAGATGCTTCCAAGGAAACTTGTTAGTAGTCAGCGGCATTTCTACCACACAGTTTTAGTTGTGCAGCTTTTGCTTACCTGCTTTGTGTTGAACACTTACAGTCTATGAATGCATCCAGCGTGCAAGAACAGACCCCGTCTTACTCCCTTGACCTTGTGGAAGTCTCTCCCGTGACAGAACAAGTTGCGTGTGAGATGGAGGCAGGTTTTGAAAGGATTAATTGTGTAGATGCCCTGTGTACGTTGCTGCAGAGTCAGGATTTGGAGAAAGGAGGGTTCTCCCCACCTGAGGATGGAGGTAGTCAAGGTGTACAACGTGTGCTGCTGTGTGCTTTTGCAGTCACTCTCTGGGGTAGTGGCTGCAGAAAATAGTCTGAAATCTGGGCAGACTTCTTGTAGGATAGTTTCCTGGCATCCACCAGTGTAATGGGAGGTGGATGCTGGGACCAGCTTTTGTGTCAGGCATGTGGTAGGCTCCTGAGCCTGGAGGAGTGAGTAGTGTGGTGGTAGTTTGAAGAAGCAGCACAGCGAAGAACTGGAAGAAAGGACGATTGCTCTGCTTTCTTAATTTATTTTAGTACTGTGCTACAGATCTTTACAACATCATTTTAAAACCATGTTTAAAAATGGAATGAGAGCATGGTTTGGCTTTAGGAAATATTTCTATCGCTATTATGATTAAGGGCACAAGATCAAAGGAGTATGTGGTTGACTTATGCCTCATTTACGCATGTGGGGCCTCGCTGAACTTGATGGGAACTGCACACATGCAAGCAAGAAGAATTTGCTCATAATTGGTTTACTGTTTGCTTAAAGAGGCTGGATTTTACAAAGTTTTGTCTTGAACAGTTTTCTCTCCATTTCCATTTTAAAGCAGAAAATATACAAATATTAGCAATGACACCATTTTTTTTGTTTAAAATCTGCTAAACCAGAGTTTGCCTTTTGTAAGCTCAACTTCAATGGATTTTTGTTTTTGATGGCTTAAACAATTTGCTGCTCAGAAGGAAGGACCTGAAACAACCAGGGAGGTAAGTTTCTGCTTGTCCAGAGACACTGTTTCTACATGTGTTAATACATTCCAAGGCTGTCATTCTGCCTCGCAGTTCAAGGTTTCTCCCTGCAGCTGGCAATGAACAGCTGAATAAACTGCACTATAAATTTTAAAAGCTTAAGTAGGGGTTAGCTTCTTAATGTAAAGATCAGGGTAGCTCTGTCTCCTTAAGCAGATTGGAGTTGCATGCAAATTAAACTCAAACTTGATGGAACTATTTGGTGGTGAATTAGTGAGAATATTCTCTGTTTCAGTATGAATACTGGAGTGTCTCAGAGGGCTTGAGCAGCCATTAGAGGCCAGTGAGAGCTGGAGACACTGAACTGGTTTGGAAGTGGATGCTATTGGTAGGATTATCTGCATAGAGCACTGATCTAGCACAAAATCTGATGCAGAATCTTTCAAAGACGTTGCAAAATTAGTAAACATACTGTCCTTAATGCATCCCATTGTCTCGCTATTACACAGCTTTTCAAGCGCGGAGAGCACTTTATTTTTAAAGTTGGACTGGAGGAGGGATGAGTACAAGGCATGCCCTTGAACTTGGTGACCCATGCATGTTTGAGTCAGATTTGTAATCTGCGTGTTAATATTACTGTGCTTGTCTAGGTACCTGTAAAACCGAAAAAAATCCTGTTTAGTAGTGTGAGAAACAGGAGTAAGAAATGCAAGTAATAAATTCTGTCTAGCTCGGGCCTTTCCTTTTCTTTTGCTGACTCACCAAAACAGTAGGGCTTGGTATTTAATTATGTGTTTTTTTTTTAGTGGGGGAATCTTTGAACCCCATCAGATGGGAACATACCCATCCCTCTCCGTAGATCCTGTGTGGTTATGTGCTGCTCCATGTCATTAAGGCTTCCAGCAAACAGAATCTTTATTTTTAGGCATGCAACGCTTTCTGTCTCTAGTATTATGCCTCCTGAAAAAGCAGGAAGCCATGATGCGCTTCAGTTCACTAGGTCTGGATGTGACCTGAAAGAAGAAACCAGGAAAAACAAACAAACAAACATTTGGCTTTTCTCATCTATTAGGATAAACAGCATTTGCCTACAACTACCCGAAGCATTTTCAGTCATTTCAGCTCTTTGCAACCTTTCAACACTTTATTGAGGGAGAAGAAACATCTCAAATTATTTTGTAAGCATTAGCCATGTTATTCATCCTCAGCAAAGTAATAACCANCCCGCCCCGTGTTTTTTTCTGAAAAGATAGACATTGTAGAACAACTGTTCCTGTCTAAGGGGTAATAGTTTGTTATTTTAGTACATTGTATTATAGGAACACAGTAACCTAGAGATGCTTTACAGATTAAACCTAAACTTCCCACCCTTGTACATCTAATCTCTGAGAGATTTTTTTTTTTTGTCTGTACAGAGACTAAAGGATCAAGCAATGTATCTAGTTTGCCTGTTAAAGACATGTTTGTGCTCTGATTAGCATTCAGATATTGCGGGAAGTGCCCTACTCAGATTGGAGGCTTTTATGCTAAACATAGGAAAAAGTGCTTATGAAATATTAGGAACAGCAGTTCTATGTGAGGCTTTACTAGAAATACTGCATGGGCACAGGCCGCCGAGAGAATCTCAGCTCTTCTTATACATGTTTTTGTTTTTTCAACCTGCCTGGAGAACAAGTGTTGCATTAGGCAAAATGTATTTTTTCTAATTTGGATGACACGGAGCACTGCAGCGAAGGGCGGCATGGTTGTGTGTTATTCACGTCTTATGACAGCTTCTATCCTTCAGGGATGGAGCGTGCTGTGTTTTGGGTGAGTTGCTGGCCTCTGTGATTTAATTCACAAGTAACATTCTGCGTTGTGGTAGGCAGTGGGCTAAAGGGGCGAGTTTCTTAGCCTTCTCCCAAGAGACACCATTTAACTGCAGACTTGCTGCTCTGTCCTCAGCTTCACCTTACATCCACTTCCATGAAAAACGCTTCTTGTACGAGCAGCGTTTTTGGTGTCTGAGGTCACACGTGTGCGGTCCGGCCCATCCTCAGCCACATAACCCCGTGCGCTGAACTGCGGCGGTTCTTTGCGCTGCCAGATCAAGGGTTGGGGATGGCACGTCTCAATCCATCATGAGTCTGCTGACTGGAAAACCAAGCTGCTTTGTACTATTCACTAGCCTGAGACAGATACATACTGTTGACAGTAGCAGCAAAGCTTAGGCTGTGCTCATTTGTGAGAAGCCAAGCCCATTCGAAGCGGCTTGATTTCCAGAAATAGTAGAAGAGTTGTGGGCACTTGGGAAAAATACCTGTAGTATTCAGTTGGCCTCTTGCTGTTACGCCTCATTACGAGTGCTGGCTGTTCCTCAGCTGAGGAAGAAGTGCAAATGTCTCTTCAGCCTCTCATTAAGGTGGAAGGAGCAGGGAATCTTCTCTCCAGCACCTCAGTTTCAGTGTCTCTCATTGCATTAATAATTTTGTTGTTTGTCTGTATTGTTGACCATAGCCTTTTCAGACAGCACTATTGTTAAACTGATACAATTAATGACAGTATCGCCACTTCCTATGGGCTTCTGAAGAGCATTGCGGAACCGTTTTGAGCCTTAATTTAATGTGGTTTTTTTTTTCCCCTCTTTGTGAAACTATTGCCAGCAGCAGAGGCACTAGAAATGTGTCCCAGCAGGCTCAGGAAAACATCCTTGTTACAAGTTACATTTGATTCATGTCTGAAGATAGTCTTCACAAACATGAGGGTGAGAAACATAGCTAAAAAAAGTTTAATCGTTTCTTAAACCATCACCTTCTACAGAATTTATGCTGTATTCACCAGGGAAAGCCATCTGTACCCACACTGTCAGGGTTGTTTTTTTTTTTTTTTTTCGAGTCCTGGGCATATTGCGTTTATAAAAATAGTATTCCCTGTAAACCAGGCTTTGGGAGCCAAACACTGTGAACGTTCAGAGCTACTGTTTTATACTGAGATTTAATTAATGCTGGTATGAGGCACAGGCAGCGCACATTCAGAGAGTCTTAACAATAATATTTTACTTTGAAGGACATTAAATGCACCAACTACATTTATATTTTTTCTCTTCCCAGAGGCTTACCTGGCTTGGTAAGGGTATAAATAAATTGAAGAAACCCTCCAGGGTTTAGCATACAATTATAGGTAATTTTAGTTGCCACTGAAATTTTTTATTATTTCAGAAGAACAGGTACTTTTACAAGCACAATGGGTGAAAGTATGCAAAATCATGAATCCCTGTTTTTGTGTTTAATTTCCAGCTAACAGTTAATGAAGCAGCCGCTCAGCTGTGTGTAAAAGATAACGCGTTGTTGACCAGGAGAGATGAACTCTTCGCACTAGCTCGGCAAATCTCTCGAGAAGTTACATACAAGTATACTTACAGGACCACCAAGTAAGGTTTTAATTAACACAAAGGACCTTTACTTTCAGGGAGCTAATCAGTCTGACAGCATTTCTTTTGAAGCACTAGAGACACTTTCTTCTTGCTCTTTAGCTAGCAAAGTGCTCTTCTGAGGAGGGTAGGAAAATGCTATTTAAGTTGTGAAGCTTTTAAACTGCTAAGATTCAGCTGTCTCGAATTACCTTTTTATTCGTGCTCTCGTTTTCCAGATTTTGCAGTGGTAGTGCATGTTGAGAGACATCTGAGAGGCTGGCAATTTCAAGTATTTGAGGCATTTGTGTACTTCAAGGTTAATGTAAATAGGCAGAGTAGCCAAAGCTGCTTAGTGTATCAATTCTTTTTTTTCCATATACAGATTTGGCTTGTTAGTTTCTAGGGAATGAAAAAGATAAGGTCGTAGGGAGTGGCTTACAAACTTGCTCTAAAAGAACTGAAGCTGAGTCCTAATTTCAGTTGTTAATGTTCTGTTAAATGAAGTGCCCTTAGGAAGAAGTAACAAAGGCTTAACAGCTTTTAAATACATTTAAAACATTAGAATTAATAAATATAATTGAAAGTCTTGATACTTTCTGTATATTGTTTTTAAATGTCAACTCCCTGATGTGTAATGCAGTATCATTTCAAAGTACACTTTCCTACACTTCTAGGAGCTTTTTATGGTTTTCCTTTGCTCCCCTTTCTTCCACAGTGATTAATGTAAATATACATCCATTCTGGGTAAGCAGTGCCAAAGACATTCCTGCAATTCTCTGTGCTCAGGTAGTTTTCCTTTCTGTTAGGAAGAAAAGTGTGTGAGTCTCTTAACACTTCCGAAAGAACGCAAGCTCCTTGTATTCCTCTGTACTTGAGTGACATTTACTGCCAAGTCCAAGTGAGTTGAAGGCCTTTTCTGTGCATCTCACTTGTTCTTGCCCGACTTTTTTTTTTTTTTTTTCCCTTGACTCTGTTTTTCATGATTATTTCTGATAGTCAGGGTTAATGTGCTGTTTACTGATAGTGTATGTGTCTTCTCTTCTAGATCAAAATGTGGAGAAAGGGATGAGCTGTCACCAAAAAGAATCAAGATAGAGGTACAGTATTGTGACTCCTGTATTTTGACCTATGCATGCTAAAATTCACTTTTGTTTTGAAGGGATCTGTCTTAAGGAAATTTGGCAAAAAAAACATTTGACAGGCAGTTGATGGGTGTGAGAGAAAGAGAGGGGGAGAACATCACCTCTGTCCCTGCGAATGTAAATGCTTAATGGAGAAACCTGTAGGAGCGGGGGTAAAAGAGTAGGATTTGCTTTATGGTAAAGTTACTCTGTGTTTTGCACTCTGAGTGAGTAGGAGGGGGAGGAATGGGACTTACTGACTTTCTGTAGTGGAGTAAGCTCAAGTACTATAGGGTGTCTTCCCATAAGGCCTCCTGCTTGTAAGCCAGTGTAGGGTGGAGTTTTCTTAATTTGCTTGAGTCAGCTTTTGGTCATGTCCAGAAACCAGAGTTCTGGATAAGGATTGATGGCGGAATACCAGCCATCTCTGACTATGCTATAAATTGTAAAACTGCTCATGTTGAAAAGTCAAAAGCTAACTAAAGGCTGTATGTGTCAACACAAATGGTTGTGCCTGTAGATATTAATTTACAGGGTTTTTGTAATTATTCTTCTGTAAAAAGCACATGTATATATGGCTAATGTGTACACCTGCACAAGATGTTGCTTAGGGAGATGCTGGGAGTTTCTTGTTAGGAGTGCAGGAGCGACATATATGTAGTTTTCTTTCTCTTCAGTTACCACTGCTGGAAGGTAGATTAGAGGCCTTTTAAAAAGTCACTTTTAATAAAGATAAAATAAAAAAAAGTAAGTATGTATACCTATATACCTCATAAGAATAGCAAATCTTCCTTTTTAATTTATATTTTAAACAAATTACTGTTTCACTGTTAATGTGGATATCTAACTCACCCTTAGTATTGTACTGTCTACTCCAAAAGGTGTGGGTTAAAAGTGCATTAGAATGTAAGCTAGGCCTGAGCTAGATTTGTATGTGACACAGGTAGGTGATATATTCTTTGACTGTAGAGGATAGTAGTGATAAATGATGCACCAAATGCAAGGCTTTCGTCTCTTCAGTAGCGCAAGACTTTGTTACCTGTACAAAGGCTTTTCCTGTGAGGCAAACCCCGGTGAGAGCAGTTAGTTTTGAAAAGGCACTTCTGAATAGGTATAGAGGAGTTAATATTTTTTATCTTTAATTATATCTTTTATTTATTAAGTTCCATCAGTCTGTGTACAGTAGTAGTATGAGTTTATGTAATACAAAATATGACTGTGCATTAAGGATTTGTTGGTAGCTTTGATGATGTCAGTAATGTCATTTACATGTCTTAGGGTTTGCTTTGACCTATGTTTGCAGGGAAAAACTATGTTAACCACCTTCACTGTTCTCTGCCTTGACCACCATGTTGCAGGATGGTTGCTTGAGTCTCCCCTCTTTAGTCTAGTCCTAATTTATAAGAGCTGGTGGGAAGCTGACGCTCCTCTGCTTGACATAGTATTTCACTGACTGTTAGAATTCAGCATTAGGAAGTTTTTCCTTCATTCAGTAATAATTGATGATGAGCAAGTATCTAAAATGACACACTGCAAGGGAGGTGCTTTTTTCCACAGGATCTTCATTGAAAGAAAAACTAAAATTAAAATCCAGAAAAACACAGGCTGAAACTTTAGATTTTTTGGAGAGCTGGAAATTTGGACAGCCTTAGGGGAATGTACATTCTCTTATTTTCTGCATGGTGAGATCTTAAGAGTCTGGAAGGCCAGCTTTCTCTAGGTAATTTTTAGTTCAGTAGTTCTGAGAAAGTATGTTTACTTGGTTTTCTTTTTATCTAAAATTGCCAGTCATATTCTAAAATGCTTGTGAAAATTTCATGTCCTAACTGTACAAATGACTATTTCAGAAATACGACTTTTTTCCAAAATAAGAAATTGAAAATACAGCTAAATTAAATAATTCATTTGATAGCATAACGTTATTGATTTTGAAATGGCCAGTGTTGTTATCAGCATAAATGTCTTTTTCCTTACAAATTTGGGAGTCTTCTAAGGAGTAAACCGTTATTTCAGTGCATTATAATTCTGAGGTACACTGTAAATCATTGACTTCGAAGAAATTAAAAAAAAGATGTGGTACTACAGAGTAGGTCACTTTTACATGTAGTGTTTTGGGTTCTTGGTGCTTGCATTTTGCAAAAAAAAAAAAGGTCCTTTCTTAGTAGTACGTTCGGGGATTTTGTGGGAGGTTTTTTCTTGTTTGTTTTTAGAAAGAGGTAAAAATGAAAATGGTAGCAAATGCTGCAGATTTTTCCTTCTGTTCTGGATAAGAATTCCTTTTCCTGTTGTTAAAGTTGTAATGCTTCATTGTGGCTCTGTTGGCTCCCTATCATGCTAATATCATGCAGAGGATCTCAACATGGGTGATTTTGTTGTTGTTGTTGTTGTTGTAACTAGCTCTCTTTCTTTTTTCTTCTTTTTTCTTTTTGTAAAGGTCATTTTGCCTTTCTGTTTTAAGACTGAACTCTGCATTTTGATTCACCATTCCTTTACCTATTAGTCATTAATGTCTCCGCAAAGCGTGGTCTGAAATACTAGTGCTTGAATTTGGAAAGAGTTCACACCCTGTTTGCATAGTGTAAAAGATTACTTAAAAAAAAAAAAAAAAAAGAGTTAATTTCCTGGTATATAATAACACTTAAAAAAAAAAAAAAAACTCCAGAGAGACTCTGAAGGTCATCCTTGAGCAGAGCTAGCAGAGCTGTGTGTGCAAGCTGCAACATTGCCGGGTTACAGCCACCCTTGTAAATTTATCCTCTTCAGGAATATGAAACTCACACAAGCAAGCATTACAGAGAAACAATATGCCATGAATTACATCAAATTACCTGTAAAAGCCTTTCTCTTCCCCTGTGAGCTCTCCCCCTCTTATTTGTAGAGTGGGTGGGCGAGCTGTGGGAGTGAAGTGTAGAGAGGAGAAGGGAAAAAAATTCCAGGCAAATGACAGACTAAAGGTGTGGAGGGAGTGAAAAAGGGAATGGAGTGAATTGGGATTTGGAAGCAGCTTATAAAAAAGCGTAGTTCCTAAATCTGCTGTGGACAAAAGAGCAGGACAGGCGAACCGGGATGGAAACAGTGCATCCTGCTGCAAAGATCTCTCCCGCATAGGTGTTGCGGGGTGGGGGCACCCCTTATTTTGTCATCTTCCGTGACTCAGTACCAGCATTGCTCGAAGCGATGAGCTGTTGTGGCACCAGCTTAGAAAGCAAAACAAGTCACAGGTATATCACGCAGAAGTCCATGGAGGGAGAGGCTGCTCATCGCTGCTGCTGCTTTGCGTTGGGGTTGAGGAGGTTCCTCTTCAGAGTCAGTGCGAGCAACCAAAAGAGCAAAGAAAGAGGGTTTGAAAAATACTCGTGCTGTCTGTGATATCAAGGAATTGTTCTGTGTGTCAGTGTCTCTGTTCAGCTGAACGAGAGGGGTGGGGAGAGCTTGGAAAAGCTAGTTTGGGAAAGCTCAGCGGGAGTCGGGGGGCACAGGCAGGAAGACCAGGCTGCAAGGAAGCATCTTCCCTTGGTGCTGGTACGGGTGGAGGGAGAGGAAAGGCCCACCTCCGCCATTGCTGAGAAGGTTGAAAAGAAAACCAGTCGAAGTGTAGGATTTGTGTTTTTTCACAAAAACAGCAAAAGCAGTAGAAGCTACTGTTTGCATAGGAAAAATGTCATTAGGGGGAGCGAAAAAGCACATGTGGGACTGAGAACATCTGCTGCACGAAGCTGCTTGAAAAACAACCGAGCAGCAGCATGGCAAAACAAAAATGCTGTGCCACATGCAGCGGGCCCTCCTGACCGCCGAGGGAGAAGGAACTGCCAGGCAAACCTGGTGCAGAGCAGGTCATGCCTGGCCCAGCCTGCTCCTCCTCAGCCCTTACCCGCGGGACAGCGGGGAGGAGAACAGCCAGCAGCGGGGAAGGGCAGCGGGAAGGTGATGCAGAACGGTGTCGTCATCCAAGAGTTAGCTGCGTGACTGACGGATGACAGTCATGGCAAGAGGCAGCGACAGGCAGCCGGCCCCGCTTTTAGGGAACAGCCTTTGGTTTTGTATTGGCAAGTGATCACAGATAGGTTATAAAGAGCCGTGTTACCTGTTTTGTTGCAAAAATAGATTCCTGAGTGATAGGTTTTTGTGTATTCAGTTTCTCGTCTTCCTACACATAATTGTTCTCCTCTCCCAGACAAATTCAGGTCTAACTATGAAAATGGTCAGTGCTCATGGAAGTGTGTTGCAAAGCCTTTGTTTCTACAGGATGAGGTTTTGTGGCAATTTACCGGGTTATGAAATTTTGCATACCTATCATGTTTATTTTTTCCCCGAGGGAGTATGTTGGGTGGATAAAAGCAATATGCAGTGTTCAGACAGTTTTTTTTTTTTTTCCTTGGTGTAAAGAATAGCTTTATTTGCATTACGTTGCACTGAGGGTCTGGGCATCTGACGTAGGTCTGACCACCGCTCCGCAGGTCAGCAGGCAGCCTGCCAGGGGCATGGACCTTGTAGTCCTTCCCCTGTGTTTTTTCTGAAAGATCACTTTTCTTGTTCTTGGGCTGTAACCCATTTGTCCAGCTATTGTCAAAAATGTTATTTACGTGCATGTGCCTCTAGAATCCACAGGGAAAACATACCTAATTTGGCATACTTTTGACACCTGGGTCTGCGGATCCTCAGTGATAGATGTCACTGTTTTCAAGTTTGGGGACTGTCTCAAGATCTCGAGCTTCCTCTCATGTTTTAACAGTGTCACCTGTACTGTGCTTTTGTAAACATTTCTGGATGTTCCTCTATTTTACATGAGCTTTCCTTTTAGAATGCCAAGCAGGATAAATTTCTCATCTTCAACCTTTGCTTCGATGATTAATTTATTTTAATGGAATCTGGCAGGCTTTCACAGGAACTTTATTTGCCTTATTGGTACATATGCAAGCTGCAAAAGAGATTTGCATGTCGTAAGCGTTTGAGATTGAAAGACTTATTGAATCATGTTTTTCCATAGTATATAAAGTCTTTGCTACCCTACTTTTAAAATGGTGATATTTCATTTTGTGATACTAGTATAGGTACAGTGTGAAATACATTGAATTTCAGGAGGCTTTGCTCAGTTTCTCAAGGTTAGTATATCCAGCTGCTGTGCCTTAGTCTCGACTACATATAAACCTGATTTCTTAAGAATCTCCAAAGCTGTTGTATGTAATGAGTGACAGAAACTACAGGCCTAAATCTGCCTGGCAAGGCTGAATGTAAACTAGTTGAATGTCAGTGACAACAGTAGTCTGGATTCACCTGAAACTGAGAGAGAGGAGATAGGATTGTCTGTGTATGCCATTTTAGGCGTATAGCAGTTGTAGTAGAGGGGCTGTGCGTGTTTTATGCACAAACTTAAATGAAGTGGATAGCACGAACATGTAAATTGCAGTCCAGAATTTTCACAGAAGTTCAGGAATGCGTTGGGTTTTTTTTCTTTTGAGTATACAGAGAGGGTGAAGAAAAATCATTAATATGTCCCTCTTGGTGTTTCGTTTCTTCTTATGCTCAATAGGATGGTTATCCTGATTTCCAGGACACAGTCCAGACGCTCTATCAGCAAGACAAAATGCCACTTGCTTTGGCTAAAGGAAAGAGTGAAGACTCAACGGCTCTTAATTCCCAGGTAAACCAACTACGCTACATTGTGAATAATACAGATCATGTCTTTGTACATTGATTTTGATGTATTGTTTTGATGACTAATTACTGTCAATTTTCAAAGGCTACCTAGCTTAGCTGTGATTGCATCACTCTTAATTTGGGTTTACCTTCTGAAACTGTTCTGACACAGTCCTACAGCTTTACCCTTGATAGTTCCAAGGAGGTAAGATCTAGTGTAGTAGGCTTGAAAATACGTGATTGCCTGTCGAGAGCAAGTAGGATACTATTGGTACAGTATGTGCTGTGTTACTTGCGTTATTAGCTATAAATGGAAAGTTCAAGTTACTGAGTCTACTGAGGAATAGAGTAGGCGATCTTGGAGTTCTCAGTTCTGACGTTTCTTGTAAGAAGGAAGGCCAATATATTTAGGAAATAGCGAACCTCTGGATCCAAGAGGATAAATTGCCTTTCTAAATAACATCTAGCCTGGTGGAACTGCAGTCTTTTCGAGTATCCAGAAAGCTTTTGATAAATGAAGACATGTTTCTGATTCTTGCTTTGTCTTTTCTGTCATGTATCCCAGCCTTGAGGCAAAATACTCATGTCCTACTGCCAGTTGTTGCCAAGGAGGGATTTTAGGCTAAGTTGCAATAAGTGTATTTTGTCTAGCTGACTTGGGCAAAAGTAATCACTGAATTTTCATGTAAGATTACATGATTACATTACGCTTCTGTTTTCTGAGACTAGATGTGTTACGGTGTCTTTTACCTTCTTCTATTGCAAAGTAGTGTACAGTCATACAAGTCTCTTTATTGTGATACATCAAAAAGCAATTATGCTACATGCTCCGATGTTACATAATGATTAAACGAACTTGATTTTTGCAAGCTTATTTTCATATTGTGTATGCTTTAAAGTTTTCATTGGTCACTGCTGCCTAACAATGGACTAGAGATTTATTTTAAGCTTAAATGCATCTGCAGCTCTACAGTTTTTTCTGTGGTGATCAGAAGTATCATTGCAGTGTAAAATTCTGGGTTTATCCCAATTAAACAACAAAGATGGCATGAATGAGAAATGTTTTATGCTTTTTAAAAATTATTCTACAGTTCAAAAGTTGTAACAGCAGTGACTGAGTAGCAAAGTTAAAGTACACTTGACAGTAACCTATTTGAAAATAGTTTTTTTGACCTACCTCACAAGACCAGGCTTGAGCTATCGGTGTTCTTCTGCAGAACCTGATGAGCTCTAAGCCAGAGTAAGTAAGTATCGGTCATGTCATTACCCTGCTGTCAAGGTCAGCGCTGCGCTGGAGAAGCTCAGACTTTGCTGGTCTGTTATGCGCTCATTTGTAGATTGTTGAACTATGCTGAGTAAGCAGACTTCTGTGGGAAGTCAGGGCTTTCATCCTCTCCCAAGAAAAGTTAAGTGTTCTGCAGTTAATAGGCCTCTGTACTACATGCAACAATTACGGTGTTACCGGAAAGAGAAACACATTTTTTACTATCGATCACAGATTTCAGGTTTGTACACTTTTTGTTCTTATGTTCATTGTGGCTTTTCTAAATCAACTTTCTTGACTTGTGATTTTCTTTTGAGTTTTGCGAGATGCTTATTTACATTCTCAAGAACAAGATTATATTGAAAGTTAGAATTCTCTTGGCATTAAAGTCAATGACAAACATTCAGACGCCATTTCCTCCCACGTTGCACTGCATTGTTTAGTTTCACTCTCTAGAGGTGTATAGGTCTTGTTCTTCTTCTAGACAGACATTTCACACCTTTATCCCCCACAAACATACTGTCATCCTACACTTTCAGAATGGCAGATTTTTAAGCTTGTGTAGTGCTGTTTCCTAAAATAAAGATTCCAAGATGTCTGGTGAAATCTTGGCATAAGTTTTTAGCAGATGTTGCCATTGCTCTTGGAATATTTTGTGAAGGCATATATTTGAACAGAGCTAACTGGATAATTAAGACATTATTTTTTGCTTTTCTTGAGATTCTCTTCACGTAACCTGCAGTCCTAAAGTGCAGGAAGTGCTTTTTGTGTGTTTTCGAAGAACGGAATTTAATGCTGCATTTCTGCATGGATGAACTACAGCAGCTTGCATTTTAAGTATTCTTGAGTGACTCAGATGTACAGTATGAAAATCTTTATGGGTGCAAAAATATTTTGTTTGCTTGATAGTTTTGAAGAAAGTGTAAAGCACACATCTGTACATATGAGTCAACAAAGACCTATATCTAGGCTGTTAGTCTTTTTGATTTGATATTGTTTTTTTCCCTGTGTTTTGACTCGCTATGTGTATGTATATAGAGAGAATTTTTTTTGCTTTATTTGCAGTCGGAAAAGGTGATGGCAAAACAGATGGAGTTTCTTTGCAACCAGGCTGCATTAGAGAGACGTCTTTCCACAGGGTGTTACAGACAAAACTCAGAAGAGCACAGCCCCAATGGCATGTCATTAGATAATGCTGATGGACAAGGTACGGTAGCTTCCAGGCATGGTGTTGCTGCTAGCAAATGCATTTGATATTATGCAACCTTTGTCAGTGGTGTTACTTATCTAGTGTAGAACACGGAACACTGAATGGACAAGATCTCTGCCCTGAAGTGCTTACGGTCTAAATAATGCAATCAGGTGTACAGTCAGATCCTGCTCTGTTACTCTGATGCATCTGGGCAAACTGCTTTCCCTATGGGTAACATGGGGAGGGAGGAAGGTAGGGTGTGCTACTATTATTGAGGGGAGAACTTGGCTCTAACTTTACCCTAAGTTTTGAAAATAGAGCAGAATGTTGCATTTCATTTGGGTTCTTGCTTTGTGGCAATTGAAAGTAAAGCAGATAATGTAGTTGGTACCCCTTTTTGTTTACCTGTTTGTGCAGTCTAGGAACAAAACCTGAGGAGCTGGCTATGTAAATTACTTAGAAGCAGATTCTAATGATGTTTTTAGTAGCTTGTTATTCTTCAGAAAGCTTACAGTTTTGTGGTTATCTCTTTGATTTACCAACTAGCTATTCCTTTGCTTGAATTAATTTTAGGAGTGTTTGTTTTGCATCTGTTTGGTTTTCTTTTTTTTTACTGTTGTGAAATGAGACAAAATGTTACAAACACAACAAATAAAACCAGAAGTTCTTGTATCTTTTTTTAAGAGCTAGTATGTTTAAGGAGGGGGGAAGAGAAGCAGTAGACAGAGAAATTAAGGGAATTGATATAAGTAAGTGTTAAAACATAGGTTTTCATTTGTGTGTAGCAATGTGTCATTTGTGTCAAGCAATGTGGCACACAAGTATACAGGAAGAATTAGGTATGTGGATCCAGCTCTTCTTGATAGTGCAGGTTTCTGTATACCATTGATCCATTGTGCAGTGAGAGTGGGAATTTTTAGGATCTCAAAGTTTTTTGAGCAGAATAAGAGATTCTGCTTTGCAGACTATTCCACAGGCACTCCTAGAAAGGGACACTCAGCCATACAAAAAAAAAAAAAAAAAGGCTGAGTGTCCCTTTCTAGGAGTGCCTGTGGAATAGCCTGCAAAGCAGCATATTTACATAAGCCTTGTTTTGCTGGAAATCATCCCTGAGCAGCTGGAATTTAGGATGCACTTTTGCTGATAGAATTAGTATGTCTTTAAGTCTCTACCTGTTTCTTAATATTGCTTTGCTTTTAATGCATCAACGTTTCACTGTGAACAACTTCCAGGTGAAAGACCACTGAATCTCCGAATGTCAAATCTACCAAGTAGACAGTTGCAGCACATTTCACTTGATGGAGAGCAGCATGTTGGAAAACCTCTGTGCAGTGATTTGATCCGGCTTTACCCCAGTGGTGAGGCAAAGTCCCAGTCCTCGGGTTAGTGCTGTCCTTTGTAAATTACCCACTGTTTCTTACAAAGCCTGTGATGAACCTTACTAATACATGATGTCTTTGAGCAAAGAAGCTAGTAGCTCAGCCTGGCATGCTTCATGTGTAACCTTTTAATTAAGGCTTTCGATAAAAATTTGAGGAATGTTACTTGCTAATCCACAATCAGATCGAGTATTATTTGGGAAAAGCTTAGAGGATGCAGTAACTAGGTTTCAATAAGCAGGTTCTGGCATGTGTCCATCCTTAGAGAGCAGTATTGACCTAAACTACTGCTGTTAAATACTTTGCTGTCATTGTAATTCAGTTTGATTATAACATGGCTTCACTCTGTATAAAGGAATCAGACTTATCATAAAAAGACTTTTTATTCTGGTTTATAAGGACCTCGTGCTTTTTCTGTACTGTGGACAAATCAGTCTTTTGAACTGGGTTTCCTATTCACTGACTTCTGCTCACTGGCAAACTTGTCATTTACCTCTGGCATTGGGAGAAACTCTTTCTAAGTTTGATAGGTTTCACAGAGGATTCTTGCTGTCTTCTATACCGGTGGTTTCAGTTTAATACTCGGCGTGCTAGATCAAGCCAGGAGTTCTTGAGACTTTCACAACTATAGGAATAATAACAAAATCCCACCTGAGTTTGAAAGATGCAATGGGAAAGAGGTTATTTAAAAGAAAAGATGCAAAAGTAGTTGTTTTGAAGACTAGGCAGAATCTTACATCTTCAGCTTTGGTATATTGCAATCTTAGCTTACCTTTTTTTGCAGTTTGTCCCAGTGATAATTCATGTAGTGAAATTTCTAGTTGGGGATTTTTACCGGTTCCCTTTCAAAATACAAGTGAAGAGTGCATCTCCACTAAGCCCTGCTCCCAGAGCGAATTGAAGTAAATCTGTGGTTATTACTCTGTCATCACTGCAATATAACTGAGGTGGTTCTAACCCAGCTGGGTTCAAGCCCAGTAGGAGGAGGCAGAATTTATTGCTTCAGCTGTTAGGATTCATATGGTTCATGGATCTTTTTCTTGAATTAAGAACAGAATATACTTGTTTTCAAGCAGTGTTTTTAACATCTTTTCTTTCTTTCTTTCTTTTCTTAATGCAGAAGGCCTTGGTATTTTAAAGGATTTTCCTCATTCGGCTTTTAACAACATAGAAAGGAAGGTCATAAAAACAGAACCTGAAGACACAAGATAGTCATTCTGCTCTGGAAAACGGTGTCATAGTAAAGAATGAAACTTCACAAGAGAAAAAAAAACAGCCTTAATAACCAGTGTTGCCTCATTCAAATAAGAGATTTCAATAGCCAAAGCCTAAGAACTGGTACAGTAATCTGTGGAAACAGGAAAGCAAGAGACACTGCAAACTGAAACAGTAATACAGGTGGATAAACATTCCTGTAAAAGTGGTTTTATAACATGGGAAGATTCACAAATTAATATTGTGGATCTTCATTATTTAAGAATGTATTATGTATTTGTATAACTTATCAAAGTAAATCTAGATGTCGGGACGTGTATTGAGTCCAGTAGATGTGGCTACAGTTCATTTTACTTGAAATTTCAGTGTCTACTTTAAGTGTACCTAGCGTACATATGGGTGTTAAACATTTGAATTAAAAATCCTTGGAGAATTAGGAATGCGAACCTCGTGACACAATTAACAGCAAGTTTGCAACAGTATTTGTAGAAAAAAGAAAAACGCGTAAAATATTTCATGGTTTAAAATGTTATGTGGATATAGCATTTGATACACCTAGACCCTGATTCTGTATTATAGCGGACGTACTTGACACTTAACTATCGTTACATCACTTTCAATGGTTTCAGCAGCCTTTGTGTAACACACTTACAGCATAATACCTACCTACCTACAGTTCAGGAGTGTAGAAAATGCCAGTTAGAGTATGGAAGGGTCCATATGATTGGCTGTCATTCTGGTGGGAAAAACTATGGTTTTATATACTGTACAATTACTAAAAACTCATTTGGCAGGAAACCCAAGAGACCCCGTAGCATGGACAGGGCTCCAAAAATTGTGATTCAGACCATTACAACTTTTTGGACTTCTCTGTGGATCTTTAAACAAACAAACAAAAGCATCCTAGGTGTGACAAAGATGAAATATGATGCAGGATTTATGCATCGGTGTAAAAGGTTGCACTTGATATCCAGAAACCATAAGATCTTTTGGAGGAGAGAAACAAGGAGTTACGTCTTTAGCATGTGACTCCTTATTAAGTGCTGTCCAGCCCACATGATTCTATGAATATACCGTATACTGCATACAGTATGCCAATACGTTTCTTTATGTATGTGATTAATTAACATCTGTATTCTTTATTTATTTGACAGTTTTTATTTTTTGTACATTTTCACTTTTGCAGATGTCATTTTATCTAAGGAGAAATAGTCAGCATATAACTTTGGAATTTACCGTGGTGTGTTTGTGTGCATCCATTTTTCCTCTGCAGCTCCCTCAATAAGAGTTGCTTTCCTGCAGTCAAAATAGTTATATGCCTCAGTTTCTGAATACAGTTTTTGCCTACAACATGTTCTGGAGGGGAAAGGGAGGGCTGAAGAAAGTAAGTTACCATGCCAGTGGGTAAAATTCCATATTCAGGTGTGCACTTCATGTCTGCAGTTTGCTCTGTGTCATAGATGTGTATTAACGATTCAGTCACAGTCTATGTTGTACTGAAACGGTCAGCAAAATGTGAGCTGAAATGTCTACACTGCAGTCTCTTATCACTGTAAACGTATCTAATTATTTTATCACTTTTGATTTGTGGAACAAAGCTTTATAGTAGAAACACCAGTAAACAACTTTTTATACTATTAAAATGTTTGTTTTTTTAAAAAAAAAAATGTTTCTTGAACTGTATGGTACTGTTTCACTTACTGAAGTATCTTAACTTTAAGCAATGGAGTTCGCAGCTTTGCTGTTAGAAATAAGAGATTGAATGTGTAGTCATATTTCCTCTTTCCTGTTGTGTGAGCTAGTAATGCGGATAAGATATTTCTTCAGTTTGTAACGTTAGCCAGTGGCCTGGTTAGTATCTGAGTAGCTTTCATGAGATGTGTATGGAACTTGTCAGAGGACAGCTTAAGGTTTGAACTGTACAGCTTGAGTGATAGAAGGTACCAAGCAACGAGACTTTAGAAATGCAGGAAATGTTCTGGGTTTTTGGTTTGGGTTGTTTTTTTTCCAACATCTGGCACGATGGAAAGTTGTGTGTGGATCACAGAAGAAGCTCTTAAGCTTGCTGGTCTCTTCGATTAAAGTGAGAGGAAGGAAAAAGAACTTGCTAAGCAGCACGCTGTTTCAGTTGAGTCCAGAATTTATTTTGTAAACACTAATGTATTAAATTTGCTATAAATTAAAGTATATAACAGTTACATTTTTGAGTTGTAAATACAATACTTTGTGTCACGACCAGTTGGTTATCTCCAGAATGATATTTCAGTTTATAGTCCAACAGGCCATTTCAGTCTCAATAAGCTGGAAGCAATTTTTTTTACTGGTCTGCAGCTGTATGATTTTAATTTTTTTTCTTTTTTACCTGGGGGGGGCGGGGAAGGTGGGAGGAACATTCCGAGATTGCACATACATTTGGTAACAGCAGATATTCAAGCATTGGTCTTTCCATGACAAAGGTCTTGGTGGACTGCAACTTGGCTAGCCTCTGGAGTCACAGGCGAAGGCTTGCCCTCATCTGCTCTTGAAGGGTTGCTAGATTCAGGTACTCTGGATCAAAGGCCAGCCCTGCAAATGATGCCTGTTCTTATTCACATGTTTATATTGTTGCTTACAAAATAAAATTCACCGTGAGAACTCTTTAGTTTCCCCAGGGTTTTTCCTTCTTTTTTTTTTCCAATTGCGTTTTCTACAAGCAGATGTTAATTTTCTGGGGATGGGGAGGAGGGAGTAGCTTGAACTGCGGCTCTCACTGGAGGAAGCTTTTTCCTGCTTTTGTGGTTGAATCCTCGTTTATGGGTGGCCTTGTTATGTGCGCCGCCTGTGGGGCTTTAGTGGGCCAAAGCAAAGAGGGAGGAACTAAACCCCAGGCAGGGTCTGCAGCACAGCAGTCTTATTTAACGTTCTCTCCACCTCCTGCGCTCTTGCTTTTGTGCGCGCTTCTATTTGCGCAAGAATGCAAACAAAGCAGGTCTGCTGGGAGGTGATATGAGGCTGTTACAAGTGGTCTTTGGGAAGTCTTTGGGAATTGGGGAGACGACTCATTGCTGCCCAGCCATGTGGCTGCCCTCAGCAGTCATCTTGGTGATCCACCGTGTTTCAACTCGCTTTCTAAACAGTGGCCCGCATGTCCATAGTTAGGTGCTAAAGTTTCATTGGAGGCCAGAAACTGAATGGGAAGCAAGGTATAAAAAACAAAGAGAAACAGACCAGGGAGCAAAAATAACAGAGAGAAGCTGGGGGATACCTTACCAAAAACCTTCCAAAACCATCCAGGTTGCTGAGGTGGCAGAAAGTCAGGTGTGGTTCAAACCAGAGGGGAGAATCCACTCAGCCTGATGGGGTCAGAGCAGGGTGCACCCCCTCCCGTCTTCTCCCAGGCTGGAGAAGATTAAATGTGGGAAATCGGAACCAATGGCTTAATGTTTGGGTTTTGGCTGTACTTCCAGTGAGATCTTCCCCTCTTCTAGGAGAGGAAATGGGAGGAGGAAAGAAGGACCTGGGCACCGTTGGCTTGAAGGTGTGAGGATGGGACAGGATATGACATGTTACTTATTGATCTTCCAGACTGCAAACAAATANTTTTAAAAAACTTGGTCTGGGCCAAGGAGTGACTTCTACTGGGGCCCACAGCCTTGCGATGGGCCCACCAGATTCAGCATCTCATGGAGGCTTAACGCTGTGTGTTGGAAAGCACTGTTGGGTTAAACAACTATTATGGATGGGTCATTAGTGTTAATTTGAAATTTCAGGAGGTGCCTGTTTCTCAGTGCAGCCAAAAAACCCTCGTTAACGTTTACATTTTTATTGCTGGCTACCTGCCTAAAGCTCCTGTGTCTTTTTCTAAATAAGCAGTTTATATGAGGGTCAGCAGGGAAAGCATCTGCTCGTGGCCATGCCTTCACTCCTGGAGGTGGCTTTGCCCATGACAATAGCTGCAGAACTCATTTCCTCCATGTTTTCTTTTCGAAATGCAGAAAACTAATACACAAACACCAGTTTCGGACATGGTGAGGGAACGTCTTCCAGTGGCCCCTACAAACACAAACACTTGTTACTGCAGTAATTGGGATTTGGTAACACTTTGGCTTAGATCCGGCCTCCTGAGGCGGTGGGGAGAGCACACGGTGCTTGGGGCAGCCCGCTCCGCTCCTTCCCTTGAGCATGGAAAGATTTTCCAGCTGAAAAATCAGCAGCATCCTTAACACCTTCATGCTGGCCACAGGCAGGCTGGGCTGCGGTTTTGGGTTGCCAGCTGGCAGGAGGGGGTTTGTCTGCTCCCCCAGCTATGTCTTCCCCAGAGATAGGAGGGGTCATGCTGTGGAGCTCGCTGGCTGTCTCCTTGAGCAGGAAAATGAGGAGAAATGCCGTGAGGCTCTTCTGCTGTACAGAAGGGTTGAAAAGATGTTGTGCTGCAGTGATTCAGTGGGGAAAGGATAAATCCCTCACATACACCTACGCACCACCACGAGAAAGAACTCCGTGGGCAGAGAAGGAGCAGAACATGAAATATGAATTTCCTCGAGCTGCTCAGGAGGGATGGCTTTCCAGAGCCCTTCCTCCGCTGGCTCTGCGTTCCCCCTGCCCGTGCCCAGGGAATGCCCCCAGGCAGGGCTGCTCGTCCTGCCCCATTGCTTGCACCTGCAGCCTTTGTCAAGGGCAAGTCCGCTTCTCACATAGTTTTGGGCTGCTGCTCCCACCCAAGGAGGTGGCTCAAGGCTGGCTGCCTGTCCCTGCGTAAGCTGGCAGCTCCAGCTGGCAGCTCGGCCCCAGGGCTGAGGGAGGCGGTGGAGGTGGCTCCCACTATGGAAAAGCTTGGGAAGCCCTAATGTAGGCTACTGCCAAGTCCCTGGGTCATCAGGTGGTGCCCTGGATAAGTGCTCACCCCAAATCCACCCCTCCCAGCCCAATCTGGCATGCTTCTGCCTCCCTGGTCTTTGGGTGAGTCCTTAAGGAATACTGCTTTTGCGGCGAGGGGAGCTGCAGTTGGAGATGCTGAAAAGGGTGATGAATGCTTTTGCCCATTTAACAAAATATGCGGAGGTCTTTAAAGTGTGTTTGTTCTGTCATGTCCATTGTCTGTGATGGCCTCTGTTAGAGCAGGGCCCACGCAGAGCCTGGTGCACATGTGGAGTCCCCCAGAGGAGCTGCTGCAGCAAAGGCAGTCGCTGCTGGTTTGGGTAGATTTAATTTACATTGCACGGTTCTTACTCAATTTTGTTTGCTTTCTTAAATATTTTATATTACTTCTCAGTAAATTTGAAATCCTCCTCTATCTTTAGAGCGTGTGTGTATGCAGTTAATTTCCTATTACCCTGGGGATTTTAGACAGCTTCGTTCTCAGAGCTATTTAGAAAATTATTTAATCACCTTGGAAAATCCTATGTAGCCAACAAATCTTGTGTTTACTTACTACTTGGTTGTAAATTGGAGGTGCAAAACATAGCAGTACTGGGTTGTAAAACTGCACATAAGCCTCCATTGAAATCCAGTGCCAAAATTTAAAAAAAAAAAAAAGAAAAAAATTAACTCTTTGCATGCAGTGACACAAACACAAATTAATTTTTTCATCACAAGGTTGGGCAGGAATTTCCGAGGTTTCTGCAGAGCCGAGTAACCCCACAGCTTCAGGGTAGCTCATCGGTGACACACCAAATTAGGATGTGATCATATTTACGCGTTTTGAAACCCCGTAATGACTCATCCATATGCCATTAAAAGTTTGCGCTTCATAAACGTGTGTGTTTGCTGAGAAGGGGCCGTGTCAAACACCCACGGGATCTCAGGAAGACAGCCCTTCCTCCCGCTGCCACCTCCGACGGGCAGGGATGGGGGCGCAGGCACCGGGATGCTGCTCAGCGGTGGGTCCTGCCTGTGACCTCAGCCCTCCTCCTGCTTGTCCCCAAAAGGGGGTTTGCAGGGACACAAAATCGCTGCCTAAGGGGCCCTTAGGTTCAGCATGGCCGTGCTGTAGAAAGAAGCACCAGCTGGTGCCCCCGCTTCATACTGAAACATCAGGGGACTCGTTCTTACGTTTCGCAATGACCTGCTAAAGTCACTCATCTCGGTGCTTTGCGGCACAGTTCACTGGCCCCAGTACATGTGTAAGAACCGCCTTATTTTTAAGGGACAAAATCCAACCTTTTCCCCATACACAAAATGAAACTCCTGCGGTGGCTGGTGAGAACCCGGCTGAGCACAAGAGGGGTCCCGGTCCCAGTCCCCGCCCGGGGTGGGAGGGACGTGGCAGGGGGCTCCCGCTGGTTTCGTCGGAGCAGTGTCAGCAGCTTCAGGATCCTCCTCGCGCTCATTCAGGAGCTTCTGCCTCGCCACCACGCACAGGCTGAGCTCAGCAGCATCCCTCTCGTATCTCCCCTCCCTGGCTCGCTTCCAGCCTCTCCCGCGTGCGCCCGGTTATTACTGTAGCATCTAGCATGTTTTACTTCATATTCATCTCTTCTGCACATACCGGCCCACTCACACATTAGATNTTTTTTGCTATTGCTCGACGAAGCGGTGAGGCACGACACGCCGCCTGTTGTGACACATCCTGACAGGTCTCGGCGGCACGGCGCGGTATGGCACGGAGCAGCCATCTCCGCTGCGTCCTGGCTGCCTCGCCGGCCGGAGCCACCACCTCTCAGCAGCAGCCTACCTTCGGGGAAGTGGAGAAGTTGGATGCAGCGGATGGTGATGGCACCAAAGGTGTCTTGGCTTTTAATATATACTTCTTGTCAAAGCGGGGAGAAAGGCGTGGAAAACCACAGCCGCCTGGTACACCCAAAGCCTTGCTGCAGTCATCTTAGATAATATTTTGGCTTTTCTTTCTCACGGGCGGTGGTGGCCACATTAAACTGAAGGTGACTCCATAGGGCTGGTTGGGGTCAGGTAGGATTCCCTGCTGTATTGCTAGCATTGGAAGGTGAAATGCCAGAAACAGTGTGAGTACAGAGCTTTCGGATGATTTTGGTGAGTTCAGCATGTGGCCAGTTTTAAAGAGCTGTCACTGTACTTCTCAGGAAGATAAGAAAAGCTTTTAAAGCCTGGTAGGAGCAATGAATTGTAATTGGGAGGGAGAGAGGATCGTATCTTGCAGAGGAGCTGCCATGGGTGGCTGAGAAGGCAGTATGGGTGCACAGCTTCAGCAGGGGTGGCATCTCTGCAGATAGATTTTTCTCTTTTTTGCATCTTCTGAAAACTTGTTTTTCTAGTTGCTGATTTTCCTCTTCTGGAGTGACCTACTCAAAAGGCTAAAAAGTACTTCTGCTGGCTGTGGAGTCTGGGCTTTATTTAAATTTATAGAGGAAAAAGTGAGAGTGGTATTCCAAGTGGCCATTTTAAAGTATGCATCCATTGCAGGAGACATCTGATGTAACCGTAGATGATGTAATTACGAGATGGAGAAGAATTCATATCAGTGCTTGAAACCAACTTTAAATCTCATCCTCATGCACACCATTTTTCCCTCGGCCTCCGAAACAATCCCCTGGGTACCCAGAGAGCGGGGTCCCGCCTCGTTTCCCAAAGGCTCGTTATTTCTTCCCTCAACTAGAGATTAGCAGCCTTGAAGATGAGCGGGGACAGTGCAAATCGCCTTGCTGGCTCCCCACTTACCCGGGGCCGTTTAATTTCACCCTTCGCTGTACCAAGCAGTGGCTGGGTGGTGATGGGTCTCCAGGTGGACGCTTGTTGGGGTGGCTTTGGTTTTTTTTCTAGCCGTTTCCATGCATTTGGGGAAAAACAAAGAGTTTTGATGTGAACTCCGCAGCCGAGACGGAGCCGGTGAAGCAGGTGGCAAGCCTGCGTTCGGTGCAGGGAGAAAAAAAAACCCTGCAAACCAAACTGAAAGGCTTTTAATTAAAAGGAAAGATTAGATCAACGAAGTATTACAACAGGTGGTTAAATCCTGCGGCTAAACAGCCCGTGCTTTGTTCTCCGAGTCTGATGCATGAAGAGAAACTTTCTACAGGGCAAACAAGGGATCCTGAATACATGGCATTAAAAGTTTATTACTGGTAGCACAGCAAAATTGGCACCCCTGTTTCACAGGGGGAAAGCAGAGACATGTAAATGCAGGGCTTACACTGACAGGGCCTCTCGAACGATGTCAAAAGTTTGCATTCCCATGGGATGGAAAGAGACTGATTTGGTTTTCTCCCTGCCGCGGCTGTACGAGTTGCCACTGGCAGCCCTGTGCACCCTGGAGGGCTGCACTGCTGGCAGGGGACGCCGGGGCAGGCAGGTCCCTTGTGGCCTGACCCTGGCCGGCAGTGAGGCTGGGCACTGCCATGCCCCCCCCCGGCTATACAGCCTGTTTGTTACGCTACTGTGAAGTTATTTTGCTCCTCACGGGCTGTGATATTTGCAAAGCGCTTTGAAACATGTGTTGTTGGCAAGAGCTTCTGGGCAGTTCCTGCAGCCACGTTGGGGAAGAGGTAGGATGTGTTACCTGCTGCTGCTTACCCGGCTCCTGACCCCACGAGGTGCTGCTAAACGACCTGCCGGAGATGCCTTGTTCTTTGTGGACGAGCTACACCTTGATTTTCAGAACTGTTGAGCAATATTTCAGTCTCCTGATCTTGAACACTTAACCTCATATACCTAGAGGGAGGTGATGATGAGAAGTTGTGTGCATCCAGTCCTCCAACACCCATGCAGTCATCCCCTACAGCTTGTTGCTTTTTAAAGCTCAAGACGAGAAGTCTCCTGGATCATGCTGGGCAATACAGTCTGCATGACAGAAGACACCCAGGCCACCAGCATGCTTCCCTTTGATCATGCCAGTAGGCTGGCACCCTCCTGAAGAACCTGTCTGGACCGTGTCCTCCTTGCTCTGGAGCTGCTGCAGGTCACCCCCGTGGCTCAGGGCACCGGCCCCTGCCATGGCGAGCACTGGCAGGGTGAGGGCCGGTGATGCGCAGGGTGTTGGCAGCTCCAGGGGATGAAGTCAGTGCAATGGGGATGTGCCCTCGCTGCAGCGGAGCAGCACAGACAAGCCCAAAGGCATTCCCAGCACTGCTTGTGAGTCCTCCTCCAGGGGTGCCTGGCTTCGGGAAACAGGAGAATGTTGTGCCCGCTCTCGCAACCACAAATGATATCAGGAAAAAGAATTACTATTCAGAACTGTTAAAATTTTCCTTCGAATTAAGGCTGGAGGGGGAAAAAAAAGAAAAAAAGAGACCCACCACCGAACTGTTTTGGATGGTTGGTTGCTTTGCTCTACAGTCTGTGTTCAACAGAATTTGTGGGAACATTTGTCTTCCTGAAAGACAACCTTTCATCCAATGTAAAACCTTCTTAAAAATGGTCCAGAGGGAGGAACTGGATTAGTTATGGCTGCGCACTGGATTAAAAAAAAAAAAAATCAGAGCTATCATCTGATGCTTTTAAAGCATCTCCTGAGCCACCATTTTAGGAGGCAGGTAAGTACGGCAGGTCCCAGAGGAGGGATGCTGCTCTCCCATGGAGTAGGTACCAGCAGGCACAGCCCCAGCTTGGAGCAGAGCTGCCGGAGCAGGAACCCTGAGAATCGGTGCCGTGCCGACACTTGGCACCGCCTGCTATTTTTCGCGGGATGAGGAAAGCGCTCTTGCCTGACCCGGGGGCTCCTTCCCCCTGGGAGAGGACAGATGGTCTCCCAGTGAAGGCGTGGGACTGGGAATCGGGAGCTCTGGATGCCTTTCCTGGCTGCATCAGAAACTTGCTATGTGGCACCACCTACTTATGTGCCCACGTTTCCTCCTCCTCCTTCCCCCTCACTCACCGCTTTTTCCAGACCTTTCACCTCGCTGCTCGAATGTTGGTTGTTTTTTTTTTCTTTCGCAGAGTGCTTTTCGCAGACTTGAAAGCCTCCCGGCATGCTGTCACCAGTACCTGGACCAGACGCCCACTCCTGCCCAGGCTTCTCCCCCCTCCTCGCTCTTCCCATCAATCTCTGCCTTCCCCTCACAAAGCTGCTGCCGTTCAACGTCTCCTCCAGATACTGCTTGTGGCCAGAACTTCTCCTTGCTCTACTTTTGGCGCATCGCTATGGGTTTTGCCGCAGGCGGGCTGCTCGGAGGCGCGGGCGATTCAGATGCCGAGGGCAGAGCCGGCACCGGGCGCGGAGGGCGGTCGGCAGCAGGCAGGGTTTAGCCCCCGCTCAGGCAAGGCTGCCGGCAGGAGTGTCGTGATATTGGTGGATGTGACTCACAGCAGAGCAGCCTGACTCACCCTATGGGTTTTCTGCTCTGGACGGAAGAAAACCTTCAGAGCTGGGTACTGCTCGTCCTGTTGGGTGCATTTGTCCCAAGGCTCTGGGATTTTGCTCTAATGTGCTGCTTCAGGGTGATGCTCTCCTTTTTCGGCTAGAAGTGTGTGTTTCGTGGAGCAGACACTGCCTAGCTAATAAGCTTAGGGCACGCTTTCTTACTCCCCAAGGATGATCTGTGTGACCTGACACTGTGCCTCCCCTTCCCAAGGGCTCCTTGCAAAGGCATCGCTTTCCGTGATCCATCCAGGCTGCGGCTGTCAATGTCCATTGAACTCAAGTGACTAATCGCAACATTTAGGTTATTTATTGCTGCTTCAAAAGGATGAGATGCCCACTCCAAAGCAAAAACATCTACAAGGTTTCTCAAGCCTGGTCCATCCCGGGCTGCCCAGTGCCCAGTGTTGCTGCTCCTGGTCACCCAGGGGATGGATCAAGGTGACGAGTCATGGTTAGCGGTGCCAAAACGTCAGCAGTGTCAAACCCTTCAGCAGCATCTTTCACAGTTGCTGTTACTGCTTGCCGCCCAGAGCGAGCACCAGGGACCGTTTGAGGCTGCGTTGGAGGCACAGCCGGTGCTTCACAGCTGTTCCTGCTCGGGACGAGAGTTGGGCTTGCTCCTGCTCCAACCCATCTTCATACAGCTCATGTCCCCCTGGGAGCTCCCATCCCTTGAGGTCCCACTCGGTCAGTTTCTACCTTGGGCCCACGCAGTGGTGACTCCACGTCTTCAAATCCTGGTTGAAGCCTCCCCTCGATAGACTGAGTGTAGCTCCGCTCAGCCACAGCAGGCACCCATTTAATTCAGGGGTTTTAATGGTGAAGTGTGGGAATGCAACAGATGCCATAGGCCTTCCCTTCAGCAAGTCTTTTGGTGGGGTCCTAGCTGGCAGTCTCATAAATGAGTGGAGAGGATGTCTTCTGGATGCAAATGCCCAGTGGGCAGACGTCCACATCCCAGTAGGAGTGTGCTTAAAAAGGAGACTGGAGGCATTTCCTAGGACCACCAATCCATCCCCCTAAACACAAGGGTAAGGAAAACTGGCTAATCTAGTCTGCAGAGAAAAGCTGGAGATGAGGGAGAGGAGTGATGCCCACAGGATAAGGGGGCATAGCATATAAACCTTGAACCTACAGCTTGAAGCTTTAATTTTTTGGGAGCGACCCGGGGTGCTGAGCACGGAGTCTGATGCGTGCGACGTCCCCGCTTACTGCGGAAGAGCACGTAGAGCAGAGCAGCTTGTGAAAGTGCGGCAGAGCAAAAGGTGAACCACAGGACTGGTTGAAAATATCTCTACTTTTCATAACCCAGTAACACGTCTTGCATGTAAATTAGGTGTTTGATGTGTTCCCACCACCATCAGCAGGATTTTTATCTGCCTGCGAGAAAGGGAGCTGGGTAAGGACCTTGTGTTACTGAATAATCCTGCAAGAGTGGAGAATATAAGAACTAATTAAATTAAATCTTATTTAATACTTGGCTCAGGGTTAGGATGGTAATAAAAGAAGAGAAATTGTTTCCTTGTTGTAATATGGTAGAGTGTTAATTAAAAAAAAAAAAAAAGCAGCCCCAAATCGTTGTGATGCCAAGTTGCATTAGTATCCAGCTGTTGTGCTTTGCATCTGCTGAAATGGTCCTTTGAAATATATGGCTTTAAGTTTGCAGAAATAAAAGCAACGATCAAGGCTGACGGGTGGCAATCAAAAGGGGAAGCAGAGATGGGCTGCAGTACAGGGGCAGGAGATGAGGTTTCTCAAGGAGCTTTGTTGTCCAGAAGAAAACACAAACCTGTGGTCCTTCCCACCTCTCCTGCTGCCGCTGCAACCTCTAGCGAGGAAGCGTTTCTGCACAGTGGAGATGATGGAGGTTCTCCTTTCCCTATGCAGTGCAAGAGATGGCCGGGAAAGCTGATGAGAAGTACGAGGGAACATGACTTCATCCCTAAACTTGTAATCTTGTAATCTAAAAATTAAGGATTCTGAAATGTCTTTCGACCTTCTTACAACTTTATTTTATGCAATTCATATCAAAATACTTTATTTTGATATTTTCATCACAATATTTGTATTTTATTTTGATAGTTTAATCTGTAAATTTTTCATAAATTTAAGGAAAAGTCTTAGGTTATTTGTCTTCAGACCTTCTTGATGAAACTGATACATGCCTTCAAAATCCATAGTCTGGATTCACTAAATCTGCATTTTTTTTTTCCCCCATGGAGATCTGCTGGTTCAGAGAGAATTCAGCAAATTCATGTGATAACACATTGCTAAACAAATTAGGCTTCCACAGAAGTAAATTGAAGATGATGTTCTGGAAAAACAGATAGAGGTATAAAGCTCATCAGATTTCAGGATTCTTATGAAATGTCCCAAAGGAAAATAATCTATAGCTGCTGAATTAGAACAAACCCAAATATTTTCAATTTTCCATAAAGTGGAATTTTGGAAAAATCTATTTTTTTTAGAACTCTGAGGAAAAATTGTTTGGGTATCTCAAGATGTGGTTAGTGCATAGGGATGTTTTGCCATTCCAACACGTCATGTCATACCTGGGAAGGCCGCGCATTATGTGTCTTACAAATACTGACACATCATAGTATGACATAAGAGCTTCAACAATTTTTATTTCTTAATTAAGAGTGATTTGGGCTTGATACTGATTAAACTGCCTTGCCTTTGTTTCTAGATCAAAGTGTCCCTTGTTCATTTTGTAATGAAACGGTTTGACAGCTTTGCTAGGGCACAAACAGGAGCCACTTTGATCTAGAACAAAGAAAAGATGTCCCAAATAGTACCAGATAACAGCTGCTCTTTGTGATTGTAATGGAAAATAAAATGAGAATATTTCAACTATTATTCTTGTCATAATATGACATGATACAATAACTACTTCTGACATGTAATTTAATAGGTAAAAATAATTTTATTAGAAGGAAACTCCATAAAATTTTTTAATGGGGAATCCTCCATTTAGAGAGTGGCGTTTTTCATCAATACGCATGTTTCATCAACAACTGAATTCTGTTGTGAGTGCCCCTGTAAAGGAAAATACTTGGTTTGGCCGAAAATTAAGAAACGGCTCTCATTAGCTTGGAGTCCTTGGTGTGCAGCTGCCTGGGATACAGAGATGCTCTTGCAGATGTGCCCTGTGTCAGGGGACAACATAAGAGCTCCGCTCGGCTGGGACTGGGAGGGGGATGCTGGTGTCCATTAAAAAGTGGGTAAGCTGCAGGGTTTCTTCTCAAGAGAGACTGACTTGTTCAGTCTTTTTCCAAAACTGCATGCAAACATCCTCTGTGATCTTAATTTATGATCCTGTGGTCTTAATTTATAGCTTTGACTGGTGTCTCTCCATGCTGAAGAAAGCTGGTATAGGAGGGGAGGTTCCCTTATCCCGCCGGCACTGGGGTCTCGCTTTCCTCTCTCCAAACTCAAAGGCTCCAGGTTGCCGACAGCCGTGGCATCGTGTAGCCACCACCCATAGAATGTCCCCCTCTTGCCCCATGCCAGGCAGGCATGGACCTGACACGGCCCTTCCCTGTGCCCTGCAGCATCCCACTGCTGCAGCCTAGCCGCTGGCACGCTCGGAGGCAGAGCCAGGACCAGAGAAGCTTCCCGGGATTTGGGGAAGGAGTCAAAAGCCGCAGTCTGCTCCCAACCAGGCGGTGAAGTTAGCTGAAACTTCACGAGCTGTCAGCAGGGTTTCTGGCCAGTCTTCGCCTCAGGTGCTCCGGTGAGGAGCGGTGAATAAAACCTTAATTATTTTGTGTATGTAAATTGTCTCCTGAAACAGGCGTTTGGCAACCCTAATGGTTTTCTGCATGCCGGGGTGTAGCCAGGCACTAAAATAAGTCAGTCTGTAGGAGGAATGGGAGGTGGGAGATAGGGAAAACTCTTTTTATATTACTCTCCTTGCTATATTAAGAGGCACCGTTCCCTTTCCTGGCTCGAGAAAAAGCTCTCCCTCGGCTTGCAGACGGTCTCTCATCCTGGTTTAACTGCTCAGAAACCAGGATTTAAAAATCCTCATTTGTGGCATTGCCACCCGCATCCCTGTGACCTGCAGGGACGTGAGGATGTTCATAGCTAAATCCAGCCGCAGGGTAAGGCCGTGGCGGTGCCGTTAGCTGACGCCGGGGTTTGGGGTCTGCCTCGTGTCCCGTCTCGGCGGCCACTTGCGGATGGAGAGAACCTGAGAAGTTGGGCGCTCTGG
>VZSZ01009499.1:0-35499 GCA_013398815.1 Ibidorhyncha struthersii | reverse complement strand
ATCCCCGGCAGCCCAGGATGCAGGAGATGATTAATGCCGGCAGAGCAGGCATGCAACTAGTATTTGTCTTGATCTTAAATAAATAAGATGCGCATGGAAATAATTGAATAAACAACCATGTTTTTAACTGCAGCTCCTTCGGGGTGTACCATTTAGAGCTGATGTGTTAGGAGTGAGAGGGGAAAATGGGCAGTTTCCATGTGTTTTTATGATTCTTTTTGATTCTACTGATATATTGCATATCACTTATAGACCTGGAAGACAAAAAGTCTCCCTCTTGAGCCTTGAATGCTTTACCGTTTCCCGCTCAGAAGCGCTGCACGGGACCGGCAAGGGCAGCGTGCTGCTTTCTGAGCGATGCTCAGCAGCGCTGACGGCCATCGACGCACTAAAAATATTTGAGATTGTTGAGACTTAAGTTGCCATATAATACCTTTTCCTTAAAACCTCTGGTATCACAGATTGCAGCTCTGGCTGTTCAAAAGACTTGATTCAACTTCCAGTGAAGCTGGTGAAAATTTGGGCTGGGCCCAAAGCAGTATTTTTCAGGCTGGCAAAATGTGCTGTTCTCTCCAACTTGCACGCGTTGCTCCCATCAAGCATAAAAAAGCACGGGGAAAGTGCAATGCAATTGAAATCAAATCACGCAATGTTTTTTCTATCCCTTTCTCTTCCTCCTCCCCCGGTTCTCCTGAAAACAAACAAAAACAAAATGAAAGAAAATGAACAAAAACAAGCAGGGGAATAAAGGGAGAAGGGGTTGTTCAGTACCGAAGTGCTACATAATTACACATTTCCCAGAAAAAACACCCGGTGGGGCGTTACCCCCCAACTGCTGAGCCCTGCTGTGCTCCCTGGGCCACTCAGCCTATTTTTGGCACTTCTTGGAGTGTCCAGGATTGAGGCACAGCTGTATTTTGCAGTAAGGGCGGGTCACCCTGCCCATGCAGATGTTATTCCCGCAACAAATTATCCGATTGGAATTCGTGCTTCGCTAGTCCGAGATGTTTAAAATAATAACCAACCCACTCCACCCCGGCAGAGCGTTCCCTGCGACGCACCACGCAGTGCTTGCCGTGATGCATGGCTGGGAGATATGGTACTATCTCGCCTGTCGGCTGCTGGGGAGAGCTGAGATCAGCCCTGCTGACTTTGTTTAAATAAACATCCGGCTCCCAGAGCTCCTTTAACACCTGGCTGTGCTTTGCAGGGGCAGATGGACATGCAGGGGTACCCCCTACCCCACTGGTCCAGGCGTGATGGCAGTGCTGAGACCCGTTAGGGAGATGGATGGAGAAAATAAAAAGGTAAGCCCAAGCCTCAGCCACTGGGAAGCTTGGAATCCAGCAGCAAGATTCGGCTTTCGGTTACTAATCTGCTGTGCAGAAGGGAGTTAATCTGGATTTATACCCAGGGAGCAAAAGGAAGCAATTTGGCCCCAGGTTTCCTGTCTCTAATTGCATGCCTGAAGCCCTGTTCTCACAGGGAGATGACGGCAGCTTTGCCATTGACTTTGGGATGCTCAGGTGTAGGCTCTAAGTTTCCCATCTTTATTTTTTTTTCTTAATGTTTAGCATTTTAGGCATGTCTTGGAATGATCCTTGTGACAACTTCATGAAACCCATCTGGCTTCTCTCTCTCTTTTTTTTTAATTATTTTTCAAATGCATCTGTGCAAATCTAAATAAGCTATCGATAACGAAATAACATACACTCTGTAAAAGCGTGAACTCTGTGTGCTCGGCGCTTATTACCACTGAGTGCAAAGCCACTCAGAAAGGCATTTCTAACTGGGCCTCCTGTCCTCGAAAATTCAGGTGGTATTTGTGCAGATAAATCAGGGCACCAAAGCATTTATTTGCTTTTAGTGACAGGCACCATCTGCTACATGCCTGCGAAGACTTCAGGAAGGGATCCTGCCCGCCCGCCGCGCGCAGAGAGGCTGTGGCAACGAGAATAATAACGGGGGATTTAGCAGCAGTATTTGCAGGCGGATGAGGGCAGAGGGTACATCTGCAAGGTCAAGTGCAGGCATGGCCAGCGGTCCCGCCTGCTGGGAGCGCTGGGGCAGGGGGCACAGGCTGGCGTGACCTCGCAAACAGCTTCCAGGTGGGAATGAGCATCCCCTGAGTATCCACACTTACCCCACAACAGCATTCCCCCCCAAACCACATCGTGGCTTGAAGAGGTTGCAGGCTTAGAAGCGTTCCCTGATGGCTTTCATGGATTCACCCACAAGTGCTACGTGTGGATAGATCACCGGGTGAAAATACCCCCTTAGGAGGAATTTGAGTACACTTGGGGCACCCGGATTTGGGATAACGGGGTACCACAAATCTGCCGGATAGTAGGTGTGAAATCTTTGACAAGCGTGGCATCTCAGTGGTAGCCAGGGTGTCATTACTGCCTTCCTCTGTGACAGCAGCCAAATCGCACAGCCCCCGAGGTGCCCGGGACTGATCATCCCCGCCGCCTTAATTAAGCTGTGCTGCTAGTGGCAGGCTGGCTCCCGCTCCTGCTGAAATGGGCACGTTAAGGTTTGGCACCACCATGTCGCCATCTGCAAAGCGAGGGAGAGGGTATCGAGCTGGGAGGGGTGGGAAAAAGGCTGCGTGGTAAAGCACTGCAAGGGGATTTGATGGAAAGGGTTTCTGAGCATTGCTGTGACCTTTTATCTCAGAATAATATTATCCCTGCACACACTATATATATATATTTCTTGATACTTTTTTTTTTTTTTAGAGCACAATAGGACTTTTTAATAGGAAATAATTACTCTTCTATTTGTATAAGTAAGCCATTCTCTCCTGGAAGACGTTCCCAGGAATTTTTTGCTCTCGCATGCCTGTGCATTACGGCAGGGTCAGCTCCCCGTGCAAGTCAAATTCATGCAAAACAACATACATGTAGGCTCTAGTCTACTGGGTTTAGATCAGAGACGGATCAGATGACTCACAGGAATCTATGGAAATAGATCAAAGTAGCAGCACACGTTTGAAGAGAGCGTTTGCGTTCGGCAGGGAGCGGGGTTTTTGACAACGGCTCGGAGCATGAGTCAGAGCGTGGGCTGGCGTGGGTGGCTGCGTGGGCGGCCGCATCTGTGGGTGTCGGACCGAGACAGACGCAGATAGATGGCTGCAATTAAGTAGTTAGCAAAATGACTGTAATAGTAAAATGGATTTAAAGGCGCAGGTTGCAAACGCAGCACTCCCAAATAGCTCCTTCCCGGCAGCTTGGGGGCCGGCAGGCGTTTCCCATCGGATGCTCTGCTCCAGGAGCCAGTTATCCCCGCTGATGCAGGAGGCAAGTTGGGCGGCTGCTTGCTGGAAACTGGCTGATTTGCAGCTGCCCTGCACACCCCGAGGAGGGCACGGGACGGGGTGGTGAAGCCCTGCCCGGGGCCGCCGGCACTGACGCTGGCAAACTTCAGGCAGGGAAGGAGCGCCGAGGGGAGGAAGGGATGCCAAGCAGGGCTGGGAAGGGAACAAGGAGAGGAGAACATATCTACATTTACTGGGAATAGTTGCAAAACACCCACGCACTTCTGTGGGACTAGGATCGTGCCCAGAGCTCTCAGAAAAGCTAAAGTTGGTGGGTATTTTTTTTATGGTGCCCGTCGCTATCGCTTCTAAAGACTGGTACTGGATCCCACTCGTGACGTGACCCTGGTACTCCAGTCCAGAAAGCCCGCTCCTGGGCTGTACCTCTGCCTTCACAGCGAATGCAAACCACTTGCAATTAACTGCCTCCGAGGGACATGGATTCGGCTCCTTTGCTATTGGTCTTGGTGTCCCCGCGATGGCAATAGCACCCGTATTACACCAGCTTGCTGACTCTATCCCCGCGGGACCCCACCTCTCAGCAGCCCCATATGGGAGCTTTTGAGGAGGGGGGGAAGTGGAGCGAGACTCTCTCCCTCACTGCTGTTTTTAGGTATTGCTATTTCATGCCCTGCCAATCAGATTGGACAAGTCTGCGTGGCCCAAGTGTCGTGGTTTGGGCACGTGAGAGAAATCTGATGAAAATAAATAAATCAATAAAGCCCTCACTCAATGGGTGACAGTGAAAATGCAAATCTTGGGGCCACAAACCTGCTTAACCAGCTAAATCTCCACGCGTGACCTGAGCGAGAGATCGGCGGTACCAGGTACCTGCTTTGGACTGATGCCTGTGCTTTTGATGTTTAAGCTTCATTTCCATGCAATGGTGCTGCTGATTTAATTGACAGTATCAATTTACTTGAGTCTGTTAGTAATTTTTATGTGGGTTTTTTCTGGGGGGAATTAAAGAAGTCATCCTCCAAGGCCAGCTTTGCCATTCTGTAAAAGTGAGGTAGGAGGGAAGTATTTCCCTATGTATTTTCCTGCCACATTTAAGGATGAATTGAAATTAGATTTACTGCCAACAAGGGCAAATGGCTCGGTCATCTCACGAGCCATGAGCATCTTGTGTGCTGAAACACAACTCCCAGAAGAGACGTCCTCCTGGGTCCTACAAGTGGGTTCCTGCACATTGCCAGACTGCACAGATCTGCCAGGTTGGGATTACCTGTGCGCTCCAGAAAACCTCTTTGCTTCTGGTGGAAACCGTGTGTGTTTATTAGTGGTATTTTAATAAAGAACTTCCATGGATCCTTTTTAAGATATTGCTTGGTAAATTTGTGTTACTGCCCTGTACCCTCCTAGCTGGCCCTGCAGAGAAACATGTATAGTGGGGATTTCCTTCTATGAGCAGATGGCTGTGGAAGAAAGGTTTTATAATTTATTGATTTTTTTTTTTTTTCTTCTTTGAGATGTTCTGCACAGACGAGGGACCAAAGGATTGCTCTTCACTCCGATTGCTACACAGAGCACATTTTAGTAGGGAGAGAGAGTGTTATTTTGAATAATTAAAAAAAAACAAACAAACCCAAACCTTCTTGAAGTAGTAGATGTGTAAAATTAATGTATTTTTAAAAGTGTCAGTATAAGTGCTTCTAAATGTGTCCACTGCAGCATATGCTGCCCACGCAGTTGCAGCGTTTCCCAGTGCCTGTGTGCAACACTGTCCTCTGCCGAGTGTCGTCAGAGCTGTGCACGGCCACCGCCGCCACGGCCAGCTCCTGTGCCTGAATCTCACTGGGTTTCTAGAGAAGTCCTGGGTGCAACAATTTGCTTCTTGTAGCTAAACAAGGTCGCACTGAAACGATCGCCCAGTCCAGTGCCGTTAAAGCTGGTTATCGCTGCCAGCAGGAAGGGCAGGCACCCGGTGATGAGTTCGGAGACTTTCAGGCTGGGTGACAGACATCCTGCACGGAGGTGAGCTGAAACTCTGCTGCTCACCTTACCCGCTGCAATTCCTGGGACGTTGCCTGCTAGAAATTTCATGGAATACAAGTTACTGGAGATAGACCAGGTTTACTTATTACGTAGCTTTTTATTTTCTCTTTTCTTTTCTGACAATCTCTGGCCTACAGAGGTATTTCCCATTGTAATTTAAAATACTTATATTTCAAAGTATGGATTAGAAAAGAAGAGGAATTAGGTTGCAACATGATTAATTTTTTTTTGAGGTAAATTTCTATTCCTGTCTGTTCTCAGATTGGGGTGCAATTACAGTGTATCAGGGCTCAGAGTTTCATTTACCACCTTTGATTGTCAGGCAGTCAGATGTGCGCCTTTCCCCACCTCGCAGACCTGTAATTTAGCTGCTGCTCTGCCATGACACTTGACTCCGTTTTAATTACAATGATCGCTCAATCTGGAAAGCTATTTCAAGGGGGCTGAGGGCTGGGTGTTCTGAGCCCTCTCCTGCTTGGAGCCTCTCCCCAGCGCCAGGGTGGTGGTCGTGCACCCAAGCAGAAGGGTTTCGCATCTCATGGGAGAAGCGGTGCAGGTTTAAAACCAGGTTGAGATGACCGCAAAACTGCCCGAGGTCTGGGACACAGGATGGAGCCTGGAGCCTTTAACCGGTGGCATTTTCTGCCTTCTAGTTTTGTGTAAAATCAGGTTTTATTATTATTATTATTTTTACACTTTTTTTTCCCCCTTCAGTGCTAACTGAAGATGATGTGTTTTGCAAGGACCCCGAGCGAGAGCTCGCCGGGGCATGTTGCCTGGCCAGCCGTGCCAGCAGGCAGTCTCCTTGACCCGCTGGGCTGTGCCGGTGCCGGTGCTGTGCCGTGCCTGCCGCGTTCCCGCTCCCCCCGTCCCACACACAGCCCTCGCCCCGGCCTGCTCACACTGACTCACCCTCCTGCGCGCCTTCGCATGCTGCTCTTTGCTGCTTCTCCACTCCCTGCGTCTGTCTTTTTTTCTTTTTTTATCGTGTCATACAATCATAGAATACCGGGTTGGAAGGGACTTCAAGGATCATCTGATACAACCTTTCTTGGCAAAAGCACAGTCTAGACAAGATGGCCCAGCACCTGTCCAGTTGAATCTTAAGTGTCGAATGATGGGGAATCCACCACTGCCCTGGGGAGATTATTCCAATGGTTGTTTGTTCTCATGGTGAAACATTTTCCTCTTGTGTCCAATCAGAATCTACCCTGAAGTAACTTGTACCTATTACCCTCTGTCTTTTCCATGTGACTCCTTGTAAAAAGGGAGTGTCCATCTTCTTCGTAGCCACCCTTTAAATACTGGAACGTGGTGATAAGGTCTCCCCTAAGCCTCCTTTTCTCAAGGCTGAGCAAACCCAGTTCTCTCGGCCTTTCCTCCTATGGCAGGCTTCCCAGTCCTTTGATCATCTTGGTGGCCCTTCTCTGGACCCTCTCCAGCCTGTCCACATCTTTTTTGTATAGCAGGGACCAAAACTGAACACAGTATCCCAGGTGTGGCCTGAGAAGCGCTGAGTAGAGTGGGATAATGACTTCTTTCTCTCTGCTGATGATGCCCTTGTTGATGCAACCCAGCATCCTGTTGGCTTTCATTGCTGCTGCAATGTACACTGCTCACTCATATTGATCTATTTGTCCACCAGGACCCCCAGGTGCCTTTCCCTAGAGCTGCTCCCCAGCCAGGTAGATCCCAGCCTGTGCTGCACTCCTGGATCATGCTTTCTCAGGTGCAAGACCTTACACTAAGATAAATAAGGGAAGAAACAGGATGGGTGGTACGCTGGAATGAAGGGATGCCATCCAGAGGGACCTGGACAGGCTTGAAAGGGGAGCCCGTGCCAACCTCATGAAGTTCAACCAGGCCAAGTGCAAGGTCCTGTGCCTGGGTTACAGCAATCCCAAGCACAAATACAGGCTGGGCAGAGAAGGGATTGAGAGCAGCCCTGCCGAGAAGGATGTGGGGGTGTTGGTTGATGAGGAGCTCAACGTGAGCCAGCAATGTGTGCTCACAGCCCAGAAAGCCACCCGCATCGTGGGCTGCATCAAAAGAAATATGGCCAGCAGGTCAAGGGAGGTGATTCTATCCCTCTACTCCACTCTTGTGAGTACTGCATCCAGCTCTGGAGTCCCCAACATAAGAAGGACATGGACCTGTTGGAGTGGGTCCAGAGGAGGGCCACAAGATGATCAGAGGGCTGGAGCACCTCTCCTATGAGGACAGGCTGAGAGAGTTGGGGCTGTTCAGCCTGGAGAAGAGAAGGCTCTGGGGAGACCTTATAGCAGCCTTCCAGTACCTGAAGGGCACCTGCAAGAAAACTGGAGAGGGACTTTTTACAAGGGCATGTAGTGATAGGATGAGGGGTAATGGCTTCAAACTGAAGAGAGGGTAGATTTAGAATAGATATTAGGAAGAAATTTTTCACTATGCAGGTGGTGAGACACTGGAACAGGTTGCCCAGGAGAGTTGTGGAGGCCCCAACCGTGGAAGTGTTTAAGGCCAGGTTGGGTGGAGCTTTGAGTCATTTGGTCTGGTGGGAGGTGTCCCTGCCCATGGCAGCGGGGTTGAAACTAGATGATCTTTAAGGTCCCTTCTGACCTAAACCATTCTATGATACACCGTGGATGCTGGGGAGCTAATTTGTTCCCAGCAGAGCCCATTCCTGCCCCAGCAGAGCTCTGATACAGCCAAGCAATTTGGCTGCGGCTGCCCTGGGCTCGCAGCAAACGTTGACCATGTGAAGAGGTCAGTGCAGCTAACGGTCTGTAAATGTGTTTAATGCACAGAGGCTTTGCTGCACTTGGACCCAAGCAACTGTGGGATCAAACCAGTTGCGGGAGGACTAGCTTGGCCAAGACAAGAGAAGCTCTGAAACATACCATNATCTCATATCTGCCATTCCCAAACTTTTACACATTTAATGAGTTAAAAGGTTAAAAAAAAAAAAAAAAAAAGCTTTTTAATGGTAACAGTTCCCCTCCTGTAAGGGGGACAGGGGTAAGCCATTTTATATGTAGTACACAGGGCCACAATTCTGGCAGTTTGGGCTTTGGTCGGGAAAGACTGGTATGAAGAACATTATGATCCCTGTGCTTGTCATCTGGTCTTTTTGCAAGAGAAGAGAAATTTGAGGAGTAAGACACAACCGTGCTCCTCCTGGTGCCTTTCCAGCCGCGATTAGTAAGGATGACTGGAGTGGAGCTGAGCTCATCTGGTGCAACACTTTACCAGGGTCCGCCAGCCCCACCACCTGCCCCGCTGCTCCAGCTTTGAAGCAAAGGGCACCTGAGCTGCCCGGGCCCCGCGGGCCCGTTCTCCACCTCCCCTCCTGGCCCCTCCCCCTCCAAGCAAGCAGAGAGATGTCTTCCGGGCCCCTTGAAGGGGTAAACGCCAGGCTCTTCACTGGTGGTGCTGCACTTGATGAAAAAAGCACAGGGAAACAGTCAGTCATTGCAAATATATGCCTAAGTGACAGCTTCAAGGCAAAACCTGGTTAGCTTTTCAGTGTAACATTAGCCTCCTTTCAATATCCATTAATACGCGTTTGAAAAAGATGACGTTTAATTTTCTTCTGATTTTTCCTTTTTCCTCCTTCTCTTTTTTTCAGTTCCAATCACTTTTATCTCTGCCCTGTCACAAGACTTGGCTTTTGCTCCCCAGGGCTGTTATCGCTGAGCAAATATCCTTTACCGATATCCTTTGTACCACCTGAGGAGCAGATCCACACACCTTACGAGACCCAGAGACCTGGTTTGACCATGCATAGCATTTACAGAGTGAATTTGTTTAAATAAGTTTCTTATTTTCTCCCTACTTTAACATTGGTAGATGTTGGGGTATTAAACTCGATTATCCTCTGGAAAGGAAGATGGAGCAGTTGCGTTTTTGCTTGCTGCTAGTAGCTGCTGCAGTGGACTTCCACGAGGACACATTCCCTGCCATGAGCTTCCTGGAGCTGCTGGTCCCAGGACGAATGAAGGCTGGAAAGGGAGCGCTGGAAACGGGGCGGGGGGAAGTAGATGGAAGGTGGGATGATGTGAATGATGCAGCTACGCTTTTGCGTGGGTGTTTTCTGTCTGCTCCTCTTCCCTGTGCCTGGAAAATACTACAATGCCTGGAGCGGGGATCCATCCCTGACAGGATCTCCATCCAAGATGATGACTTCAGTTGTGAGCTTGCTTCTTTTCCGGCAAAAAAGAGTGTGGGTCATTTCCGTCCCAGTGCTGCAGAGCAGTGCTAGGGCCATGATGCATTTCTCTGCTGCTCAAACCAGGCTGTTTGCTTGTTCCAAACCAGCGAAGCACAAATCTCCTGTGTTTTGCTTTCCTGAGGTCTGCACTGGTAACCTGCCCACCAAATGGAGAAGGTGAGGGAGGGAGGAAAAGAAGTCCTGTAGTGGAAGCGCAGAGTGAAGGACCAGCTCCTGCCAGGCTGGTCTCACACAGAGCAGAGAAGGTGATGGCCACAGGGAGGGCTAGCAACCCCAACCTCAGTTGAAGCAAGTGCCGGGGCATGCCCAACCCGGCACCGCTACTCCTGCAGAACGCTTCAGCCGTGAGGAAGAGGTGCTATGATCCAGCAATGAAAATGCTTAGGAAGTCCAGGTGAAGTGTTCGCCGAGTCTAATGGAGATAGCAAAAGGAAAACAAATCCTATCACCAACAAGTACAACGTTGGCCGGAAATTAAAATCTCCTTTTTATCACGTCTTCCTTCCCCCAGCCATAGCGAGTGTGTTGGTCACCCTATTATCTTATTCTTAAGTTTTAAAGCTTTGTCAGTGCATTTAATTTCAGTAAACTCATGCCTTTCTTGGTCTCTTTTTATTTTATTGAAAAGTCTCTTCTCTTGCTCAAAGCAGGTTGATGAAAGAAATGCTAGCCACCAGTTCTTACAAATGAATCGTTTCTATTTCAAGGTGTTTCGGGTTAGCATTGGCTGATGGAGCCTGTGAGGAGTCGATGGGCCTGAGGATGCTTGAAGCTATGCAGGGGGATGTCAGACATTCGTACTCCCACACTTTCACAGGGCTGTTGAAAATTGGTTTCTATGAAACATCCATCCTCCCCTTTGTATTTGTTCCAGGAGTGGAACAAAATATAAGGCCATATGCATTCTGGAAAGAATGCCCGCTTTCCTGGCAGCAAAGTTAGAAGCAAAACCTGTCTCCAAAGCAAGATATCATGGCATAATTCAAGAAAACGCCTGAATTTATGAACTGTAGTTATCAATGTTTAATAGAGTTATATTTGTCTTGATTTGCTTCACTCCTTAGCTGCTCAGCAGATGAAACTTTGTGGTCCAGTGGCTGCTTACACTGAGAGTTCCCACAGGTAGTGCTTTCTGGGTATTAATGAACTAAAGCTCAGGTCTCTCCTCTTGGGCAAAGTTGTCACTCCCTCTTACCAGTGGCCCAGCAGACCTGAAGGCGCTCACCCAGGGCCAAGCTGCCTTCATCCTGGTGCTGCTGTCCAACAGAAGGTTTCCGCTGCAGAGCTGAGGTCCCACGGCATGGCTGTCACCGAGGTGCCCCAGCTCTTGGTGCATCTGGGGACACTTTTCTCAGCCCCCCCTGTGCAGAGCTCTTGGGAGCAGGAGGGTCTGCAGTGCACGTGGTGGTAGCGGTTTGGGTCAGTTCCTGGCACACACACATGAAGGTTTCCTTCTAGGAGACGGTGCTCTGAAAGTGGTGGGGATTACAGTAACTGCTGTGCTGCTATGCTGAGGCCCACAGTATTTGTGGTGGGCTGACTGAGAAGAGATTTGGGTTCCATAGGATCCTGTTGAATGAGAGCAGCTGATCCAGTGTTTGAAAAAAATTACCTAGATAGTGTTTACCTGAAGCTTAGAAATTGCCGTGAGATGAGAAATCATTATTTGCCTGTATTTTTTTGCTCACCATTCATAACTCACGTCTTGGAAAGGGAGCCTTTGGGAATCTCAGTGCTTCCAAAAAGAACCACCACTCAAACCCTTGCTCTCACAAGTCCTGATAAAATCCCCCATCTGTGTGTATTTACGCTGGGCTGTACAGCGGGGCACCCTGGCACCCAGTGCAAAGAGCAATGCAGGCTGAAGTGGCACAAAATAGCAATATTTCCCGGAAAAAAAATGTACAAGGCATCTGTAAGGCAATGATAATGCTCCTACCGAAGCAGCTACGTGTCAGTTGTCAGGTATCTTTGCCTTATATCGGTAATTAGTCATATGAGAAAGAAGGGTGGTCTGTCTCGTTAGCAAACTGCGTAGTGAGAGGTGGCTTCCAAAATGCTACCCAGGTCCCCTGTGTGGGATGTAGCCCATCTGTGAATGACCACGGTCCTTGCCCAGCTGGAAGATAACTCCATCTATCCCCTCGTCAGGACCGTGTACCCCAGACACCTTGAACTGAGGACAGGCTTGTTGCCCCCGGGCAAGGGATGCAGTGTCGACTGAAACGACATCTTATTTCCATATGACACCTGCTGGTAAAAAAAAGGCATGGCTGCCCTTCAGAAACACGAGCTGCTTTGTGGCTTTTTATTGTTCCAAATAGAATGCATCTCTTACTGGTTGCCCGTATGGGGTTTCTTGATGCTCCAAGTTGGTATTCTCAGTACTCTGACTCATTTTGGCAGGTTGGAAAGTATTTGTCTGAGGCACTTATGTGTACAGGACATCTCTCTCTAGATGTTAGATTTCTTTGATTCTGCAGAAGATGAGCTTCCAAAAAAACCCCACCCCTAAACTAATAAAACTTCAAGTTATTTCAGTGGCAACAGAAACTGCTCTGAAGGTGAACCGATACAAGGTAGCTTAATGTCATTACCATAAAGGTGACTGTATATTCACACAATAGAGCTCTTGAACATCACAAAAGTTTATCTTATGCCGTATCATTTTGCTGCAAAGATGTTATCAGTTTTGTGCAACCTCTGCTCTCCAGGTTACCTTAACTGCCTGCTGCGTTTGTGGGAGGAAGGCAGTAGTGATGGAGAGTAGGGGCATGGAAAGACCCCCATGACTGCAAATTTGCTAACCTCCGTGGGTCCCGGCAAAAATCTGGTGGACCACTCTGGTGCAGGAGGCACCTGCTCAGTCAAAGTGTGCTTGAACGGCATTTTGCAGAGCCTGGAAGGGTGGCGGAGCGGCAAGGCGTATTTACACGCCGGCTTTCTGCTCCAGCTGGAGAGGCGAGGCCGGAGTTGAGCAGGAATTACAGGCTGCCAGACCTGACCTGAAAGCGGTGAGCACCTGGCCCGCGGAGGCTGGTTTTATGTCAGTCTGTGTTCCTGGGGGGAAAAAAAAATGCTGGCTGGAAAAAAAATATTTTGCGTACAATACTCGATAAAGTTTGTGGTGAGGACTGCTCTCTGGCTACATTGCAAACACCGACTTGCTGAAGGCGTCTCTCTGCTTACACAAATCCCCCTAAGATTATTCTTAAATCCAGTATCGCCCTGAGTGCACTGACAGGTTTCAAATGTGGTCCTAAGTGCTGCAAAGGTTGCAAAGCCTTGATTTACAGTGTCACTATATTCTTTGGCTGGCTGTTTAAGAAGAATATCGTTCAACAAACAGTAGTTGAATGCATTCATGTCAAGTGAAATCATTCCTTTAAATGGTTTAGTTGTCAGGTATTCATTAAAGCGGGTTTCACATCAAAATGATAGTCACTAATACAGCGAAAACATCTTTTACAGCTTTCAGGATTTTTCTGTTGCATTGTATAAATGCCGGATCTCCACCGGTACAGAAATGTCTTCCTGGACCTACACGGCAGATATGAGACTGCGTTCCTCTGGTCCCCTTCAGAAGGCAATGAATACCGTATATCAGTGTGGTAGGAACAAGGACATTCCTGAAAGGATCTTATGTAAATAGGGTGCACTGGACTGTAGCTGCAAATTTAGCACAGCTTTCACATTGCTTCTGAAAACAGTTTTCCAGCCTGTAAACACTAAAACTGGAGTTTGTCTTTTATTATTTCTGTAAGGTGAAAATTACCATTCACTATTTTTTTTAAAGCAACTGAGCTAAAAGGTAGTTCTGGCTTAAGAAATGGAAAGTCAGTAGCAATCTGGTTACTTCAAACTTTGGTTGTCTGGATGCTTTGGACAATTTCACTCCTCTGGGAGACTGCTAAATCAGCATTTAGTACAAACCAGTCCTTTTTTGCTAGTCCCCAGGCTGGAGAAACCCAGAGGACACCACCAAGGCTGCAATGGCAGGGGGCACTGAATTCAGGCTCAGGTTAATGGGAGCTGCAGCATACTCAGCTCTCCCTGAAAGTCAGGCAGGTGCCAAAATATGGATCGAGGCATCTCGCTTTAGACTAGCTATTTTTGAAGCTCCTGGCCCTGGTGTATGAATTGATGGCATTTCAGTTGCAAAGAGCAGATGGTACGCGCTAGTGATCCAGGACAGCTTTTTTGCATTAGTGTCAAAAATAGACCAAATGCCAGCTGTAACTCTTTTGGGTCAGTGGAGGTGAATTCACAGAGTGATGTGCACAATATCGCAACGTGCAGCGGCAGGGAAAAATGAGGCGTTCCTTTTAGCAGCACAAAGTGCTTTTAAAGGGCTTAAAATGCTATTTCTCATGTCTTTTTGCACAACTCAGTTCCTTGTATGTCTCACTCAGCAGTAAACTAAATTGCCTGATGCTATAAAAGTATTATTCTGCGTAGATTAACTTTCGGTGTGGTGCAATTTGCATCCAGTTCTTGGAAGCTGCTTTGGCTGTGCTGCTGATGGGGCGCTTCACCAAGGCATGGTCCCTTCTCAACCCCGTGAGCCCGAGAACTCACTAAATTTAGTGGTACTAAGCAGGGTCTGGAGGGACTGGGGCGGAAGAAGGAGCTGCGGTGCCCTCATTTGCCTTCCCAGGAAATCTAGTTTTAGAGGTCCTGGTGGGAAGGCTGCCAAGCTGATCCGCCTAAGAGCAGGCAGCGTAAAGAGGAGTCTGAGAGTATTTTACGCTCATTAGAAAGCCAGGGCTGATTTCCCTTTCTCGGCTTTTGGCTCATTTTACCTGTTGCTGAAGTTTAGTTGTACTCTTAGTGAGAAACCACAGAAAGGTGGTGCAGTGTCAGCAAGGATGTTAGTTTAATTGGGTGCATAGCCTCTTTTTTTTTTTTTTTCTCCTGACTGAAGAAAGCTATGATGCAGAAAGAAGAGAGTTTGCATCATTTAGGGCAAAAAATGAGTCGGGTATGTGTAAGAAAGCCGGTCCTTAGGCACACCCTGCTGGTTTGTAGGGAGAGTGCAAAGTAAATACGTGTATATACTTCATAAAAAGGCAGCTTTCCTGTCTCTTTATAGCTACATTAACTTTTTTTTCCACGGTATCTGTCTCTTGGTTTTCATTTCTGAAAAGACGAGCAGTGATACGTGAGCTGCTAAGGAGGGATTTGCAGAAGTAAGGGAGGTTGCCTGACCGGGAGGACTGCCGCAGCAGATCCCAGAGCTTTTGGAAGTCTCTACCAGATCTGTGTGCCTACCAGAACGACTTTATAATGTGTGTAGCTGAAACCATTAAGATCTAAAGTAGGTTGTATGAGACACCTCTCCATGCCCTAAGAGAGGTAAGCAACGCTGTGAGCTCAACTGTTGTCAGGATTTTTCCACATGAAGAAAATTACTGGAATAGCAACAGAGGAAAAAACTGTTCTTTGATTCTGCTCTGGAATCTCTCCCAGATGCCCGTGTGATGATTGTCTCCATATGACTTTCCACCCCCCCAAAAAAAAAGAAAAAAAAAGAGTCAAGGAAATAATGCTCCCTTTATCCCTGAATAAAATGGCTGCAGTGATTCGGAAATAGTTATTCCACTCAATTTCCGCATGCAGACCCGCTGCTGTTAACAGCATGATGGAATTACCTGGGAGCAGTAGGTGGCTTCAAATTGTATCTGGTCTTCAGAGGGCAAATATTAAGGCTGATATTTTGAAGAGCTGTAAGCGATCGTTGGCCATCCCATTTGAAACCTCTCAAGTGGAGCCAATTTTGAAAAAATGCTATGCAGCTGAAAATCAGGCGGTTTTAGAGATGTCAGAATGGAAACACTCTTGTTCATTACCTCTGGAGTGGCTGAACACCAGACTTTTTTGAGACACATGCTGAAGTTTTGATATATTTGGGAGTCATAAGAGTGCTGGAGAGACAGGTACCTGGGCAGGGGGGGAACTGAAAAGACCCCTCCTTTCTGGTGTATGAGCCCCATGGAGCACAGCTGGGAGCACAGCTGTCTGAGCATTAGCACCTGCTGGGCTCTCTCCTCTTCTTCCCCCACCCCTGATTTGGATAACCACAGCAAGCTGGTACCAGCATAGCCCTCCCCATGATGGGTGCGTGCCTGACAGCTCCTGGCTGTAGCAGCTTGCTGGAGTTACTCCTGAGCTCGCTGGCTTTGGGTGCGCCGGTAGGACTGGAGGAAGCTGTTGGGTTCTTGGTGTTGCCTGGTGATAAAAGTGATGCCCTGGGGATGCAGGAATAGGGAGTCTGGACTTTTCCCTGTGAAATCACTGTGGGAAAGGGGATGGAGGTGGTAAGGGGTAGCCAGCAGCGTGAGCAGGCTGTGTGCAGAGCTACTCAGGGAGCTCCCTGAAGACCAGAAGCCTCACCTGGAGGTAAGCCATGTTTCCTTTTGCTGTTTATCCTCTCTACACCTGGTGTAAGTAATGCTTGTAGGGACTCTAAGTTTCCCTGACTTGTTGGAGAATGAGGTGATATTACAAATTACGGTGCCTAACTCACTCTCATTGGAAAAGAGCTTCAAAGAAAAATCGTCACTAATATGATGATTCAGTTTTCATTCACCCTTTTTCTCTGTGCCCCATGCCCGTCTTCATAACTGGTTTGGAAATCCTCTTTCAGCCCCTTCCCCAGAAAGGGGAAGGGGCAAACCTTCTTTCTTGCGAGGGTACATTTGGATGCTACACCCCGGGAACCACGAAACTTGTATCTCCTTCGCATCCGTAACCCATTTTTATCCTGCGAGGAGGGCTTTACCTTCACGAACAAACTGATTTTTCATAAACTCAGTTTGAGCCCTGCAGCTTGAAGTGCAGTATCAGCTTACACCTCTAGGTTGTGCTTCTGGACAGCTTTTCTCATCAGCTCTAATTGCTTTCCTAGACCCGTCCTGTAAAATGACGCACTTTCTGTCTTACTTCTCGCAGATTATATTTGTCGGGGAAATTATTAATCGCTTGCATTTGCTAGATTACCTTTGCATTTGTATAAACCGATAATGAGTTTATCATAAATCGGAGCAAGATAGCTGCTGCACAGTAAAAGAACCAACAAATATAGCAACACCCTTAATAATAAGAATCCATGCAGATATACGTCCGTGTATATTTTACGGTACTTTTATATGGTGCCAGTAGTGTGCTGGGCACTTCAAAGCCTTGGAAGACAGATCTTTGCCCTGCAGCACTTGCAGAGCAAACAGCCATTCAGGGGAAGGGCAGCGAGGAAGTGCCTGATATAGTGGGGCTGTTTGCGCAGTAATGTTATTGCTTGCATAATTAATGACAGCGGCATGAGGAAAATGCTGGGGCTGTTACATTTTCTATGGTTGAGGGTTTGTTTTTTCTTTTGGTTGGTTTATTTGTTTGTTTTTCATGAGGAAAGATCTCTGTCAGTGGCCACGCCTGATAACGTGCCAGTTCTCAAACTTTGTGAAATGTGGTGAAAAGCCTGGGCTGATTTTGCTGTTACTGTAGGGAAGGGCTCTGCCTTATGCTGCTAAACGGAGAAGTAGCTTGGATATGGCAGGCGCAGGAGGAAATAAGGAGATTGGCTCAGAGCAAGTTGAATTTAGTTGCAACAGGTTTTATTCTGTTTTGCTTAATGACTTTGTAGGAGAAACAAAAACACCTCACGTTTCTGCATATCCAGTTTGCATTGTTTTTACAGCATGGTTCCCTCTCAGTTCTCCTGCTTCTTCTCTCACATGCTCCAAAAAAATGTTGTTTTGGATTAAGCCGTCACTGTGGTGTGCGTGGTGGTACTACTCAAGGAAGTAAACAAAAAAAATAAGCGCACCACAACTCTTCTCCTCGCACTACAAACCTACCAGTCAAAAATATTTTTGTTGTCCTCCAGTAGCCTTCATGGCGTCCTGGCCTTCGTTACGATTTCTGCAATAGTATTTGCAAGATAACCCATGAAAGCAGTGTGAGACAACGACGGGCCCTTCCTGACAGACAAGCCTCCTGTAACACAGTAGCCCTGGTTGTTATCTACAGTGAAGTGCATGCTGATGCACAAATACCTTTGATTATTATGAGATTAATTTTGGGTGGAGCGGTAAATCCCCCATTGACTCTGCACATGTCCAGGCACTCATTCAGCAGGGCTCACATCCCGCTGCTGCCGGAGCGCACGGAGACAGCCCTCCTCTTCCCACCACGCATGGACGGTGCGGCCTCCTCGCCGTGCAGATATTTTGCTGGGGAGGAAAAAAGACCACAGGGCTCTGGAGGGAGAGTCTGTTGCGCACTGTTTTTGCAAAGGTCTCAGCCCTGTCCCTTCAAAAAGGAAACGGCACTTAGTGAGATGGTGTTCCACCAGACAGGGAACAAATAAAGTGAGCAGCAGTTGTAAGGCAACCAATTTCAGCTTGTCCCTTNCATTATACCAACTGAATGCTCTTGAGGTTTGAGAAACCACCACATAACTAATGGCATTTCAACTTTGGAAGTGAGTCATCTCCAAGCGAAGGAGAGCACAATGAGTCTCTTGAGTTGCCTTGCAGAGCAGGGTGACGTGCGCTTGTAGCTCAAGTTGTCAGCCTTTAAGCAGACCAATCGCAGGCCTATAGAAAAATCGACTGGGGTATTGCTAATCACTTACAAATAAATGGTAAATTCTGTCAGTTTGCTATCCCAAAGTAATTGCTGTTGCTCAGGCAGAGAAGGCTGAAGGCTAAAGATACTCTTGGCCCCTGGCTTGCTATCCTCAGCTGCCCCGTCTGCTGCAGATTATCATCTTCTCTGTTACCTTGCTTCAATAGTTCATTGAATCTGTGCCCGAAACTGGATTTGGGCAACAGCTTTTCTTTAAGAAAAGCACATTTTTTTTAGGCAAATGTTTAATCCACTTCACACAGCAGTGAGGTGTTAATTGTTAAGACTTTACGGGTTAGGATGGCTGACACAGAATAACTTTACCCCGTGCATCACAATCATGTGCAGGACTAAGTACAAACTTACATCTCTGCAGCACCATTGAACATGTAGGAATCAAGAAATCTGGGCTGAGCCTTATCAGTTCAGGCACAAACATGGTCAGGCTTAAACCTGGCTTCCAACTGGAGTGTAGCATAAATATGTACGTATCCACTGTCTGAATATTCTTCTGTCCCTTCCTTTTGCTTCTTGGAATTGCTGCTGCAGTAACTGAAGTGCTTGTCATCTTCGAATTGCTTTGCGGTCCCTGGATTTGAGACAACAGTTGTTTTCGGCTAAAGGCTCAAAAGGGATTAGTTGGGCAGGTGCGTGTGCTATTAGCCGTTCTCTGGTACCCTTTGTGAGAAGGCTCCTGGGAGGGATGAGTAAGGGCCCAGCCCTGTCTCCTTGTAACTCAAGTCATGGCAGGGCATTGTTTGATGAGGCTTTCCCTGTTTTCTGTACTGCTTGGATGACTGTCGTGCCCAGGGATCAGGGACGAGGGGCAGAGCTCTGTAGAGTTAAGCACAATACGAACATGTGATAAAAAGACAAGTGCTGAAGAGTTTACGGGCTATTGTTGGTGGGCAAAGCCAATTGTACAAGCATTACAATCTCTCTGTGCTGGGTTTGGTTTTTTTTTTTGGGGGGAGGGGGGATGGGTGGGTTTTTTTTAAATGGTGAAGTCAGACGGCATTTAGCAAAGGAAAAAAGAGGAATTTTGTTTTCATCTTTCCAATTTGATACTGGTACAATGGTCACCAGAGCGCAGGTCTAATTTTGCAATGAAGACTAAAAACTAAGGGAATAGCTAAACCCAGCTGAGCCTGGAGCTTTGCCTTATAAGGGAACTGCCAGAAAGCGCAGTTCTCCGGCCAGCCTCTCCTCGGCACAGAAATCCATAAAGCAATGCGGTCATGTGTCGGAAAGGAGGTTGCAGGGATGGCCAGAAAAACAACACTCCTTCAAATAACTTTGCAAGAGTTCAGTGTGAAGGAGGCCACCAGCTTCCTGCTGAAGAAACATCTCTAAGTTTGCCTGAACAGGAGCCTCCTTTGTAACAGCTAGAGCAGAGAGTCTCTACTGCAGACTGGAACTTCAGCTGACTTTTCCTCAGCTGGAAGCTATAAACACCTCCTGGACCACCAGGCACTTTCAGCTGACTGGAGAGAGCTCCTTCGTCCAGTTTAGGAAATGTTCCTGGCTTCAGCTCCTGGTTGCCACCCCGTCCCCCAGTCTGAGCTGTCCTTTCTAACTTACGCTGCGGTCCCGAAGAGCCTCATCCATCTGCAGACATGCCCGAGCAGCCCACAGATTTCGAGAGGGGGAAATAAGGCTGACAGGTCCTCTTGTGCCACAGGTCCCTTCCTGAGTTAACGTGGTGCTAGAGAGACTGCAAAGACTGCTGGCTTAGCAACAAAAGTAATACATTTTTTAATTAAAAGGGTAAGTGGTTATGAAATGTTCCTGAAACCTTAATGTAAATAGGCATCGACAGCACCAGTTCTGTCTGCAGTATAATCAATTCAAATAGATCTGCTAATGTCTGCCACACAGCCACGTGACTGCCCTGGGTTCTGGGGTCTCAGCCACAAGGCAGCGGTTGTGGAGGGCTCGCTGGGATGGGGCGGGATGAAACGCGGCCTCCGCAGGAGAGTATAAGGTCGTCTTTGTACTTAAGGCAGTCTCACAAAGCAGAGCATCCTGGCACTACCCCAGCCCCCGGCTCTGGTCGTGCTTCCTCCAGTGCTGCAATCGCAGGCTAGTGAAACGTGCTGTCAGACAGAAACTGAATTTGCAAATGAGCAGATGTGGGGAAGTTCCCTTGCTCGTTTTAGAAAAGAGGGGCCAAAACTCAGAAACCACCACCAGCTTGCCAGGCGTGGACTGTCATCCAACTGAAGAGCTTCACCTGATCTTACCTGGTGCTGAGCCTAACTTTGAGGACCGCCGTGCAGGGCAGAGACCTCCCAATGGGAATTCAGCTTGATCGGCCCCTGCGGAGTTAAACGGATCCTCCCTAAAGCGGAGAGGCACCTCTGAGGAAGGTGTTTAGTGCAGGCTGTCAGAGATGCTCTGAACCTGGTTATGACTTTTGGGGGAGCAGGTTCAGCTCCAGAATATACCTTGAGGGCAAGTGGTCGTGTAACATGTGAAACCTGCTTGTGAGAGCGCTCGTGTACCACCTGCTGCCACTGCTGCTACGAGGTATGGGTGAGGTTACTCTGTCACATAGTCATAAAGCTGGGATAATTTTTAGGGGATGATGATAAAAAGCTGGTGTTATTAAATGAAATCTACAGCTCTCATCACTAAAGGATTGACAGTATAAAATGGTAAATGTATATATATGTTGCCGTGCGTGGAAAGACTTTATTTGTGCAGAAACATCTCATACCCAAGAGTGCAACTAAGTCTGATGAGTGAGCTTCAAGTTAGACTTCAAGAGCAGTCATCAGCAAGGATGTTTCCCCACATTAAATAGGTACATATGTAAGTGGCTCTGTAGAGGTCTGAATCATCACCCACTGAGCATGGGTGCCGGAAGATTGCACCTTACCACCAACTCGTAACAGATTTTTAGCAAAACCTAAGCCATAGGAATAATTAGGAATAATAAATTCTTTTTCACAACATCGTTTCTCTTAACACTGTAAAAATTTGAATGTAAACTAAATCAATCCCTTTCTTATCTCAATTAGTACTTAGTGTGGTGTCCTTTCTCCCACGGGGAGTGTTTCACTGTGGGCCAGTATTTAACCTCCCGTATGGCAGCAAATCACACCAGAACCTGTCAGATCTAGGAACACAATGAGGTACATGTCCCTCAGGAAAGTCAAACCTGTACACTTCCATCTCAGGCTGGAGTTAATAATTGATGATCCTCAGATGTAAGCTACATGCTTCTGAGAAAATAAAAACAAACATACATTCCTGTCCCGAATGCCCCTGTGTCTGAATGTGAACTGCTAATGAGTAACTTTAGCGCATAATTTGGAAAACAGGGTATAAGCGCTTTCGTATGAGCCTTGCTTAAAACCCTCAGCTTTGCTTCTTGAAAGTTGTTGCTCTGAGGCAACCCCAAGCACAAGTACAGGCTGGGCGGAGAATGGATTGAGAGCAGCCCTGCCGAGAGGATGTGGGGGTGTTGGTTGATGAGAAGCTCAACATGAGCCAGCAATGTGTGCTCACAGCCCAGAAAGCCACCCGCATCGTGGGCTGCATCAAAAGAAATGTGGCCAGCAGGTCAAGGGAGGTGATTCTGCTCCTCTACTCCACTCTCGTGAGACCCCACCTGGAGCACTGTGTCCAGCTCTGGAGACCCAAACATAAGAAGGACATGGACCTGTTGGAGTGGGTCCAGAGGAGGGCCATGAAGATCATCAGAGGGCTGGAGCACCTCTCCTATGAGGACAGGCTGAGAGAGTTGGGCTTGTTCAGTCTGGAGAAGAGAAGGCTCTGGGGAGACCTTATAGCAGCCTTCCAGTACCTGAAGGGCACCTGCAAGAAAACTGGAGAGGGACTTTTTACAAGGGCATGTAGTGATAGGACAAGGGGTAACGGTTTTAAACTGGGAGAGGGTAGATTTAGAATAGATATTAGGAAGAAATTCTTTACTGTGTGGGTGGTGAGACACTGGAACAGATTGCCCAGAGAAGCTGTGGAAGCTGCATCCCTGGAGGAGTTCAAGGCCAGGGTGGATGTGGAGTTGAGCAACCTGGTCTAGTGGGAGGTGTCCCTGCCCATGGCACGGGGGTTGGAACTAGATGATCTTTAAGGTCCTTTCCAACCCAAACCATTCTATGATTCTAAGTATTACAGCGTCCAGAAGAGTGTTCTTGAGCATCTTTTTTCTAGCCTGTGGTTTGGTTTTTGTGTGTGCGCTTTTCCTAACCTCTCTTCTTCACCTGGCATCTATCCCTAAATGCATAATGTAGCTTTTTGGAGTGGACATAGTCATACAGGTGTCTTGTTTCAGGCACACAGTATGACTTGCCTTTGACTCACAGGCTCATCTGGGCTGATTTTCCACTCAAGTCCTGCTCTTTCAAACAGCAGTGTCTGCTGGGGTGATGGTGGCGGCCGCTTGTGCTGTGCTCCCGAGCGTCATGGCTGTGTGGGCTGGGATCTGCTACCTGTGTTGCTGGTGAAAAACAACAGCCAAATGTGCTTCTGGCCTCCACTGGAGATGCCAAACGCCTCATGCTGTGAGCTCCTCGGCATGGTGGTCTCCAAACGCCTGGAAAGCACTCAACAGGTAGCACTGCTGCTTCTTGCAGTGGGCCCCGGGCAGCCACTGCGCCGGCTGCAGCACTAACCTGATAGCGAGGATGGTCAAAAGTAGCTGCTGAGGTCCTGCTGGTAGCACCGCTCCTGCAACAGGCCTCAAAAACAACCAGAGTCGGTGCGGCACGTACTGAGCGCTACATCCAGTAGCCTCGTTGCTGAGCACCTCTCTTGGCTTAGCACAGCCTTGGTAGGCATGCGTAACCTCTGCAATGGTATGAGACAGCCTTGGCATTTTGCAGCACTTTATCCAGCGTTAGGGAATTATGGTTTTTAGCTAAAAGTTGAAATGTATGATGTATTTTCTTTCACCGCAGAAGGAAAAATCCCAGCTGTTCTTGAGCTGGTGGTCATTAGAACCTAATGCTGTGGAAAACCAACACCTTACCCTGGCATACACAGAAATGTAAGACTATTGCTTGCGCTGCTCTTTGTGAGGAAAAAAGAAAAAAAAATTTTTTTTGAGAACCCATCTTAAACATCTGTCTGTGTGGTCAACATACTGCTCAACCATCATGGCCATTCTTTTTTATATTTTTTTTTTTTCCATTCTGGAAACTGTGCATGATCTGTGTCACTGTATTCTCATGCCTATTAACATGCCTATTCTACCTGCCTATTAACATAATCCCTTTGCTGTAATTATGTTAATGAATTACATGCTGGGTGATGTTGCACAGTCCAGCAAGGCGCTTTTCCTTTCAGACGTGGCATTTGTTCCTCCAGGTTAACTGGCAGTGCCTGTCTGGAAGGGATGGAGTCACACCTGGCAAGTCAGCCAGGTCTCGCCTCGCTTCTGCTTCTTTCATCTGTCCATTCCATGTCCTTGTTCCTGAAACAGCATGTCTTCCCTCTGGTGTATGCTGTTTTTTTCATGTTTAAGTTTAGCTAAAATTCAGGGGGCTCAGGCCTGACTTTAGTCTAAGGACTATAATTTTCACAGGTACTAACATGGTTTATTTTTTTGTTGTTTTTCTTCTTCTTCCCTTGCTCACAAACCCCTTTGCTCCATCTCCTGCCAGAAGCACTACTGCGTCGGAGCTTTCTGCCTGCCTTTCTCTCTTATTAACGTACCCCATCACTTCTACGTGCTTCTTCAGTGCCTGCTTTCCCAGCTGACTCCAGCCAGCTGCTGCAGGCTGTGGCTTTAGCTCCTCTACCTGCCAGCCTGTGCAGAAACGGTGGGTTTGCAGGAGAATGGTGGCTTTGACTGAGCACCCATCTGATGGAGTGACGCTCGGCAATATCCTAGTGCTGTCAGGGCATCAGTCATGGCTCCAGTGCTTTGACTGTCTGGTTAGGGAGTAGATTCAGAGGGTGTAATGGTGCAGATCGGGAATGAAATTTGTATTACCTGATGGGCCTGACTCCGCAGTGCGGTGTAGACCATGTATCTATCTTAGCGTTTTGTGAATATGTCAGTTGTTTAAGTCTAGCTAAGATCTTTACGCATTCTGGTATTTAAGCAGGGACCTCAGAGAGTGTAAGTCAGTTAGTTGACCTGGGCTGTAAACCTTTATTTTTGGTGTGGGTAGGTGTATTTTGGCTGTGTTGACATGTACTTTTCCATCTCAACAACTTTGCAAGTTTGTAACATGTATAAATCTTGTCTGGTGCTGCCACTCTACGAGGTGATGACGACTAGCAAGATGCCATACATGTGGCTTTACCATCTTGTATGTTCTATAGGGCAACATTGACTCTGCGCAGCAAGAAAGGAGAAGGGACCTCCCTCAATGCTGCCAAACCACATGAGTTACACCGGACACACGCAGTATCAGGGGATGACTCACAGGATGATATGTCAGCTATGTGACCTTCTGAGCTGGGGCTCAGAGCCAGTTGGAGAGCACGGACGAGCTTGTTCAAGACAACTCGTGCTTTTTTTGTTATTGTCGTGCAGTCTTTTCAATGCCACGGCTGATGTCGCCTGCATGTCCAGAAGCAGCTGATGAAGCACTTGACCACTGGTAGTCCTCTCAGCAGGGCTAGAGTATTGAAATAAACACGTGGGGGGAAAATGTTCACCTCCAGATGAACAAAAAAGGATCTTTTCCACTTGCCCTGTATGAGAGCTCTTGGGATGATTTAGCATATCCAAAAATGCAGGTGGTTAGTAACACCATCCGTACTATTGCAAGCGCTTTCCAGACACAAGCTATTGCATTTGTGTTGGTACGGCTATAGTGTTGTAGCCTCTTCTGCCACGCACCTTTACTGGGGCAGGGAAAGCTTGCTTTGTGCAGTCGCGGCGCTATCGGATTGCTGAAAGCCCCCGCTTCATTTATCTTCATCTCCTTGGAAGTGCTGACGGCCGTCGGCCAGGCTGCAAAAGATGGCTGCGAGGTGAGAGTGATGGCGGCGCTCTTTTCTGGCAGCAGCTGGGAAGGATGTGTTTGTGGCGAGGAGGAGCCAGGCACAGGTATACGGCCTCTGGCTGCGCACACCTGAGAAAGCGGAGGGGCAGCCTCGCGTGGGTCTGTTTTAATCCTTGGGGTTTAGAGCCAAATAGCTGTGTGGGTTCGCAACGAGGGTGTCGGTCCTGTACGCAGGAAGGCTGCCCAGAAGCATGGAAATGTGCCAGTAACTCTTATTTCAAGCGCTGCGATAGGTCAGGTCTGTGGTGTGACTGACTGAGCTGCGCTCCCGCTCACTGGCGTATCCTCCCTTGTGTCTGACCGAGCACTGCCGTGGGCATCCAGGAAATCCTTTCCACTGAGTCAGAGAAGGGACCCTGTTGTGTAACACAGGGTTTGCACTCGATCACGGCTTCCACACAGGATTAGGACAGCATCTACACTTTCCCTAAACTAATCTTTGAGTATGCTAGCAGCCAGCCTTCGGGGGGGATGTCCCTGAAAGTGTAAAATGAATTAAAGGGACACTGAAGCCCCACTTTGCAGAGACAAGCAAGAGCCGCAGAACTTGCCAGGGAGAGCCAGCGGGCTCCAGCTTACAGCTGCTTCCAATCACTTCCATTTCCTGGATAATGGTGTTCATTTCCTTCCACATTTTACTTGCCTGGGAACACAGTAACATCTGCTCCTCCAGGTTTCATGAAAGATGAACTTCCTTATGGCAGAAAAGGCTTTCTTTTTTTTGTTTTTTGTTTTTTTCTTTTTCTTTTGTTCTCAGAACAGTTGCTTTAAGCGACGTTTAGCTCTGAAAGACGATTATAAAAATGATAAGCTTGCCTCTGTGTTTTGGCTATTTGCTGAACAATTTCTGCTCCTACTTGCTCATGACACCAGCCCCAGCTCCGAAAGCCTGTCTTCCCCAATATTTGGGGCGGCACGCAGAACACCGACAGCTGTGTCTGTGCCAGGAGCACAAAAGCTGAACAGATTGGCGGTGCCACTAAAATGTATATGTGTTGTAGCCAATTCTACTGGGGATGCATAAAATGCTACGGAAAGAAACCTTTCCCATGCAAAGGTACATTTAGCCTGCTGCACTAATATGAGTAAAAACTGAAAAGGTTCACAACAGTGAGAGTAAACAGTTTTTTTGCTTAGTAAAAAATACTTCTTCAAATGCCCACTCTTCTGTGTGAGCTTGCATTTAGAGTTCTGGATTATTTATTTTATTTTTTTTTTAGTAAATATGGCATAGTTCATCTGTATAGGATCACTTATGGAACATAGATCATAGTTTTTTAGCATAAAACCAAAAGTAATTTAGCTTTGTTAAAAATACTACATACCTCATGGTTACCAGTAACATCATTCCTCATCACTTTTCTCCTCTCTTCACTCTATTATTACATGGTAAAAAAAAAAGCATGTAACTCTTTGGCAGGAAAAGTGAAGTAGTTAAGAATAATTTTGTTCTCGTGCAGCCCAACTCTAAGTTTTCAAGCCCATAGCTCTCCTACTGTCTTCAGTGGGAGCCTAGCATCTCCTACAGCTTCTCGACACCTTTGAGGAAGGCATTTATACAAACGGCCTCTCTTTCTGGGCATCGCATGGCCTTTTAACAGACTTGCCCGAACCTTTGCACACACGTAAGCCGCGACCCAGTGGACCGACTGTTTCCTAGAACATCCCCTTCCGCTTGAGATGATGCACCCTGCCATCCCTCTGCCTCGAGATAATGTGTAACAGGCTGCCGGACTGTTTGGAAATCATCTTCTGCATCCATTTGCAGCTCTGGTCTGAAAGCCTCTGAGAGTTGAAGGTTAAGCAGTTCGAGTTCCAGCTGGAATAAGCAGGCTGACTTTATATGTGAACTCTGAAATATGCATTCAAAGGTTGCACCTGTAACTTCCAGGGCACAGCTGCCTATTACCCATGCCCTTGAACTCAGAAGACCAGTAGGAAACGGAGGTACAGAGAAACGAGCTTTGTCCTGCTACGGGCAAGCTGAAGCCAGTCTGCTCTGCTGTTGCTCTTTTTGGAGCACAAAATTCTCAATGCAGAGTTTCAGCAGTAGTCAACGGGCTTAACGACTGTCCGTCTGGGTGACAGCCATCTGGTGACTACACTGCTTCTACCCTTCATCTCATGCGTGCAATGCTCTTCCGATTTTTAAGATGTAAGTCCCAACTTGCCAACAAATGTTGCCTGGACATTAGAAGTTTACAGGGGACAGAAATACGCAGGCAAGAAAGTGCAGCTGTAGCACTGTTAAAGGTGCTCATACGTTTTCTCTTCCCTGTAATGTTTCAAAGACAGCGTTGGAGCCAATTGCGTGCAATCTATTCAGGAATGCAAAAAAAAACCCGCTAGCAATCTTTTTTTAGAACTACTACGTGGGAAGAGCACTGTTCCTCGTGTTTTTTCCAAACAATCACTTAAGCCGATGGTAATCCTGAGCAGAGCGGAATGCCATGTGGCTGGGCTGCACCAGGCATCCAGAACTGGGCTAAATCCTTGGGAAATGATCAGCAGCGTTCCACCACACACATCCCTCAGCTTTTCTCTAAGGACAGGGTCATTGGACTGAGTTGGTAGATGTATCAGTTCATTAACTTATGAAGTTAATGGTTCTCGTTATACAAATTAGGATTGAGATGTAAATTAACCTTTTCCCTGTTAGCTGTTAAAATAAAGGGTATAATCTCTATATTCAGGATGTTTGTACAAGATTATCACTCACTAGCATGTGGATTTTGATTGATCCTTTCCAGTTCTAGTAATCATTAACAACTACTGGTAGTTTAAGAATTACTTTTTATTTCGAAGGGTAGAATTTATTTGGCTTCACACCAAGGTAGATTAAGTAAGCCATGCTGAGCAGTTATTACCTTTATCTTCAATCATGCTGCTGTGTAAAGAGGGAATACATTCTACTGCTTGTGCTTTATCAGCCCTGAATTTCACCTTTAATATTAATAAAATATGTTGACATATCAAACAATGTAACTAATAGGTAAAGAAGAACACAATGAGTCACTATTTAAACTGTTTTTTTAGATCATGCTTTCTCTATTAAAGCACATCAATCAAAAGACAAAGAGATACAACTTAGAAGGCAGATAACCAGAGGAAAAACTTGCAGAAATGTACAAAGTGAGAGAAACTGAATAAAAGAACTGCATCAGAATACACATAATGAAAGTCCAAGAAATAAAACAAACGTAACTTCTTGATTAAACATGCCAAATAGGAAGACACGTGCCCTGTCTTCAGGGTTTGTAATTCTGCTGCAGCTATAATGCAGGAAGTCAAACCTGAGGAGGAAACAGAAAGGTGTCTGGGTGATGTTTCCGTAACTGTAGATATGTGAATAACTACATGCGTCTGTGTTGCATGCCTTCTGGCCCCAAATACTCAAAATAGTTAATTTTTCGTTTTTTATCTTAAAGTCCTCTTAGCCCCCAATATCCTCCCTAACATAGCTTGGTTCTGGTCTTGTTGCTCTGTTTTAGCAGAACCAGCCCTCAAGTATCTAATGAGAGTTTAGTCTAACGCAGCATATGTAGCAAAGAGCCTGAAGACAAAAAAAAAAAAGAAATCATATCAAATGGACTACTGGTAGGCTGCATGTGATTTGTTTTCAAATTAGGCCTGTGATGTTTTGGGTGATTACTGTAGGGTATTACAAGGTTACTTTGTGTGCAGATATGTGACAGAATAATGGATGTTCCAGTAATTCCAGAACTGCTTATATTTCCTCCTAAAATCGATATAACCATATTATCCAGACAGGCAACTGGTTTAGCTTCGTGCTCTATTATAAGGATATCTAATAGCCTGAGGCCCTGTTTGTTGATCAAGCAACCAGGAGAAACTTTATCTAAATATTCAAAATATCCAAGCACTTGGTCATCATTTAAAGATTGCCTGTGACAGGAAAGCTGTGAAATCTGTTGTCCGACAACATCCCTTCCCTGTGATACAAGGCCAAGAATACAGAGAGAAACAAAACTATCAAAACTTCTTGGCTACTGCTCTTCCTTTGAGCCATCCTATGGCAGGTCCAATTCAAAACTCCTCAAGGCATGTTTCACAGATTTACTCTGTGAAACTCCTCTTTCTCAGAAAGGAGAATTATCACTCATCAATTTTTAACCTGGGTTGTTTTGCTTACGTGGTTTACAGTGTGACCCAATTCAATAGATGTCTCGGAACAACCGAGGGGGTGACAAGCCATGGCATGTGCGTGGGAATGAGCAACTTTGCCCCCAGAGATCATGTAATGTTAGACACATTCTGAATTTCAACACCACAACCCAGTCAGTCAGTCAAGGCAAAAGCCCACATAATTGGGTCTAATACTGCTATGGAAACTATGCTGAGGGCTAAAAATACTATTTAAAAAGTAGAGATTCTGTTCTTGTGTGTTTTTTTTTCTATCAACTCCTCACTTCAGTGAGTGCTTTTCAGTCCCTGTCTGAGAAGATGGAGCATTATGGAGCAGTTAAAGATGATGTGTTCTGTGATGGCAGTTAACTCCAAAGAAACACATATCTCATGCTTTCACAAATGTTTCAAATGCACCAAAAATACCGTACAAGAATTTTGAATGTTTGTCTTCTTGGAAGTTAGGATGAACATACAACACATTTAAACACTAAACTAGTTATTAGCAAAAATACATGCTTAATCCAGGGTAATTTATGACCTTGATTGCTCCATTATTTTTTTTTTTTTTAATCTTTGAATTCAGTTTTGCAAATCTTCAGTCCCCACTGGCCTACTGTTGTGGAACTGTTCAAAACTCCTTGTCTAAATATTAAGTACCCTTGGAGTATGATGGTACATTGTGTGCAACTGGAAGCGCTGCTGGTAGCGTGTCTGTAGTCACCAGCAACATGTCAGCTTGCCCACTGGTACCAGTATCTGCTTTGCTATGGTTCCTTGCCTCCTTCCTTTCACCTCCTTGAGAAAGTTAGGTGTTTATAAAGAGGGAATTAGACAGGAAAAAAAACCCAAACCTTCCTTCAAGGTTACGTTCTTCAAGAATTAAAAAACATTGGATGTTTTCACATTAGTCTTTATGGGACTGTTTGTTTTTAAGTCAACAGGAGACTTAAAAAGTCTTGCAGCCCACAAGGAGACTTGCAGCTCCTGGCAGTTGCAAAGGAAGACTGAACCCTAAATCACCTGAAGTGTCCATTCCTCTCCCCTCAGTCTGGCAACAGAAATGAGAAGGTGCCAAAAATACCGGGGCAGAAAGAAACGTGTATTTTTGCCGATTAGTTTGTCATTTCAGAAGTGTTGGGATTTTGTTGGTGCTAGCATTATTCTCTGCACTCAGTCAGAGCGGTTTTTATCTACTCCAGAGGAGCCTTCTGGAGGTCCGACACTTCTAAACTATTTGGATTACTATTTCAGTGAGACAGTTTCAATTACAATCTGATTACTTGGTTTGCTTGCTTGATTTTACCTTGTTTTGTTTTGTTTTGTTTTCCTCCAGGATGGGTAACCTAGGTGTCCTTGTAAGCTTAAGCTTCTACACAGCCGCAAGTAATTTCAACCTCAATTCATGAAACGGCAAAACCAGATGCGCGAGAGAAGGTTTTTCTACATGAGAACGTTAAATGGGGTGCACTTGTGTTTTCCCCTGCAAGACTGCATCTATCCAAGTGCCTTTTTGTAAAGTGCTGGAATTCAGAGCTGAAAGCAACCAACCTGGGACGAGGTGTAGCTGCAGCGCTCTGTCATCTCCATCACTTCAGGGATGGGGTGGCGCATGCAGATGTTACCGGTCAGCCAGTCATTGCCCAGCACCGCATAGCTTTGTATGTGCGGAGCCAGCTTGTGGTCAGCCTACATGCTCTGACCTTTGCTTAAATGCAGGCACCAATTTTACATGTCCATTCTCAAAAGCAGCTACGTGGGAGCTCATGGACTCACCTGAGCAGCCTGTTCTTCTTCTCCCAGGGTCTCTCATGCACACTCAGTGCAGACATCTGGGATAAAATGGAGCAGCCAGATGATGTTGTTGCTTCTTTCTATTTGCTAGCCCAAGGTTACCAAGGCTAATATTTGAGGAGCAGGAACAGAAGATCCAAGTTTGCTCCGGCTCCCTGGGCTGCTGTACTATCAAGACCTGGACTGCAGCTCGGCAGGTGTCATCAGAATTAAGCATTAAATATGATTGTGAATGGAACACATGGGTTTTGTAGCCCTATGATTTAGGTATATTATAGCACAAATAACGTGCAGTGTGCTGGATGCAGCAGGGGATGCTTTTCTGGTAGGTAAGCTGTTTGCTTCTGAAGGTGAACGTTCTGATGCATAAAGAATTTGGCATCTGAAAAGTGCTATAACTGATAACGTGCATGAGAAACCATGGTTCTATCTCACTGGTGAAGATGAAAGGAAATGGGTTAACAAATACAGTAATGGGGAAAAAATTGTGCCAGTCTTCACAGCTCATCCTCAATAAACCTACTTCTATTATTTGCTTGCTCTGTCATATACACTAGAAAACATCATATGTTGTCTCTTAATCACACTAGGAATGTCCCAGGCCCTTGTAGTCTCTATTCATGCCAGTCTCAGCAAATCCTCCAAATATTTTTGTTGCTTTCCTTTGGATTAATTCCTCACTGCCCCTATTTGCCTGGAATGAGAGTGATGAGAAATGAGCTATGGTCTCATTGGTGCACTACATGAGGAAGATGAGTTCGAATTTTTGCTGTTGCTTGTCACTTGAAGTCACTCCCTCAACTGTTACTTTCCAGGTAAATTATTCCTCTGAATATTTTCCTCCTCATTGGATTTCTGAGGTATTACGCCTAACCATTTTAAATTTAATTTTCTTAGATTAAATAGTAACTTTATTTACTACTTATGCTTCCATGCTCAGACGAAGCTGTTCTGTATCCTCTGTATGATCCAACAGGGAATGTTTCTTGTGGCTGAGCAGCTTTCATTTGAATCGATATCAAAATGTTACCCAAATGTGCAGCAAGTTAGCCTCAAAAAGAAAAAATTATTTTTAGGAACCGCTGTCAGAATCGGCAGGAATACTGCAGTCAAGATTGCAGTGTCTGGTCCTCAGTTCCCTTTTGGAAAGCATTACCCAGCAACAAATGAAATGGAGCCAACATAACCATTTAAAATAGCAAAGTAAACAGTTCATGTCGTAGTCAAGATAATCCTTAATTTCTGCTGCTTATCTGAGATCTGCCCGGCCGATCTGATGGGAGGATTTAACCTTCCTGAAAGCTGTTATCAGTGTATGTGCTTGAACTGGGAAGACCTCTTTCCACCTGCTTTTCAGACCCCTTTCTCCTTGAGGATTAAGGCTGCTATGCCCCTTTTAGAAAGAAAAACTTCTGAAATATGGGTTATTTTTAGAGGCATATGCTGGGAATATTTTGCTACAATACAGCTTAAGGGAAATACTGAGAAAATAATGCCTATTTTAAAAATTTGCTTTTTTCCTTTACAGAAGAACCATGTTGCCTTAAATTCTTGTAGTTTTCGTCTCACAAAAGTACACATATAATTGTGGAAATTAAAAAGAGAATCCTTGGGTTATGGTTACTGCCAGTTATCTAACCAACTCAAAATGAAAGCTACAGGGAATTTTAATTTCAAATGTCTTTGCACTATGTTGGAAACCATTTTTTGTAATTTTCTGTTTCTCTTGGGATACCGCGTGAAACACAGAATGGCAGAGCAGATGGCCTGTCTTCTATTTCCAAAGAGAGGAGTAATACCACTCTGTTCAAGAAGCAAGTCTAAAGGGGGTTTCTTTGAGGTATGGGAAAGCCCAGTCTAACACCTGGGTCAAAACATAAATCAGAGTTGGTTTAACAGGTTTAATGTATAACACTTTTCACAAGCAAATGGACGTATTTCTGATGTTATATTCACTACATTTTTTTATGGCTTACTTTAAAAGTTAAAAAAAAAAAATAATTTTTAAGACTCCCTAGTATACCTGCGTCTTTGCGAGAGGAAACTGGGTGAAACTTCTTAGGCTTAGTCATAGTGGGAGTGGGGAGTGATGGCCTGAACTATGCAGCAAAAGTTCTCAGAATAGGGACTGAGTCACCATTGCCCTTGAACTTTGCGAATCTGAAACTATATTTATCATTTTGCATTGTTCCTGAGCTCCGTATTTGTGGTTCCATACACAGAGCAACTTGCCTTTTCTGCCCTGAGGAGCTAAAAACACACACAAGGGAAATTTCAGGGAGAGCAGCTGAGGATTAATTTCTTGAAGTGAGTTTTAAGAAAAGCTTTATTGAAGAATACTTGTGTTGGAAGATTACTTGATGGGAGGGTGATACTACAAGCTTAAATAAAGGAATAAGGCAGTAGCATACAAAGCAATATAAAAAGGAAATGAGTAAAATTAGAGTTCATGTAGGGTCAAGAATGTGTAACACAGGGTACTGTCATGAGAGACACGTATTTTTGTTAATGTAATACTTTTTTTCTTTTCCTTCCCACAACCTTATTCGCAATGTTCCAAACAGAAACCAGAGCACTAAAAGGAAAGATCCAGATCGTTACATTTTGCATTCTTCCTCTTCTCCCCACCCCCGCTACAGTATAGAGATGAATTTAGACAAGTTTTTGAACCAGGTCAGTTGCTAAACAGCTGGCTTGTGAAAGAGCGCAGCTGTCACACCAAAAATATCACCTTGGCACTAAAAATCAGCAGGGAATCTTGTAAGTGTCTGCAGAACCGTGTGTTCAATTAGTGACCAAACGCACGTACTGGAAGCGTGCTTGATGTCTCTGGTCTTACAGCAGTAGCCCCTGTGGAGAGAATGGAAAAAGGTGCTTGAGAGACTTTACTTTTACATCGCGGAACTTAAAAAATGAGAAATATTATTATTGGGTGGCAGGATAAAATGAGGCAGTCACTGGCTTGCCAGAAAGACTCAGCAAATGGAAATCCAGAGTCAATTCCAGGAAACAGACTAGGTAATGTAATAAGTATGTGAGAACTGTAGGTACTTTGCATTTTTGTATGTGGAGTAACTGTAGGCCAGGATTACACATCCCACACTGATATTTCAAGTTTCCTTGTTCAGTGGGAAGGAAAAACCACTGGTGCGCTGAGGCTCATTTTATAGGCGTAGATTATCAGCTATCTTTAAATCTGCTTCCCAAAACTCTCATGGCTGTTTTGACAATTTATTAGCAGAAGGAACTCCTGTGGGCATTTGTGCTGCAGGGTAAGCGTAAGCAAAGGCTACTCTCAATGCCTGTTTGCAGTGATTATCTCAAACTTGGAGTGCATGGAAAACAGGTAACAAAACCCCCTCTGTGTTTTACGTGGTTCTTTGAGAGCAATTTACCATGCCTGGACAGCTGAAACGCTCGATCTGGGGGGTGGTGGAAAATAAAATATCGGTATCTCTGGAGAAAAACATTTCCAATGAAGTGTGCAGCAAGATCATTTTAACTCAGAACTACACCTTTCTCCCCCCAACATAATAAACGTACCAAAAGAAATAAACCTCAATGCATGGGGAATTGTTCACAAGGAAATTTAGCAGTAATAGACTCGGAACTCCGGAAGTATTCACATTTTTGCTCAGAAAGTTATGATTCCTGAAGTCAGAACGACAGTGGCAATTTGAACGCTGGTTTCCATGTTGGCATCACTGATGAAGTAGGACAACAAGAGATCTCTTCTTCTACTGTTACCCATAATGGATACAATTGACTAATATAGATTTGTACTCTTCTAGGAGAAATTTAGCAATCAGTTATGTGAGCAAAGATTTTCACTGCAAAATCCGTGACTTCCAAGGTGCTGTATCCTGGCAAGCAGCATGTTGGGATGCCACGACAGAATCTTAAGTGTATGTAAGAAGTGACATTTATATCTTGCGCTGAAGCCCTACGGTTATTTTTCCGCTCCTCTTCCCCCTTTGGCATTGCATTACTACGGGTCGGCGGTTCCCAAACTGAGACCCGTAGGTGCGCACTAGCAAAATTTTCACGCTGATTAAACGTTTGATGATGTGGACACGAAGAACAGCCGCACCCGGTTCATCTAGGCGTCCAGGTGCTTTACTTCTTTTCTGTTTGGCTTTTTTTGGCGTTCTTTTGTTTGTTTGGGTTTTTTTGTTTGTTTGTTTTGTTTTTTTTTTTAAAGTTGTACGCTTTGGCCTCCGCAGCAAGTTCTGGCAGTGAGCACCGCGACCGGATTTTTATTTGCATGCGCGCGGAAACCCATCAGCGGACCCGGGCACTGACAGAAGCGCTCGGCCCAAAGCGTTTGGAGAACTACTCTTCCGGCTTAAGACCGTTTTCTAACGCGCTTTTGCCTCCCGAGCCCTCCCCCCGCGGTGCCCGGCGGGCAGGACGGGGGCGGC